>OX393583.1:24831341-25095579 GCA_947652605.1 Elmis aenea
GTTGACTTTTGCCATTAACGGTTTGAAAAAGAATACATATAAAAATCAAATATATGACAAAAACTAAGTCTCTTTAAACTAATATTTTAAAATTTGCGTACTTACTTAAGTGGAAACCATAGTTGGCTTTGACATAAATCGAAAACTTACTTTTTGCGATTTTCAAAATTATGTAATTTGCTTATATTGTTTACGGCAATGAATTGTTTTAGAAAAAACAAATCGAGACTATGTACTTTTTTTTTTCTATTTCTGATAATAACCGAGATACCCTGTATGAGCAAAAACTTAGTCTACCCTGTACAGGTTAGGCAAATTTCGATGTTTTAATAGGGAATGTCTGTAACTATAAGAGGTATCAAAAACGGATAGCGCATCCTCGATCTCTTTTTTCGAGAAAAAGTTATGGGCGAAAAGTAAAATTGGTTATCGTCTTTTGTTCTCGAGTTATCATTATCACCGATAACTCGATTTTGCGACTTTTCGTTTTATGACTATATCTACTATATTAAATGAGACCGCCAAGTAATTTTAACATATTTGAGTTCAGCAAGTCTAGTTTTATTAACCCACAAAATTTTATCAATTTTCGACAACTGCCGCTAAAGTGAAGTAGTTCCAAAAAGACAAATATATAATAATAATAATTATTATTATTATATCATTGGAATGGGAAAAAATCCTCTTTATCGTAATGCCAGAGCCGACTATGGGTTCCGTTTAATAAAATACAACTTTATGTCATCTTGAATTTCGAAATAGTTTTTGAAAAATTATCTACGCCACAGCATTCTTATTAAAAAAGTGCCTGTAGAACGTCAAAATTATTTTTGTATATTTTCATAAACTTCAATTTTCGACAACTGCCGCTAAAGTGAAGTTATACCGTCTTTTTGACCATACATAAATGGTATATACAGGGGGTCACACAAAAAACGCCGCAAGCTGTAACTCCGTTGTTTGTAGTCCGATTTTGATTAACAAAAAGGGGAATGAAGTGGCTCTTCAAATACTATAAACTGAATTGGAATTAAATTTTTTTCAAGTTCAACTTATATGTCAAACGATAATCAATTGTTTTTTCAAACGGCACCATCTATTTTGTTTACTAATTTTGGTAGACTTTTTTTTTCTGAATTCAATCATGTAATAACAAGTTGATTTTAGTGAAAAACTAATAAGAAATAAAAAATAAAAGTTTAATAAGTTTAATAAGCGTTTCAAGGGCGAAATTATTTGTTTATGTCAATCCTCAATGTTTTATTTAGTAAACGTTACCAAAGTTTCTCCTTTCCAAATCTAGTACGGTGAAAGACCATCAGACTCAAAAAGGTTTAAATAATGACTCATCGGCACTTTTATTTATTGTAGTTTTAAATATCACATCTGTTGTCCTCGATTTTTGCAAGTCAAAGGTTATACCGGATCTAATCAATTAAAATTTGCAGTTTTTATCGACGTCATCGCGGTTTCCGATTCAATAAATTGCCATCACTCGACTGCACTTTAGCATAGTCAAGGTAGAAATCAATTAAAAATTAAAATAGCTGGATATTGATTAAAGAAACAAATTAATTCGACATATTGCTTTATTAAACAGTGTGACAATAAAGTTTCCGGACTGAGGTCATTAAATACACTTAGAAAGATTAAAAATAATTATTTATGTCATTATTCAATCTATAATAATAAGTAATATATTGTGACACCCCCCCTGAGATCAATTATTTTATTTTATTTCATTGTTACCTATTTCATTTACTTATAAATGAATAATATTGCAACAAATGCTGATGCATCAGTTACGAAAACACGTATCACTTTAAAAGGGTCAAGTTATGAGTATTTCAACTTTGGTAAAACACTAACGTTAAAATATTACGGCCATAACTTGGGTCCTACAACGCCAGCATTTGGGTTTTGTCAATCAACAAACGATTTGTTGATAAAGTTGTACATCATAAGTAGAACATACTACTCGCACAAATATGTGTTTATAGGAAAGAATGACAAAGATGCAACTACAATAAAAAAGGGACAGCGACAGGAAACCTAAAATCTTGAGACAGTCGCACTGATAGTTGCGAACCAACCCCCGAGCAATGTACAGCCAGTCGAAAAATAAAGGAGTTTGTTGTTAAAATTGTTGTGTTTTATTTGTTTCTTACTGTGTACTAATTGCTCTAGACCTGTGTACTACTTAAAACAACGTTTGAGGGTCCAACCACGTTACAAAGACGATCACGAGCCATAATTAACAACAATAAATATAAAACTAATAAGTAATCTTCCACAATAGTGCGGCCTATGTACAGTACGGTCCGTCACAATATAGGATAGATTTAACCTTCACCCAAAATAACATAAAAACGGTACCGTAAACCGGGGCTACTTTGACTTTGGGGGTTACTTTGACAGACTCTGGGGTGTGACTTTTCGCTATGAATATTTTATGTTTATGTTTTTACATTTACGTATTTTATGTTTATTCTTCCCATAGAACAAACCTACCTATATAATATATGTTATCTAATTAGTAAAAGTGTCTCATCTACAAAAATATTTACTTTTTAAAAATTATCTTAAGTTTTAATTAATACCTATAGATAAAGTTGGTTTCTCCTGTTGCTTGATTGGGTTAAATTAAACGAAAGTTGCTGGTTTTGAAAATTAAAGAATTTTATAAAGAATAAACCTGTTTTCAAAACCAGCAACTTTCGTTTAATTTTAATACCTATATGTATATAGCCTAACCTAACCTAACCTTACCCAGTATAAGTATTTTATTTTGTGTTAATTTGCTTCTGAAGAAAAATATGTTTTTAGTACCTAGTGTTTAGAAAGCAACCTAAAGGATTTTGTTTATTTTTTATACATGTTATTATAATAACGTTAAACTTTTATTAAAATACGATTTATGCCAAGTATTTTGAAATTAATAAGCCTTTAACTCATGTTCTGGTTGTAAAAAATATTTTTTTTAAATATTAAGATGTCAAAGAAACCTCCACTGTAGTCGTTCTTCGATTTATAATTAAATTAAGTGCAATGTTAAAGTAGCCCCACACTTGGGGTTACTTTGACACCAAATTAAATATTTTTTTAAAGTTTTGTTTTACCTCCCAGAAGCAATTTTACGTGGGGGATATATAGTGGAAGGTTGTATTGTTACGATGGACTTTATTCCAGGTCATTTAATCAAAAAATAAAAAAGTTACGTTGGAAAAACCTTCAAAACTATGTCAAAGTAGCCCCGGTTTACGGTAATAAATTAAATATTCTGTTTATACCTATAGGATTGTAGTCTTTGGGGTAGAAATTAAAAAAAAAATTGAAAATTTTTAAATTACAAAATGATTTAGAAAATTCAAATTTTTAATCATACCGACAAACAATTATGAAATTGGCCCCGGGCATCACCAAACATCTGTACGCCACTGATGACCGGCTATATCACCCACAAATAAATATTTGTACACGACTTATGCGAGAATGATGCAAGAGAAAGGTGAAATTTGGTGAAATTGATTAGAATATATGATTAACAATGGTGAGAGGATGCTCAATGCATATCAATTTTTGTATTTAAAATCCCATCACTTGCAGGAGATTGGCAAGACATCGACGTTGTAGAACAGCGTTTCTCAACTTTTTTAACCCCGTGGAACCTTTGAAATAATATTCATATCTCAGGGAACCCGTAAATAAAAATTAATAGCAGAAGTATGAAATAAATTCATTAAAATCTAAACAACACATCGATTTTATTATCTAAAAATACACATTTTTTTATTAGATCCACATTTTGATCTTTATTTGTTTTTGGGTAACTACATCATTGACATTTTTATTTATGGGTTACCACCAGTTTTTCCCTTGCATCTGTTAGGGCTTTTAATTCTCTACCGGGTGTAAATGAAGTGTGGTACACCCCCTTTTTTTCTTTAGTTTTGATTTTAAATAAATGAAATTTTAGACATAATGATATGTGCAAAAAACCGGGCTTTTTGAGCACATGTACACAATTGTTTCACTTCCGGTTTCGGCGGAAATGACCCCAACTTTGTTACTACTACTTTTTTGACCACTTTGTTTGCGGACTTCTCTATTTCCAAAAAATGTTGTTCTTAAACTGTTCCTAAATTGTTATGCTTACTACCTCATACATTCCGCCATTTTTTTATGATTACTGCTAAATATTTAAAGCTTTCTACTTGTTCCAAGCTAAGTTCTTACCGAAAATAAAAGAAATATTTTAAACTGAATTGTTAAAAAAAAAAGTACTGAGGCTAATTATTATAATAAGTACGAAAAGGATTAACAGAAGAATTGTTAACCCTTTCGAGACTAACGGGACAAAATATCCGCTAATTATAATAAGCAGCAAAAGGATTTAAAGAAAACTGAGATTTGTTAATAGGACAAACAAGGCCATCAAAAAATAAAGAATTTGAATTGCCCACACAATCACACTGTGAATTGCTTCCACTAAATGAAAAGAGATACAAATATATAGCACATCTTTCAAAATTTTGTTGTTCTGAATCTTATAAGAATATCTATCTTAATCTACCATATTAAACAAATTTTATTTATAAATAGTAGGAGTATATTATTTATTGGAGTGTGTAAATAGTTCTTAACCACATGTTAGGTTTATTTTTGTTACAAATAAGTGACAATAAATGGTTGACGCATGGTATATCTTAACTGACATTCCTTATTTTGATCCATAAATTTGACAGGTCATTTGGAATAATTAATAATTATGGATTAAATTTAAAAAAATTACATTTTTTGATTAATACTCATTTATAATAATATGATCCATAGTAGAATAAAGTTTGGTTGATGCAGCTCAATGAACAAAAAAATAGTAGACCTTAAAATCTTTAAAATCGAATTGTAAAAATCTAATACAAATTGACATTCCTTGTTTTCACCTAACACCCTTCATATGCACTTTCTAGTACTTCTAAACTTTTATTCGTGACTTGTATTATGTGTACACTGACGGGGAAGGATCTATGTGTGGTTGGTTTCGTTTCATGCATAGGATAGGTAGGTTTTAACGCCACTTTAAATTAGAAAGCGTAATTCCCCTATACCCGACAGCCGTGCGATAACGACAAATGACAGTTCGTAATCGTTCATTATCCTCCATGTACAAATACTAATTACACTAATAGGAGACTGCATGTTGACTTGCGTTAAATTATTATTATGACTTCTTGCATAGTCCGGTGAATCCTACTTCGACATTAACGACACGTTTCAAAATTACCGTCTATTTGACGGTTCTACAACCTAGTTCAACCTAGTTGTGTTCAAAATATGGACGTATATTAACTATTGGTTGGTCAAAAAGTAGGTTTAACTTAAGGGCTTACATTATTACCGTGCGAATAAATAAAATTCAACTGAGTACTTAGGGACACCCCACACTGCCGACTTTTTAGTTGGCCAACAGTTTATTTATTTATTTATTTATTTATTAAATCACACCCAACAGGGGTAAACCCCAATCATAGGGCGATATACAATAATATAATATACGTAATAATATATGTAACATTATAGGTACTATAAATGTGTACATTAAGAAAAATCAATTAATTTTATCATACAAATCTATCCTCAGATATATACATAATACATAATATAACTATGCTTTTATTAATCAGCCAAAACATTAAAAAAAAATATTACAAATAAATATATGTGCATTAATTAATACAAAAATAAATCATATTGAACTGGTGCACGTAAAATCAGTAGAGCTTTGTTTTTGAAAGTTGAAACACTACAATTATAAAAAATATCAATGTCTGAAAAAATATTTGCCACCTTACACATTCTGTACAAAGGTGACACCTGAAGCAAATTAGTACGAGGTTGGTTCAAATAAAATGTACTAGCCCAACGGCTGTTTGATCGAGGCACTAAAAAGGAAATTTTATTTAATAGATCTATAGTGACATAGACTTTGTGATTAACGATTTTGAAAATATACACGTGATCCAGCAAACACCGTCTTCGCTCAAGTGATATAAGCTGCAATTCACTCAACATAGTTTTATAAGATGTAAAATATGGATAAAGACCAGTCTGTTTAAAAATTATATAACGTACGAACCGTTTTTGAACGGCTTCTATTTGTTTTATATAGATTTCATAAAAAGGATTCCATATGACAGAAGCATATTCCAATTTGCTTCTCACAAAACAATTGTACAGAAAATAAAAAGAACTAACATGTTTAAAGTGAATAGTGTTCCGCAATACGAATGATCTAAGTGCTGCCTCTGTACTTTTACGTATATGTTCAGCAAAATTTAATTTTGGGTCAAACATGACTCCTAAATCGTTAATTTTCGTTTTCCTTCCCATCAAAATGTCTTTCATTGTATACTGAAACATTATTGGACTATGCTTCCTGTGATATGATACCACCGAGCATTTAGCAATGTTAAAGTGCAACTTATTTTCCATGCTCCATTGATATATATTGTTAATGTCATTTTGTAGAGACTCACAATCACTGACTGATCTCACATTTAACCATAATTTTAGGTCATCTGCAAAAACTAAATTACTAGAGTATTTTATGGATAGTGGCAAGTCGTTAATAAAAAGTAAAAATAATATTGGACCGAGATTAGAACCTTGGGGTACCCCTGAACTAACTTTATATTTGAAAGAATAGCAGCTATTATATACAACATACTGAACTCTGTTTGTTAAATAAGAACGAACAAGATCAAGTAATTTTAAAGAGAATCCAAACGAATGAAGTTTATTTAACAAGATATCAAAATTTACTTTAAAATTTAGTCGTTACAGGGATTTATCACCGACTAAATAGTTTAGTTGGACACACTACCGACTTTTTAGTTGACCGACTATTTTGTCGGCGAGTGTGCGGACTCCAATTAAAGGCCTGTACTATTTCAACGTAGGCCGATAGTTGGCCCGACTTTTTTGTCCAAAGTAAATTGGGTGTCTGATACAATTATTTAGTCGGTCAACTAAATAATCGGTAAGTGTGCGCGCTCTCATAAACACTCATGCCTTTTGCGAAGACGACTAAACTGTCGGCCGACTAAAAAGTCGGTAGTGTGCGGTGTCCCTTACACTTCTGTTTTCCTCCGTTACATTACATACTTGTAGTTTGTAGTCCTTCGGGTCGTAGTGACCCGATGCTGTAAAAAAAAAAACAATGGCATTTAACGAGTTACTATTTTGTTAACCATAAAAGAGCACTATTTACAATAAACAGTTTAAATCTTGCAATATGAAAGATGAATATCTAATAATAAAAATAATAAATGTGTTATAATATAGAATATATTATTTCTGACAGTTGGAGCAGAAAATTGGTAACATGAGATTTACAAATATGTTTGTTGCACCTTGCAGTTGTCACAGCGGTTTTATTGTCACAACTAGAAGGGCAAGGGAACGACTGGTTGCTAACGACCTCGATGGTAACCTAGCCGACTTAATAAAGCTGTGCGCACAATCTACCTACTTCACCTTCAATGGAGGCATCTATGAACAAACAACGGGAGCAGCCATGGGTTCACCATTATCACCGGCACTCGCCAACTTGTACATGGAAGCCTTCGAAGAACAAGCCCTACTCTCCAGCAAATTGAAACCGAAACACTGGTTCCGATACGTAGACGACACCTTCGTCATCTGGGAACATGGAAAAGAACCACTTCAAGATTTTCTAACACACCTGAACAACCTACACAAGAACATAAAATTTACGATGGAGGAAGAGAAGAATGGCGCGTTACCCTTTCTGGACATACTGGTCAAAAGAGAAGCAAACGGAACACTTAGCCACAGCGTTTACCGTAAACCGACCCATACCAACCGATATCTAAATGCTGCATCACATCACCACCCGGCCCAAAAACAATCGGTGATCAACACATTAATACATAGGGCTAAAGAGATATGCACACCAGAAAACATCAAAGAAGAACTGAACATGGTCACGAGAGCCCTGCAAGAAAACGGTTACCAGCGTAAACAAATACTTCATACTATACAAAAACATGCCACGCCAAAAGAAGGAAAAGAAAAGAAAGAATACATGGCTACGACTTACTTGCCCTACATCAGCGGAGTGACTAACAAAATATCCATTTCTGGCTAAGATTATATCGAGAATCATTGGAAATCATCAAGAACCCAAACAACTACAACAGAGACACAGGCATACAACTCCCAAACATCTGGAAACCAGTCATCACAAAATCACTGAGGCAGAACAAATCCATCAAGCGGAACGCCACGCCTCCACAAGCTGGATATATAAACCCAGCAACATCCCTCACAAATTAGTCGTTTTGAAAAAGACCAAGACACAATGGTCGAAACGTCAACTACTTCTAAATATAGAAGACGCGGTTCCAAACCCGGAAACCAAGATTGTATTGAAGATTTACCTCTTGCACGTTTATTTGATTGAACTTTTATACCACTTGTGTTGGGAACATGCAAGTCCACTGCCTGGATATTTTTTACAATGGCAATCTCTTGCTCATTTCGGGGCAAGTATTTTCTTTTTTTAGTATACGGACTTATAAGTAGCGTACCCTGTTCTTCTAGAAGACACAATCTTCTTTTATGTAAAACATTATTTTTCCATTGCTGATTTATTTCTGTCTATAGCACAAAAGCATTATATGCACTAGTGTCAATTATATTGTAAAATAATATCATTGGCCAGCGGTTAGTTTTTCGTTTGCTACTATACAGGGTGTGTAAAAATTGGCGGAAGCGCTACACATGGAGATGTTCTTCGTAAAATTCTAAGTCGAAAATCTTAATACGAAAATGTTGTACCATGCTTGCTGTGTCTGCAAGAGGTCCTCAAAGTTTTGAAATTTAGTCCTTTAATAAGCGTTATTATTTAATACTTGCAAATGAAAAAGCTGCAATTTGGAATAAAAATGAATTTCGAATAGTGTTTTTTCCTAGATATTGTGTTCTTCCTTTTAAAAATTGGTGTTGAAAATATGTAAATCACTGATTTGAATGAAAATAATACATATGGCAACATTGTCATTAGCTGTCATCTCTGTTTTTCTCGTAATTATTTCTAGTTTGTGTTTTACGATACCCAAAAGTTTGCAGCTATGTTTACGAACTGAAGGCTTTCAGTTCGAACAAAAATTGTAAATACCTAAGTAAAAATTGCTGATAAAAAAATGCCCAAACGCAAATCAATGTATGCAATGTTGCCTATTTTTTTTTTTCTTTGAATGGTTCCTGAGGCCATAGGAAGCATGGTACAAGTTTTTTGTATTAAGATTTTCTACTTAGAATTGTACGAAGAACATCGCCACGTGTAGCGCTTTCGCCAATTTTTACACACCCTGTATAACAAACTCAACACATCACCTGAGAGTATAAAACATCTACCCATCCCCGACTTGAAGAAATGTCTTAATCTCTAAAGCTTACAATGGAGTTAGTGAATATCAATGACGCTTACTTTCAAAACTCTTTTAAGTAAATATAATTTTGTGTTGTACAGGGGTTTGGAGCAGTCCAATTTTTTAGTTGCTCCGCTCCAGCTCCGCTCCGGCATCAAGATACCTGCTCCAGCTCCGCTCCGCGCTCCAGCTCCGTTCCCGCTCCGCTCAGCGCTCCAAATATTAATAAAATAAGTTTTTTCATTTAAAAATTGGTTTTTTAAAACAATGCTAACATTTTATGAGATATGTGGAAATGGACCAAAAATTGCAATATTTGACCCTAAGAAACAAGTGAAGTTAAATAAATGAACAAATTATTGATCCTCAAAAGTTAAAAAAAGAAAAAAAAGTTCTTTAAAATTTTTCAAAATTCAAATACAAAATAATGAAAATTAATATTTAGAAAAGTTACATTATAATAATTTTACTTTAAAATAATCAAATTTAGTTTATTTATAATTCTATTAAATACTACACTACTACTACTACACCCATGAGAAAAATTCATTAAAAAAAAAATGTAGTTTATAATAGTAAAGTGGAGCAGTGGAGCAATCAAAATTATTTGCTCCGGGCTCCGCTCCCGCTCCGGGCAAAAACCCGTTGCTCCACTGCTCCGCGCTCCAGCTCCGCGCTCCGCTCCAAACCCCTGGTGTTGTATACCTATATTCGTATATGTATATGTGCAATATTAGTATCATTATTGTGACATGTTCTACGCCTTTTTAGATTTTTTAGAACAAATAGACTACTACTATTCATAAAATGAATAATCACTAGTTTCAAAGAAAGTGATTGTCATATTGACCGGAGGAATACATATGTACAAATTATTCTTACAACGAACAACAACATAATTTTTGAAAAGTAATTTGGGTGGTGATACATTACAACTAAATAAACAAAGTCATAAAATATTAATTAAAAACACTAAAACACAGAAAAGATATAAGAGACTAAATTTAAAACCGGTCCTATTGTCCCGAGACAGCAGCAGGGTTAATAATTAGTTTTCAAAAAAACTATTAATTAAAGAAACGTTAATTATAAGCAACCTTGAGAAGCCTTATTAAAGTTTGTTTTTTAAACAAATAGCTGTACGAACGTTTATCTATCTAAAAGAATTCTCGCAAATTGTAAAATTCCCAGAGAAGTGTTATCTTGGTAAAATTTGTTTCTAAATACCCACAATTAGTAAATTATAATAACAGATTAGCTAATTACTAAGACACCTTTGATTAAAATTAATTACATACTCAAGCCGATCAACTAATTTACATATCTGTGATTGCCTCAAAATCACGGCTAGCCTAGTATTTATAAACTTGTATTTAGATATTTTTCGCATTAGTAACTTACTGTTTTAAATTCTGTTAACAATACTTTCCTTAACAAACTAATTGGAAAATTACAATAATGCAGGAGGTATTCTTTGAATTTAATGCATTTTTAGTTTCGTCAGAGAAATAATATGAAAATTACCAAATCTTTTATCGATTACAAATAAAATATTTAGATACATATACATTTGCATTTTTAATTTTGAGGTGGTCGGAGTTTCCAAAAGCTTTGGTTTAATTATTTTGCGGGAATAGTGCTATTTATTAGTAAAACTAATACAGTTTGGGTGTAAATATCCATGTGGTATCATTTGTTTGTTGAGGTTGGGCATTTTAAAACTTATGTTCGTTATTTTTACATAAATATCAATAATTAACATACGAGGCTTGTTCAATTGAAACCCATCTTTGGTCAGGTTAGCCTCGGAAACAATTGTAATCACTCAACTGACGTTTTCCAACGTTAGTAGTGTTCGTAAACCTCACACTGATCAGTTTGTATCGTTTATATTTGACAGCGATTTTCAGTATTGTGACTTTGAAATGGCGTTTGTTGTTAACAATCCGTCCAAATGTGATCAGCGTGCGGTCATTCAATTTTTGTGTGCTGAAGGTTTCCAACCATTGCAAATTCATACGCGAATGCAAGCAGTGTATGGAAACGCATGTTTTGCGTATCCAACTATCAAGGAATGGTATCGAAAATTTAAGAATGGAAGAGAGGGGACGAATGATAAGCCGCGACCAGGTGCATTGAGTACTGCATTAACAGACAGGAATGTGGCATGTGTGGAAGGCCTGATTAGAGAAAATCGTCGAATTTCAATCAGAGCAATTTTAGAAAATGTTGGTTGGTGTGAGTATAGGATCTGTCCATAGTATCGTACACAAACTGGGTTACAGCAAGGTTTGTGCGCAATGGGTTCCTCGCCTTTTGTCAGAGAACCAAAAAAGCTTGCGAATGGGCTTATCTTTGCAACCTCACGGAATATACCCAAAATGGTAATGACTTTCTCTCGTCAATAATTGCTGGCGACGAATCTTGGTGTCATTATTTTGAACCATCCAGTAAGCTGTCATCGATGCAATGGAAACACGCAAATTCTCCGCCACCAAAGAAGTTTAATGTTCAACCTTCTGCAGGCAAGGTCATGCTGACAATTTTTTTCGACCATGAAGGACCCTTGCTGATAGAGTTTACAGAACCTAGAGTGCATAGCAACGCAAACCTGTATAATGAAACTTTGAACAAGCTCCATCAAGCTATAAGACGAAAACGTTCAGGGAAGCTTTCACGTGGTGTCATTATGCTTCACGAAAATGCTCGGCCTCATGTTGCCAAAGTAGTGAAAGAAAATCTACAACGAAAGAAATGGAGGATATTAGAGCATCCACCCTATAGTCCCGATTTATCGCCTTACGATTTTCACATCTTTGGGCCACTGAAAAAGGCGTTAAAAGGTAACCGTTTTCAGTGGGACGAAGAAGTACAAAACGCCGTGAAAGAATTCTTCGAGCAGCAGCCACAAGAATTCTTTAAGCAGGGTATACATCGGTTGGTGAAACAATGGGATATGTGCCTTAATTGTAGTGGTAGTTATTTGTAAATATATTTGTCAATGAATTTTTGCTGGACCAAAGATGGGTTTCAATTGAACATGCCTCGTATATATAAAATAATTTCTACTTGACTCAATTACCCAGTGCAATGTTGCTATATTGTAATTTTTAAAAGTACGTTTAAAGCTTTTACCTCCTATAAACATCTCGATTGAGTAAACAAATATTAAAAATACTATTTAACCTTCGGATGACCAGGTGACATTTTGTAACACAAAAGACCATGTGGGGTCATTTACTGACACCGTAACATTCTTAATTAACTAACTGTATGACATAAGACCCAAAAAGTATCTGTAAACACATTTTTTAATTCATCAGGAAAGGTTTTTACAATAATTATAAACGATTGAAAATAAATAATAGGGCAAATCTGAACAAGACATTTTTTTTTAAGAAATCCGTGTTTATTTACAATCTGTCGCTTGTGAACAATAAGTAAATGTTGTGTTAGCTTAAACTAAACTAAAACTAAACCTAAACTAACCTTGCTGAGAACAGTCCATTGACGGTCCACTTTCTTGTAAATCGTTGGATTATCTACCTAACTATTTAATTACAATGTGGAACAATATTCATGTTTGCATATTAAAGTGTACTACTAATCGAACTTTGTAGATAAGTCCGTTGGTTTAAAACGTTTTAGTCTTCTGATTTCATCGTTGTTTTCTAAGAGCTGTGTGTCTAGGTTGTTTTGATGCACAATAAGTCTGTCTTGGTATTTCACATAGCAGTTTTTAATTTCTTCACGCACTGTTTTAATTTTAAGATCACTTTGAATTATGTGATTAGGTACATACCATGGTGCATCCACAATACCACAATGCTTCTAAGCGCTTTGTTCTGAAATCGTTGGAGGATTTCTATATTAGAAATGCTGGCAGTACCTCATAGGTTTTACTATGGTTTTGTAAAGCAGGAGCTTGTTTTCAATTTTCAATTGTGATTTTCTGCCAATTAGTCAATACAACCAGCCAAATTTGATTCCCAGCTGCTTTCTCTTAGAAAAAATGTGTTTTCGCCATGTGAGACTCCTATCAAGATGTATACCAAGGTATTTCACGTCTTCAGATTGTGGTATTGGAGCATTGTTTAGTGTCACTGTTGGGCATGTTCCTCTTCTCATGGCGAACGTCACATGCTCACATCACATGTACTGATTTTAGATTGTTAACCGGTAGCTTCCATTTTCTTAGCCATTTTTCGACCATCTGTAGATTGTTCTGCAGTTTTGCGGATGCATCGGCAGGGTTGGTATCTGATACTAGTATGGCTGTATCATCAGCAAATGTGGCTACAAATATTAAATTAGTTGTCGGTATGTCGGCTGTAAATAGAGAGTGGAGTACTGGCCCAAACACGCTGACATGAGGTTCTTCAGATGCAATGGTGTATAAATCCGATAAATCATCTCGCTGCTTGACTAGAAACCATCTGTCTTTCAAGTGAGATGAAAGGATTTCGTAAAAATGGTGAGGCAGTACTTTTTTAAGTATGTGGCATAGGCCTACATGCCATACTTAATCAAACGCTTGCTTGACATCTAAAAACACAGCAGAACAATACATTTTAGATTCTAAGTTGTTACTTATGTCTTTCACAATTCTGTGTACTTGTTTTATTGTACTGTGCTGATTACGAAATCCTAACTGATGGCTGGGCAATGGGCATTAATTCTCTTTTTTCCAATATTGGCTTAAGTCGTTTTAACGGCAGTTTTTCGACCAACTTGAATAACACCGGTAATAAGCTAATGGGTTTATACGATGCTTTATCGCTTAAGTTTTTCCCTGGCTTTGGTATCATGATCATCTGCGCTATTTTCCATAGACTGGGGAAATACTTTATTCTTATGATGGCACTAAAGATTATATCGTATAGCTTTCATACACTTAGGTGTTACTTTTTGTAGTACTTTGCCAGTAACTAGATCCCAAGCTGATGTTTTTTTTTTTTATTAATTTGAATTAGAATACCGTGTTTAATCTCGGACAGTGTAAAAGTCTTGATAGGTAACTCCATTTGGAATGGTGCTTACAGAAAGTTATACATTTCTCCTTCTTCAACTGCGTTCAAAAAAAAAAATGGCACCATACATATTTTTTTATACGGTTTGAAAAACATTTTCATTCTCTTTTCAACGCACTAAAACTTTTATACCCTTACATAACAAATTTTTTAAGAACATCGCAAAAGAACAATTTTGTTTTAAAAGCGTACGCCGTACGGCATTAATTAATTTACATTAGTAGGCTTTGAAAATAATACCAAATGGCAAAAGATTTTGAAAGAAGTTAATAAGGTTACAACGGTTATCACAAAACTACTGTTATACATTTTTTACCGTTCTTTTTATAAGATCTTTTACCGTTTTGTAAGTGTCTTTCAAACCGTATAAAAAAAAAAATTGTATGGTGCCATTAAAAAAAAAACATATATAGTGCCGTAACTCCTAGAAAAACAAAAGAAAACCAAAATTTGACATGACAATATTTTGGGAAATACTGTATCAAACAACTTTTTTTTGAAACTTTTTTTGATAATTCTTTCCAAAAACAAAATAAGTGGGGGTGTCATAAGTGATGCCTCACCCTGTATGAAAAATATTGTGCCCCTCGTAAGAAACCTCTATTTAAACGTAAGTATGGTAAAACTACAACTTTCCTATAAAAAAATGTCAAAAATGTGTAGGCAAACGATAAAATTATAAGTTTCTTGTTTTAAATTACCGCAGCCTACCTTCATAGCCTACTTGAAAATATTACTTTGCCCTACTAATTAACAATAAAATCGCGATATCTCGGAAAATATCAACTGTAGGTTATGTAGAAAATAGGCTCGCACAATATTTGTATTAAATATTTTTTGATATTTTCATTAATAAAGGAGCTGTCGAAGAATCTCAGGGCCGTGGTGCGCCCTGTATTTTTGTACACAAAGAAAGTGTTTGTCATGATCAATAAATAATGTAAATAACATTCTATTTGTAATCGACAAAAGATTTTCTTCTTATCATGATGTTTTTCTGAGGAATTAAAAATGCTTTAAATTCAAATAATTTTATTAGCAATCGTTTAATAAATTAATTATTTATTGTCAACAATACTTAACATATTAGCTAAGTTATTACGTTATTAACGCAAAAATATTTGAATACAAGTTCATGAAATCTAGGATGGCCATGAACTTGGGGCAATCACATAAATTTTATTAGTTCAATGGCGTGTGTATGCAGATGTATTATAATTTACTCATTGTGCCTATTTTACAAACAAAATTAAAAAACACTTTAGTAGGAAGTTTTCAATGTTGCGAGAATTATTTTAGAGTAAGGTCGAAGTACGCACAGCAATTTAGTTGAAGAAAAATTTCTTAAGGGCGTTTCAAGTCATCTTATGATTGCATTTTTTTTTTAGTTTTTTGTTTTAAAATTGTGTTACTCGGTTGGATATTATTTCGTGGCAATGTTGTGCAAAAGTTGTTTAATTTTTTTATGAAATATTAGTATATGTGTGCTAATCCTGCAAAAATAGCACGCCTTAAGGAAGTTTTTCGCGCCGTATTTTCTCAATTTTGGCCGGAAGTCGTCTTACCAAAGTTTTGTTACTAAAATATTAGACGATGTTTAATTTTGCTGCAAGAAGCAATTTATTGCTGTTTTTAGTGTGTCTCTTTGGTGGTTTAAACGCTGCGTTATTAGGTAAGTAATAAAATTAGCTTACATATATCAAACATTGACGAAATCTAGACTGTACAGTTTCGTTTTGAGTGGTTTAAGCCAGCGTTTCTCAAACTATTACCTACATCGTGGCCCGTTTAATTTTATACTTCTCCATCATGACCCACTACAATTTTAATTGCCTATACACAGTGCCGTTTCTGAGTACTTGGCCGCCCGCGTGCTAACGTACGTTTCGCCGCCCCGGTAAAAAAAAAATTGAAATAAAAAAATAAATAATTGTCGTTGCAAGTATTATTATTTAACAACATGTATACAGCGTGATTCAAAAAGTCTGCAACAAATGGGAAAAATTTTTATTATTGATTTCTCAAAAAAAATTATTTTTGATAAAAGTTGGTGCATGGTCCAAAACTCATTTTAGGATAAAAAAAGTTTAATAAAAAGTCATAGGACACTGGATTTTAAGGATTTTTGAAATATTTGCAAGAGCAAAGTGCCCTTATTTTATGAGATACAAAAACAATTTATAGGAAAAAGTTATTTAGAATCTCAAAATAGGGCTAGATGTAAATTTTGAATAATTACAATTATTACAAAATTTTAAGCACTTTACTTTTGCGAATATTTCAAAAATTGCTAAAATCTAGTGTCCTATGACTTTATTAAACTTTTTTTCATTTAAAATTAGTTTTGGACCATGCACTACCGTTTATCAAGAATATAACTTTTTGAGAAATCGATAATAAAAAACTTTTCCATTTGTTGCAGACTTTTTGAATGTTAAAATTTCTTAAAAAATAAAAATTAGAATTTGACCTTCAAAATTTAAATTTAGCCTTATTTTGAGACTCTAAATAACTTTTTCCTATATTTTTTTTTTATGTCTCCTAAAATAGGGGCACTTTACTCAATTGTGTATGTTCTGCGACTTTACTCCTGCGAATATTTCAAAAATCGTTATAATCTAGTGTTCCATGACTTTTTATTGAAATTTTTTTCATCTTATAATAATTGGTTTTAGACCATGCAACAACTTTTATCAAGAATAATATTTTCTGAGAATCAATAATAAACATTTTTCTCATTAGTTGCAGACTCTTTGAATGACTATAAATTTGTCATTATGTGGAAGAAGGATTTTCAGCGCCATCTCTTGCGCCTTTGGCACTTGTCCCATTGCCAATTGCATTGCTATCTATATTGATTGCTACGGTAGGGTATACAACCGCCGATTGAGTACATAAATTTAATCGCAATCTTCACTCTCTAGTCGAAATTACCGAATAAGCAAACTGGAGAGTGATTTACGCGTTTTTGCAATTTTTTTTGAATAGTATGGGATTGAAATCTTTAATCCTTGATCATTTTTCAAACTAATATTTTATTTTCAATTCTTGTGAAACATAAAAGACCGCAAGGGCGGCATTGGCATTTGGCCGCTCTCTAAATCGGCCGCCCACGTGCGGGGCACGCTTTCGCCCCCCGCCAGAAACGGCCCTGCCTATACAGGGCGTTTCTTAAATATTTCGAAAATATTTAGGAGGTGATTTCTTATTTAAAATTAAGGGAGGTTTTTCATATAGATACAATTTTTTCCTTAGACGTCTCCTTTCGGAGTTACACCCCTCTAAAGGAGAGGTAAAATTACGTTTTTATATTATTTCCCAAATTTGGATAAATTTAGGAGAATGCTATTTGGTAGATGTTTTATATTTATTAACAGGTTTCCCACACTTATATTTTCTCCCACTTTCACAGGGAGCTGAAAAGTGCGACCCCTATTAAGTTTTTCTTTATCCAAACTTTTTGGTGGGTTAGCGTCAATATGAATTACATATATCAATAATTCTATTCAAGATCAACATAAACAAACTATGGTAACCACCAAACTGAATCGTTTTATAGTGGAATCTTAGATCATATAAACTACATGGATAACACAACACCATAGGAATATAGTTAAGACAATGTTGCAGACATGTACAACGTGCCTTTTTAAACCTATCTCTTTCTACATCATGTGGGCCCTATATGCGCTATCTTTGTTTTGGACCCGGGCCCGCTGTCATCGTAGCGCAACCGTGATAATAACTGTAACGTACTTCCTACCTAGCCTATTGTAGCGAGTGACGCGTGAGTGACATTTAGAATTGTTTGCTATTAAAATCGTCGTTTAATTGAATCAATTGATTCTAATAAGCGGTGTTTACTGTACTTCAATAAAACTTACTAAGTCTGATCTAATGTTATTGTATCCTCCCATATTTGACACGAAAACATCCGAGTACATTGCATCTACCAGTAGTTCAAATAACGCTTTAGTTCAAATTTCGTGCGTAACCATAGTAACGCACACGATTTACTCGGTGGGTCCGGAAAGCGAGATAGAAATATACTTTCATGTGTGTTAGAAGAAGATGCAGTATAATAGTACGCCTGGGATATGTGTACAACATAGTTGAATTGTGGTAGTGTTATCCATGTAGTTTATATGATCTAAGATTGGAATATTTAATGGTGTTTGTTTACTATATGAATTTTGTCAGCCATCGGTTGGCTTGGCGCCTCACCAGCGCTTGTAGTAAAAGTGTCATGTTATTCTTGTGTTATGATATAAAAACGTCATAGAATTTATTATAATAAATAATACATAAAATGTATCTACTAAAATGTAATTATTTGTTAACACAATAATTACATATCAAATTTATTCTGTTTCAAGAATTTACTCCGAATGTTTGAGAAACGTCGCTGAATTTGATCCCTGATTAATTCTTCACTCAATTCTTGCAGGTAGATATTTCGTGTATCGGTTTTTCCTGTGTTCCAATTTTTATAAATATTTGTATCATTCGTATATGCTGCCAATCCAGCTTCATCTAATAAGTTCATAAAAAAAGCCATTGGCCATCTATTACATTTTCTTTTACAGGTATGCGATCGTAACATCTGATCCATTAGATCAGTTCCGCCTTTAGATTTGTTGTAATCTATTATTATCTCAGGTTTTTGTTTATTTTCTGTCAAAGCATTATCGCGATGCATAGAAGAAAGTAATATAACTGCTTTACCCTTTTTTGGTATGTAAGAGACTAAAGTGAGTGCTTTGGTAAACTCAAAAATTGGAGAAAATTCTTCCCGGGAACGATTTGCCAGAAAGTTATTTGGAATATATTGCTTATTCTTTCGTAGTGTTCCTAACAAAGTGAGTCCAGAACTTTTAAGATTAAGGGTCAATTCTTTTTTAGTAAAAATACTGAATCACAGTACCTAATTCCGCTGAAGCGGCATATCGACTGATGGCGGAGTTTTGCAGTAAACATAAATTTATAAATATGATTGTAAACATTTAGCGTATTTTATAATGAATTCTAAATTACAACGTTTTACCAGAAGAGTACCCAAAAGAAATTTTAAAAAGATTAACAATAAGAAGTTAAAATCGTTAGTTGAATTGCTGCAGTGCTTCTCAGGCGCCACATAAGCGGTTAACGGTTAATGGAAGGCATTTTAGATACCTATTTAGCGGTAATATGAAACAAACGTACTTACATGGTCATCGGAGGAATTGTTTAAACCAATGATAGGTTAAAAGTCTATAAAGGCCGTTTTATAAACAGCTGTGTAATTTTTTAGAGGATTATGAGCTCATGCCAACACTTTTTCATCTGGACGATTGGGAAAAATGCCTAATGTTAAAAGAAAAGGCCCTGTACTGTCAAGTTACTGTACAAATGTCTCCAACAGACCCCAACAATTCTTCCAAAGAATGGAGAGTCATAGAAGTAAGTATTTCTCCTTGTTGATAACAAAATTGAACGTTATTCTTGTCCCGAGTGAAGCTCAACAGATTTTTTGACTTATAGAATGCCATAAAAGATGAACAAAATTATCGCCACGACAGATTAAGATACGGTATATGTGTACCAACGTGGTGTTCCAATTTCTCAAAAAACAATTGCAGTTTCAAAATGGACGAGAAATTATTGCGCGAAGAAATATCCCAGTGTTTCAGCATAAAATTTCAGGATATGGCCCTCAAAGGGAACGTCACTGAAATGCATTGTGAGACACAAGAACCTTTTTATAAAGTTGACAAATATGACCTAATAGTTGGGTAAGTGTCATCAAAATTAGGAAAGATAGCTTGAGATACATTCAAGAATATAATTTTAAAATGTTTTACTTTAACCTTTTCGTCCCGAGTGGTACACATATGTACCACACATGTTTTAAAACACCTGAAAGCCAAATTAAACGTTTTAGAGATGCGAGAATTGTACCATGCCGTTATTTAGACTTGCAGTTATGTGTCTCGATGTAAATATACTGCAGATTTTGACAAAAAAATAATACTTGCAGGTTTTATTACGTTATTTGGAACCTGATGGTACACATACTAAGGTGACCATTTTTTCCCCCGAACTTTCGGGGACACTAAGCTGGGGTTACCAAAAAAAAGAGATCCTTAACTAACTTTCGTAAAATCTATTTTCCCGTTTCCCGTACACCACAAACCACAACTTACATTTTAATAAACGGAATTCAAATTAAAAAGCGGAATTTAAAACCCAAGCATTTTTGCATATTACAAAAAAAAGGATAGTTTCAAAGAAAGGACGTATGGTAACCCTAAGTAACCTAACCTAACATAATTAACCTTATCGGATTTGAGATTTGACACTTTATTTAAGGTGCAAAAACTCCTCCCCACTCCAGTTTTCGTGATCAATAACCGATTACACTGTTGCCAGACTAACAGATTTGCATAATTTTGCAACAGTGAAAGTACCATACATTCGTTATTTTAAATGTGTATAGAAAAATTATGAAAATCAAGGACAAGAACAATCCGGGACTTGAGTCTTGTTTCGGGGACTGTCCCCGAAAATCGGGGACGAATGGTCACCCTAACATACGTACCACAAACCCTGTTTGGTACATATGTGTACCAACCTACCAACAGGGTTTTAGTGTGGTACGTATGTGTACCATCAGGTACCAAATAACGTAAAAAAAAAGTATGGTACACAACCGCAACAAGTAATTTCATTTTTAGTCGCGAAATACTATAAGTTGACACTAAACTGACAAAATTATATGCAATTTTTGATCCAAAAGACATTATTTATATTCAGGGACGAAAGGGTTAAATCTTATCTAAAAATATTCCTAAAGAAAAAACAAGGTGGTCTACAAAAGCCTAATAATAATAATAATACAGCGGTTCCCTCTCCACCTGCCCCTTCTGGGCTGCGAATAAAAATCATTCTCATTACTTTTGGAACAGACCACATACAACTTAGCTTCTATTTCTCAAAAACCATTGCAGTTTCATCATTGCTTTACTATTATTGTTGTATATTTATTGTTATCAATAACAAAAATGTTTTTAGCGTGATTTTGGTTTCATACTCAGTGCTTATAATTTTTGGTACTTACTATGAAGGGTCAGCTCGATTTAAGGCGAAAGACGAGTACAAGAAGATTACCGGTATAACCAGTAAGTAAATAAATTTTACTAATTGTAAGTACCTACTTTAAAAAACGTAAAAAAATAATTTTTATCCTCTTAACCCATTTGTTCCCACAAACATTTTTTTTCAAATTTTTAAATAAAACGTTTTTTATTATTAGAAGTATGTCCAAACTACAAATTATGCCAGTTTTTCAAAAATATTTTCAAAAAGAAGTGAAAAAAATGCACGTACTCATATGAGTACAACGGGAACATAGCGGCGGCAAAGAAAATAAAAATTATATTATTTTTTACTAATTTATTGTAATAATTTACAATCGAAAACTGGTATTCACTATGAAACTTTATGAAACATTCTCTTTCCAAACAGTGTGACATGGCGTTTGATACAAATGCACCTTGCTCGTTGATGACATATGCTACAGCGCAACTGTTTATCAATTATTTCTTAGGAAAATGTCCTCCTTGATCCTGTATAATACTTTTTGGGACCGTACGTGGATGCCCGGAAAGTTGAGCTTTCTCAAGGACTCTTAAGTGATGTCTTTATACACTTCGTATGAAATTCAGTAAATCAATATTTCTACCTGCTAATGAATTTATCCTTCAGGCGTTCACTTGTAATATTCAGCATATGGGTCCAGAGAATCAACCACCTTTTTTTACCTTGGATGGACACTTGATAATTATTTACAGATTTTTTTAGCAAGTCTACATCCCCCATAGCTGTATTATAATTGGCAAAGAGACAAGGTTGGGGCACATCAATTTTTTTCTTTTTGCTACTTAGACCAACGTTTGTTTCACTTTGGAAAGAGGATGTATACTATCATAATTTGTTATTATAGTCCTTCCACTTTACCAGAAGCAATAAATGTTCTTTGTCATATTTATATTGGAAACAACCGCGAATTTCCTATTTCATTTGTTGCTGATCAAAAAAAGGATTTTTTTTTGTGCGATTAACTATAAGAGTTTTCATCAAACCATGACTTGTAAACAAGTTGTCGACAAATATTATATGGTCTGCCGGTTTTATCACTACTTTTAGTAAGTCCAATACAACTTTAGATCCTAAGGGCAAATTTAGCCCTAACAACGTAATGCCCCAGTGTACTCATATGAGTACACCAGTAAGTAACTATGAAAAAAAAATCACACTATGTATTTTGTTTAATATTTGCATGAATAACTGTAAAACATACATACCTGAGTAACAAATTTCAGCAGAAAAATTAATTTATATTTTAAAACAAAGATAAAAATTAATAACAAAGTACACAGTGACAATAGCACAGTTGTAGAACAAAGTAAAGTGACGTTTTTTCCTATATAGAAGCAACATTTAGGTTTAAAATTTTAATCTACTATTCCCTATTCTGTGTACTTCTAAGTGGTACTAAACATTCCCACCTATATGTAACTAATGGAACTTAAAAAAAATATTTTATGAACCGTACTCAAATGAGTACACTGGAAACAAATGGCTTAAGCTGTTATGCCGAAAATAATCGTCATCGGCCTTGGTCATGAATAGCGACTATGCCGTACATATTCGCTTTGAGTAAAATTGTGTTTATCTTATTGTATTTGACGAAAACGTACACTTGCTTTGCTTCGGTCATTACATATAGGATCACTTTATGACGTCATCTATTTATTTTGTTCGAAACCGTTTCCAGCGCCACTTGTCGACATTTGCTATGTGTTCTGTGCTTCAAAAAAGGAATAAGAAAAGAAAGTCGTTATTGGTGTGAAATTTGCAGCACGGGCCTTTGCCCTGAACCTTGCTTTAAAGATTTTCATACCAAAAATTAAATTTTTGAAAACTTTGTACTGTTTTGTAATATTTTTAAAAACATGCCAAATGGATAATTATGCATTGTTGTGCGATATAATATGTTGTATACACTATAAAAAAGTAAAATTTTAAATAATTCTTACGTTTCATTAATTTTTTAATTCATATTTTCTCAAATCAATCTTTAAAGCAAGGTTCAGGGCAAAGGCCCAATTGTATCTACAACAATGATTCGTTTATCTAATAATTATTTTGTAAGTTGTCTGTTGTAAGAATGAAGCCAGTATTATGAATTGTATGCACTAGTGATTTACTATTTCGAATCTAAGATTTATTTGTATAGCTTCTCCAGGTTGGAGTCCATCAATAGCAAAACCGGAAACAGATTCACAAATCCAAAAAAATTCAAACACATTTTGCCAAAACTGTGTTGTTACTTAACCCATTAAGGCCCAGCGTCCTCTTTTGAGGACAAGCGTATATTTGCTCCAAAACTTTTTTTTTCTTCGTAGTTTCCATTACTTTTCATTTTATTCGTTGAACGGAGTACCAACGATGACAGGTAATCATATTAGATACATTTAGTTTGAATACTTGTTGAGCAGCACTGGTTCAAATCAGACCGATTTTAAGTAGTCAGATACCGTTCGATACGTTTTTCTTTTTCGAGTCTCAAAACTTCAAGTAAGTGAATATTTTTGTTATAGTTATAATCAAAAACGATACTAAATTATATTAAGACACATTTTGCATAGTCTGTTCATATTGTTTTTAAATTATACACCCTCTAATCTCCCTGTCTTCAAATGAGGACGCTGGGCGTTTGTGACATCTTTTTAAATTAGAGCTTTATCTTTTGAGGACACTTTTATTGCAGTGTACCTGTTTTTGCTAAAATATTTAAATGACTTATAGTGCTTACATGTATATTTTGATCTTGCATCGTACTTTTCAACCCATAGAAAATATGAATAAAAATATATTCAAAACTGTCGAAGAAGCATTTGAATATCTTATCTCTGAAGAAATAGAATGTGACATTGTTTCTTTACCGCCAGAAGTAGATGAACTAACCGACGAATAAGGTATAGAATTATAGATGATGACCAACTCTATCTAAATATATCTAAGGGAGAAAAAAATTTGCGCAGCGGAACAATAAGGGATAATAGATTTGCAAAATGTACTCTTATAACACCTAAAGAAATGCAAAAACAAGCTAGAGGATTTATAGACTATCAATTCGATAAAAAAAAATGAAATTCTAATAATAAGATGGAATGATAACAATTCAGTAACACTAGCAACCAATTTTGATAAAGTAAAGCCAACGGTGAAAGTCCAGCGTTAGAGTCGCTAACAAAAAACAACTATAAACGTTCAGCAGCCTGCGGCCATTCAAAATTACAACAAATTCATGGGAGGGGTGGATCACCATGACTGGCTATTAGAAAAACATACCATTGCTATCAGAGGTAAAAAAAATGGTATTGACCTTTGTTCACCCGTTTGATAAGCATGGCTGTTGTACAAACTAGTGCACGGCAGTATCTCAATATCCATCAAGTATTTTCGAAGACAAATAGCTGTGACATATTTGAAAAAAGGACGGAGCACGGTTGGCACATGGTCGACCTATGTGCTTACCAGTTACCTCTGCAGCTAACACTTACTGGAACAGCGAACTCTCTAAAGCTCAATGTTGTTATAATGTTATATTTGTTATACATCGTTATCGGCTATCGCAAGTAGGTACTCTCAAACGCCCAGCGTCCTCATATGAGGACGGCCTATATCTCCGCAACTATTATTCTGACAAAAATTTTTTTTATTGTAATATGCTCATATAGAAGTATAGACTTGGGGCGTCAACTTGCAAAACTCTTTACATCCAATTTAGTAAGAAAATTAGATAGTGGTGGCGCTGTTGACTTTAAACAGTCTGTCATATGGTTACTAAATCATAATGCAACTAAACTTATATTTTCCCAGCTCATTTTATACATGAAAACTGTCTAACGTTGCAAAACTCTTTCAATCCACCATTACTACTACTTCAAAACTCTTTTCATCCATTCTAGAAGTGATTATTACAAAACTCTTTACATCCAGCGCCATTTTACCCTGTTAGTTATTTTACGGAATCAAAACATCATATATCCTTACCTAATATCTTTTATATTTTGCGCTTTTATTAGTGTTCTGTATTTGACAGCCGAAACGCACCTGTTTTGTTTTTAAAGACAGTCTACTGTGTTTTTGTGTTTTGTTTAACTAATATTTTGATTATGGAAATTTCTCCAACATCTTCTTTGATTGAAAAAGGAAGAAAAAAATATTTGCTGAATATGCAACTGTTCTAGAACTGCCCAAGGATTTCACTGTTTTTGATTGGAAGAAAGTAGTTGAATCTTGCATAAAGCCTCCTGGTCAATGGCATTTTCAATTTTCCATGGCAAAGCGATTTTTTATTAAAAAACAAGTCAGGAAGTATAACTATAAAAGGTGAAATCCATTATAAAAGCAACATTGGAGTATACAAATCTGTTCTGAAAAGAGGAAAGACTGTGGCCAATATCACTCCAGAGGAACTTCCTAACAACGTTCCAGTCAAACAGTTAAAGCTAATTGATGTTGACAACCCTTTAAAGAAACACTTTGACGTTGATTGGAGAAACAATCCAGAAACTGATTTGTCATTTTATAGAAATTTGATCGATACTTTTCATGAAGAAAATATAAATGAAAATGAAAATCCTGATGAAGAAGAAATATTGTATCCTGAGGATGATGGTCTTAGAATTTAAATTCTTTCTCCTGTATTACAACTATTTTTTGTACCGTATTTTGGAATTTCAAAAAACTAAAAATAAAAATTTGTAAAATAATTCTAATTTCTTTTAAAAAAGCGAACTATGTTCTTTAAATAATGTTTCAAAACTTTTTAAATCCACAGATAGTTTGCAAAACTATCTAAATCCAAAATATATTCTAAAATAACTTTTTCCGCGATCATATTTTTTTTTCAGTAATTGCCGATCAATTTTTTAATGCCTTCTGCAAACATCTGTTCATTATGAACATACATAGTCAATTATAAATCGACGTATAGGTTTTTCGCGTTTCCTGTGAAATTAGTTATGGCGGATATAGAAAGTTTTGCAAATTGGCGCCTCAAGTAAGTTACTAAAATATCTTTTAAAAAAAAAACAAAAAAAAATAATGTGGGCCTTAATGGGTAAAGCTATTATTAAGCTATGAGCCTCTTAAGCCCTTGATGGGGTATTACTAAATGAAAATTATTAAAATATTTTGTCAAAATTTGTTTGCAATATTTTTTAGAAAATTGGATATAAAATGCATTGCGAAGCATTCCTTGCAGGAAATCAGAAAAAAAGCTGTGGATCGAAAATTACATAGAAAGCAATAAGTCGCTGGGCCTCTGAGGCCCATGATGTGCATCCTAGGGTTAAAGTCTAGCACAAGTAGTTTTAAATAATTTTGCTTCGTGAATATGCTTGTAAAAAAATATTAAAATATTATTCTTTACAATATTCCAGTTGGCAAAATACTGACGTGTTTTTCTCTGCCAAAAAATTGGAACACGCTACAAGCCCTTTGCAAAAGTTCCTACCGTTACAACCCATTTATGGGATCCGTTTTTTTTGTATGGTTATGGTTATTGCGATTCATGCGATCGCGACGTCATTCATTTCTCCACTAAGTAACCCTCAGTATGCAGAAACAGTGAGTATGAAAAAAATTGCTACTAATTTTATTCCAGGATGAAGGGTTTTTTACTTTTTTTAAACCTTATGTGCTCACCATGGTCTGGCTGGACCAATTTCAAATTTGAATGTATTTTCTCATAGAAAATAATCTCGTAAGGAATTCATCTTTCATGATATCCTCAACGAAGCATGTTTTAATGTATTTCGAAACTAAAAAATTAATTAAAAAAATTGTAGGCGTGAAGTGTTAGACATGCAAGGTTGGTAGTCCTAAGCAGTAAACCACTGGTCTGGCTGGACCAGTGTACACTTTGTATATAATTCTTCAAGTTTTCTCACTTATTATCTTTTTTTTTCTCCGATTGTTGTAGTGTTCCTGAATCACTATTTATTGGCGATGAAAAAATCTACATCTTTTTCCCGGAAAATGTTTTTGTACCATCAAATACTACCGAGTTACTTAAGAATTTAATTTTTTTTTTTTTGTAAATTATCTAGCGTGCCATGGAACCTTTTTAAAACATTAAAGCATCGCTAAATAGGTCTTAGAAAAAAAACAATTTAGCTAATTTTAATTTCTTTGTAGCTCTTATCGTTTACGAGATCCTAATAGTAGCCCTTCCAAGTGTAATATATCTAAATATATTGAATATCGGTACTTCTGTAACCATCGAATATCCATACATATAAAACAATCGCCGAACCTAATTCGCGCATCACTTAATGGACTTACATACGTTCTAAGGTTATCTCATCTTATATAAATAAGTTAACACATTGACGGACAAAACGGCTACAGCCGTCAAACAGAATTCCAAATGCTGTAACACGACGGCTACAGCCGTCGTTTATTTAAATCGGTTTTGTGACAAAACGGCTGCAGCAGTCAATGTTTCCGTTTAACAGTACCTTCTTCAACATATTGTGCCACTATACGAATCACCACCAGAATCCTTTTGTCACCCTACATCAATTTGCAGAAGATTTATTTCGCAGGTTACCATTTCAAAGCATATAACAAAAAATATCACTGTGTCACAACACGAACCTAACCCAAATGTTGACTGTCCGTCAAAGTATTAATTAGGTAATAGTAGCTACATTGCTTTTGACGTTTTTTGAAACTCTCTTTTTATGTTTTGTCTCTTATTGATTATAAAGGCAATTTATTGTTAAGTATTAATTTTTCACATTTGTAATATGTATGCAAATAAATTTTGTTTAATTCTTATTTACTCTGAAAAAATTGTGAAGGTCTATCTACGAAATATTAGTGAAACACAGGTACCAGTTAAGGTGCCAACGAACTATACAGTGTTCTCGTTTTTCGAGGGCCACTATGGGGATCTCGTAAACGGTAAGAGTTACGACTTCGGTTAAATTGGGGCAAAGTTGTATATTCAGGTGCTTAATAATTTGACGCAAACAGAACTTATCTAGCTTCTTTAGTTTTTGATATAGAGAAATAGGTAAAAAAGTGGATTTTTGTTTTTTGCCCGTAACTTTTTCATTTGATGTCGAATTTAATTTCTGTAAAACCTTTTTCATGGCCGCTTTTTTAAGGAATCAGAATCCCCAATTATATTTTTCGTACGACGTTTCATTTTTTTAAAACCGTCATCAGGTCAATTTTTTCTTATGGACGCTATATCTGATTTTAACGCCAATTTATAGAGCATTTTTTTCTGAATTCGACAATGTATAACACTTGGGACTTTTTTGAAACAATTGTTGTTAAAAATGGCAAAAACAAATATTTTATTTAAAACAAATCCTAATCGGCATGCTAAATAATTGTCTTTGTCCCTTTTTCCTTGGAAGCACGTAAGTAAACCGCATGAAATTACTATTAAAGGGATTTAATTAAAAAAATAGCTAATAATAAATATGTTAGGAATGCATTAACATTGTTCACTTATTTTATTAGCAAATATTTTCTTTGGTTAAGTAATAAATTTCTCTAAGATGTGTATTTAATCCTTATTTAATATACAATCATTTGTAACAAAATTTTCGTAATCAAATAATATTCAAAGTGTTCATAGTTTACAAAAAACGTCTAGAAATCTGTTTACGCTTTTTGCTTATTAGAAGTCATTAACGCAGATAAAAAGCATAACTGGTTATTTTTTTTACAAATAATTGTACGCTAAATAAGGATTAAATACACATTTTGGAGAAATGTATTACTGAACCAAAGAAAATATTCTAAAAATATTTGATAATAAGTGAACAATGTTAATGCATTCCTATCATATTTATTAATACCTATTTTTTTAATTAAATCTCTTTAATAGTAATTTCATGCGGTTTACTTACGTGCTTCCAAGGAAAAAGGGACAAAGACAATTATTTACCATGCCGATTAGGATTTGTTTTAAATTAAATATTTGTTTTTGTCATTTGTAACAACAATTGTTTCAAAAAAAGTCCCACGTGTTATACATTGTCGAATTCAGAAAAAAATGCTCTACAAATTGGCGTTAAAATCATATATAGCGTCCATAAGTAAAAATTGACCTGATGATGGTTTTAAAAAAACGAAACGTCGCACGGAAAATATAATTAGGGAATTTGATTCCTTGCAAAAAGTGACCATAAAAAAGTTTTAACAGAAATGAAATTCGACATCAAATGAAAAAGTTACGGGCAAAAAACAAAAATCCACTTTTTTACTTATTTCCCTATATCTCAAAAACTAAAGAAGCTAGATAAGTTTTGTTTGCGTCAAATGATTAAGCACCTGAATATACAACTTTGCCCCAATTTAACTGAAGTCGTAACTATTACCGTTTACGAGATCCCCATAGTGGCCCTCGAAAAACGAGAACCCTGTATTTTGATGAACACACCATATTATGTTTATTATATTTATTCTCATTTGATGCATATGTAAATTAAAAGAAAAAATAACAGTAACGTCTCGATTTTTACACCTCTAAAAAAAAATTGTTAGGTTTTTTAACGAACTGAAGGTGGATAAATTGCTTATTGTGTACAACATTTTTATTAATCATTAAGCCAATCGTAAATAGTTTCGATTTTTTTCCAAAACAAATTGCAAAAGTATGTACTTCGAATTGTTTTAAAAACTTTGATACATGTAATATTTTTTAGAGGCAAACTGAAGTAGATATGTGTTTTTTAAAGCGACGTTCCTAGGTCCGTTAAGTCAGCCCAAATGTTACTATATTTTGCTTCCATAGTGCCTCTTTGTGCTTTAAGGATTATCTAATTTGGATTAACCGTTCTCCCATTACAAATGAAAAACTGAACTCCGCGTAACTTCACGTCATCTTGGACTTTTTCACCCACAACATAAATACTTTACGTGCATCAATGAGGAAACTCGGAATAAATAATGTACTATTAAAGTAAAACAATAAAATGCAATAAAAAACGAAAGAAAAGGTTTTCTGCCAGCAATTATCTACATGGGGCTAAACGCCCGTATAACATTTTTGGTCCAGCCAGACCAGTGGTGTACCATAATATGAAGTAGAGAGGTGGTGTTCACACAAGGGTTATTAACATGCATAATTTTTGGCGTTCTTTCTTAATTTTGGGGCGCTGATCTCAGATAAGACATGACCTCACAAATGCTTACTAGATTTTGACCAGTGTTTTTAATTTTTTTTTTTTATAGATGACCCAAAACATTCAGTACATGATGTTTTTAAACGGCCTATGCATTAATCAAATATTTTTCATGATAGCTGGATTTTTATTAACATTTCAACTTTTGCAACATATGGAAAAGAGAAAAGATTTTAATTTAAAGTATCTATTTTTGAAGTTTATACATCGCTACATACGGTAAGTACACAAGGGCATTTCTTAAAATAATCGAAGTGACTAGCCGCACGGCCCGGGCGCGGGCTTCACGCCCGGCTGACGTCACTTATATGACGTCACAGACAACCGGGTTTATGCTGCCACGATGTGTCTGCCGTACGGACCGTGTTCGGGTTTTACGCCCGGCTGTCGCAATCATATAAAAAGTCATTCGTACTTTTATTTAGCGTAAAATAATTCGTTGTGCAATTTAAAATTGGTTGTTTTCTAAAATTCGTTTTCTTTTTTAAGATTAACTCCTGCTTTGCTTGTAGTCGTTGCCATTAGTAGTACATGGTTATACCATTTGGACAGGAGTCCCATATGGGACGATATAGTCGGTGACGAGTACAGAAATTGTAGGAAAAATGGATGGTCAAATATTTTATACATTAACAATTTTTATAGCAAACATGAAAAGGTAAATTTGTTGCAATATTATTACAATAATATAAAAGTTTGACTAGGTATGTTTACATTTATATTGGAAAATAATATCATACTTTATTCTAAATACCAGCAGGCCCTGGCGGGCTACTGGGGCGCCTACGGCGCCGTTCCAAAACCATAGAATTATCTTTATCCGGCCTAATTCCCTTGTGTCCAAGTTCTATGGGTCAATTAAAAAGAAAACGATCTGTCAACTCTATTTTACCGATCATCGATAAATCTCGTTGCGCGCTCGACGAGAACCGAGCCCATACAGTTTTCGGGGGTAATTACACGAGAGCTTTGTTTTTATCCGGATAAACTTGCGTTGCTACGAAAGTTTAGTTGGTAGAAAACTCCACGAGACAAAACTGTCTGACACTTGTCGAGTCAAGAGTTGCCTAATAGCGACCAAACTTGAGTTTAGAAAAAGCAAATTTGTCCAGGATAAAAACAAGGCTCGAGTGTAATTCGGTACGATAACTTCACGAATAAATTATAATCTTCAAATAATAACTAAGAAAACGTCAAAATTTTAATGTTTGTATTGGTCATACATAAGTCGGTTGCATGGTAACAAAAGTTTCATGCAAAAATGCAAGTGAATATTTAGTTAGGTACCTATTTATCCGCTGTCATAACGACAAACTGTGACGTCATTATGGAGAATTTAACATATGAGTGCAGTTATCGGTAATAAATGCTGTGTGCTATTCTATACATAATCTATATGTCTCTACTTTATACCGAAATTTAAAAAAAATTATGGTAATACTTTAAAATTTTATTAAAAAAACAAATCTCACAGCTCTTGTTGAAACACCCTATACAAGAGCTGTCGAACCATTACTTGCCGGTAAATCTATGTCGTATCTGTATTAACTCGGTTACAATTATTTTAAATCAATAAGACTTTTGTAAATATATTTGTAGTAATAATGTCCTATCTCTGTTTATTTTAGTGTTTATTACAAACATGGTATGTAGCGGCAGACTTTCAGCTATTTATATTGTCGTTAATAATCATTGGTGTTATGTGGAAATATAAAAACTACATGAAACTAATACTTGGCGTTTTCTCCGCAATAGCATTTATAATACCTGGATTACTTAGTTACATATACGACTTCGATATGATAGTAAGAGTTACTCCTGAGTAAGTTCTATTTAATATTTATTTTTTTAAATTTTTAATTATATCCTTATATAGGGTGCACCACGACCCTGAGACTCTTTGATACAACCTTTGAGTGGCTTTGTTGTCACCACATTTTTATTTGTACCTTACGATTAATAAGTTAGGAACCGTACTCCGTTTGCAAGGTATTTTTGGTTGTGTTAGCATTCGGTGATTTTAGCGCCGCAATTTTTAATAGGTAGGAGAGCTCTTCCACTTAAGCGGATTGTATTAACTTCATTGAAACTGCATTATTATTCTTTTATGTATATATTTGTGTATTTTAAATAGGTACTTGCAAACATCGGAACAGAACCAACCCTATTTCGTAGCATCTACTTTCTTTTCGTTTAATTTTAGCGAATGTTTTTTATTAAAGTGGCCTTTCAAGTCCGTTGAGACGAGGAGTATATTATCGTCAAGTGTATTCTATGTTTTATTTGTTATTTCCAACATTTATTATTTATTTATTATTAAAGGCATACATCATTCGCGTCTACGAATCCTTTTATTTCATTTCCTAGGTTTTTTCGCTATTTGAAACCTTATAGAATAAATAGTGTGGCGCCCTTATTGATATCTACAAGTTTCTTTCTAATTCTGACCTACCCCTTCTCGTCTGAACTAGCCGCGAGTCCGAACTACCCCTTTTTGTTGCAAGAATAGTAGCTTTCTTGGAAAGTGGCCGATATTCGTGTAACACACTCTCATTTACTATTGTTTCCTTCTTTCGACTTGATAATAACGCTTTTATTTTGTTTATCTTTTCGTAGTGATCTTTAAACTCTGTTTTTGGTTTCCTTTGCTATCTTGTTCCATTTGTGTCCAAAATAATCCCAGGATTGTTGTTTCGATGTTTTTACCAATTCTTTGACTTTCATTCTTTGTTCTTTATACTTATTGTAGTTCACGATAGTTTTGTTATTAAGATACTTTGTCCATTATTGTTTTTTAATTTTTACCTCCATTTTTATTTCGTCGTTCCCCCATTTAGTTTTTGAGTTTCCTGTTTTGATTATTATTTCTTTAATATTTTTCCATGCATGTTCTATACTGTCATGCTTTCCATAGTTTTTTTGATCTTGTTAATCTCCATTTTTAATTATCGTGGTAATAATAAATCTATAATTATTTAACATACATTTCATGTAGGCCAAAATGAACATGAAATAACTCAACTTGATTTTTAGGTCTTTGAGAGTATTACTTATGGACAATGAACACTGGCATGTCCTAAACGCTTCTTTTTATGCCAATTGGGGCGACTATATGGTAGGAATGGTGTTTGGTTATATTCATTTCAGATGCAATGGGCAGAAATTATTTTCAAAGAAGGTAATAGTTTGCTGTTATCTAGTTGGCACCTTAAATTCAGGGCTATCCAACTGGGGTTCCGCGGGCCACATCCGGCCCGTGAAAGATATTTTGTGGCTCCGAACATCTTACAAAAAATCATTCAACTTAATGGTGCCTGTCCACGTGAGAGTAAACAACTCTCGATAGCAGCGTCGCCAAGGATACAGCCAATCGCGAGTTACTCTCAGGGGCTGTATTCTCTAACTTTGAAAGGAAGCTTTTTCGGATAACAAAATATTTGACAAATGGTCATCATTTTCACTCAGGAATATGCACCTACTTTTTGGCGGTGTATAATCGGGACACCCTGTATACATAAAATTTCATTTCGCCTATCAGAATTATAGTGGCCCGATAAAACTTTGAAGGAAAAAAATGCCCACATTCATATAAAGGGTTTTCCATTAAGAACGATATGATTTTACGATACAATAAAATAAAAAATATTTTAGATACAAACAAACTTTTTATATCATTTTGAAGCACAGAATATTACATTATGTTTTGAATAACACGTCACTTAAGTGTCCACCTCGACTCTATGCACACGAGTGGATTCGTTTAACCCAATTTTCGAGAACTTTGTGCAATAACTCGGGCCTAATGTCACGAATGCAGCGTTCGATGTTTAATCGTAATTCATCATGGGTTCTTGGTTTGTTTGCATAGAACCTAGATTTCAAATAACCCCACAAGAAGTAATCTAAAGGAGTTAAATCACAACTTCTTGGAGGCCAACTAACAGTTGCATTTCTTGAAATTATCCTTTCACCAAACTGTTCTTGCAATAGGTCGATACGGGTGTAAATTCAAGTATTTTCGCAAAATACGCCACGTGGTCGTTCTTCTGAGCCCTAATTCTTGAGCACGACGAGAAATAGATAAATTTGGAACCTCTTCAACTCTATCTCTTACAGCAGCAATGTTCTCTTCACTTCTTGCATTTCGACGTCTTGTTGGTGTTTTCGAATCGCAAAGAGTAAAATCCCTTTCAAATTTTTCAACAATTCTACGAATAGCAAGCACAGAAGGGCGATTATGTGGACCATAGTCTTCGCGAAGTGCACGTTGAGTGTTTACAAAAGAACGTCTGTTTTCATAAAACTTTTGGATAATAACCAAACGTTCTTGAAGGGTGTATTTAACCATGATGAATTGTCAGGGTATAGTCAATACAAATGACAACTAATGACATTTATAACATCTTAACCATGGTTAAAATTTCATTTAAAAATCATATCATTCTTATTGGAAAACCCGTTAGAAGTTGGACAGCCCCGCCTTACCTGTTAACTGATGTAGATCATAAATGTTCAAGTGTTTCTTTAGTTTTGGCAAACAATTGAGTCGAATTAACTTGAAATACAGGTAAAACACCGATTTTCCGGCAGCTGGTGATCCGGCACCTCCCTAAGTTCAAACAAAATCACAAGAGAAATTTGAAATTTCGGCGGTGTAGTTTACTAGGTGACCACAATAGGTAGTTGTTGTGTTGATACCGCAATTTTGTGAAACTTACTTTTCTTATTTTATCTGTGGCGGTACGGCAGAAGTTGATATGTCACTTTTTCATGTTTTTGAGAAATCAAAGAAATAACTTTCAGTCGTTATTATAAAATCACTAAATGTAAGTATACAATCACAAGTAAATTTAATAATTGGTTATATTCATACTTTGACATCTACCTGTTTTCAATCGAAATAATCTTTAATCTGGGGAGGGGGGACGAGAATGTTCGGGAAAAAAATTAATTATTCGAAAACGGTTAATTTTAGGCCTATATGACCTTTCACATTTTATAAAGTACATTTAAAGATGAATCCAAAAATGTAATAATATACTGGGTGTTCTATTTAAAATAACTAGGTTGGTTGCCATAGCAAATAAACCGTAAAAAACAAAACAAAATCGAGTACAACATAAGGCGCAGAAAGGAGAACCATTCATCTTTTATAAAAAAGCATTTAGTCGTTAAATCAATATTTTAGAATATAAAAGCGGTATTTCATACTTTTTTATGTTAACTTTTTTTTTTTTTAATAAACTTTAAAGGTCTGTAAGTCGATAACCATCGAGTTTTGGACTATGGTTTATATAACATTTTTTGCTTAAATTGACTCAAGGAACATGCTCCTTAAGTTTGGCCGTTACATAAAGCAACACCCTGTATGTAGACATGAGCAATACCAAATAAGTGACATATCATGTTTTGCCCACCTCCTTTTTTACAGATTAAAATATATCAATATTTGCCACTGCCCATAGCCCTCTCTTCTGTAAAATGTTGACTTATCGAATCGTGCCAACTTATAAAAACCCTTTTAAGAAGACATTTCAACTGAAAACTAAAAAATGAAAATTTTGGACATATCAACTTCTGCCATAACACCACTCATTTAAACCTAACTATGGCTTTGCGGTTAATCCGGTAAAATGGTTAATCCGGCAAGGCTTTGGAACCACGAGTGCCGGAAAATCGGTGATATACCTGCACCAGTAATTACCATCTCTATTTTTCTAACAGATTCGTAAAGTTTATTGGTGGACTTTTTCTTGGATCCCTCCACTTGTCTATATTTTTCTAGGAGAAATTGCTTATCAACCTGATTACGAGAAATCACGAATTGGATCTGCAATATACGCAGCATCAAGAAATGTGTACACTCTGTGTTTAGCATTTGGTCTTTTAGGGCTGATTTACGGAGCAGGATGTAACTATAGAGTACAATTAATTGTAATGCATAACTATGAACACATTTTTTAGGGTTTCTACGTTACTTGCTTACGCGGCAACCTTTTAACACCCTAGGAAAACTTTCGTACTGTGCATATCTCGTCCATTTTCCACTGCAACGAATTCGTGCAGGAAAGAAGACAACTCCAATTTATTTGTCTGATTACACATTTGTAAGTAAATCAAGAAAAAAAAAACTGGTGTGGCCACCAAATGACTCGCCATTAATACGCATAATAAAGGGTGTCCCCATTATCACCGTTAATATTTTAAGTGGTGATAATCTTTTTCTAAGAAAACATTTTAAGTTAAACCTTTTCCTAAAATCAAAAGCTAACCAGGAAAGGTCACATTACGTTGTCGCTAGAATTTGATTAACGCTGTGTTTATTGCATCAAGAACATCAAAACTAAATGTTTTCCAGAGTTATACGTGCCACTGGCCATTTCCTTCGGAAAAATAGGGGAAAACCTGAAAAGGTGAATAAAAGTAATTTTTGCGATCGCGTTGGCCATGAAACCGTCAGAGACAAAACCTAAATTTCTCTATTTACCAATGCTTGCATCCTTTGCAAGTAACATGGTGCAAAGTTTTTGAAAAAATCCCAAGAGGTTCCGGAGAAAAACGCGAAAAACGAGGCCTTTGTAAAAACGGTTTTACCTATGTTAAATGCCTATGCAAGTCGCATAGATATAGTTACGTATAAAGATATACCACAACTTCTCAAATCTGAGCGCTTATGCAGGGGTTTCGTTTTTGATGTTTGTCTCCGGAACCGTTCAAGATTTTTTCAAAAACTTTGCACCAGTTTACTAGCAAACGATGGGCGCATTGTTAAATAGAAGAATTTCGATTTTGTCTCTGACGGTTTCATGGCCAACGCGATCGCAACACCAACCTTTTTATACCAATTTTTCAGTTGCTCCACTATTTTTCCGAAGAAGATGGCCAGTGGCTGGTATAACTCTGGATTTCATTTAGTTTTGATGTCCTTGATGCAATAAACACAGCGTTAACCAATTTCTAGCGACAACGTATCGTGACCCTTCCTTGTAAGCAGATATCAAAGCTTACTTGATTTTTTTACAATTCTGCATTTAAAAGACTCTGTCACCGAAAATATTAATTTTATCGTAAAATACCTTCAACCTTTTTAATGGACCATGAAATTCTCTACAAAAATGGTTCAAATTAGTTTTTTCAGAACATTTGGCAAATGTTTAAAGGTCGCTAAAATTGAAATTTAGAATTTTTACGTACAGGGTGGCCTATTTTCCATGCCATACAGGGTATCTCGGTTACTATCAGAGATACAAAAAAACTAATTACATAATATCGATTTCTTTTTCGAAAGAAATTCCTTGCCGTAAACAGATTTTTGATATCTTTTTTAATTTTCGCAATATACAGGGTGGTCCACATAGAAGAGCCACTATTGGGATCTCGTAAACGGTAAGAGCTACAAAGAAGTTTAAATTAGACAAATTGTTCCATTTTCGGAGACCTATTCATTGATGCTTTAATGTTTTTAAAAATTTCCATGGCACGCTAGATAATCAACAAAAATCAAAATAGGCATTTATTTTAAATCGTTAATAACTCGGTTATACTTGATGGTACAAAAATATTTTTTGGGAAAAAGTTGTAGATTTTTTTACGCACTATAAAATAAAAACATTCATTTGTTTCAATATTGTTTCAATTCTTAGATAAATTACAAACTTGCATTTTTTTAAATGGAAACCCTAGTTGGCCATGACTTTATGAGAAAGAGTATTTTTTTAGATTTGCAAAAATATATAGTTTTATATATTTGTTGCAAAAAATAACCGAGATATGGCCAATTTTGTAAAAATTCGATCATCAAAGTTTGCCATGTTTTCGTAAACAAGTGATGTTTGCAATTATTAAACAACCAAACGTCATTTCGAAGTAAATTTTTCAACTTTAAAGCAAATCCCTGTACTATTTTGTATTTTATAACTGTTTATTGTAGTATTGTGAACATGGCTAAATTTGAACTTTTTGAAACGTGTAATATGGTAGAATATTACTGTGTAAGTGATGAAAACGTAGCGGCTGTTTCAGAATTTACTTGCAATGACGTTTAGTTGTTTAATAATTGCAAACATCACTTGTATACGAAATCATGGCAAACTTTGATGATCGAATTTTTACAAAATTGGCCATATCTCGATTATGTTTTGCAACAAATATATAAAACTATATATTTTTGAAAAGCTAAAAAAATACTCTTTCTCATAAAGTCATGGTCAACTAGGGTTTCCATTTAAAAAACTGCAAGTTTGTAATTTATTTAAGAATTGAAACAATATTGAAACCAATGAATGTTTTCATTTTATAGTGCATAAAAAAATCTACAACTTTTCTCCCAAAAATATTTTTGTACCATCAAGTATAACCGAGTTTTTAACGATTTTAAAAAAATGCCTATTTTGATTTTCGTTTATTATCTAGCGTGCTAAATAAGTTTTTTAAATATTAAAGTATCATTGAATAGGTCTCCGAAAATGGAACAATTTGTCTAATTTAAACTTCTTTGTAGCTCTTACCGTTTACGACAACCCTATAGTGGCCCTTCTATGTGGACCACCCTGCAGACAAAAACCGATTTTTGGCAATTTTTATAAATGTTAAATATCTCGCTTAAACGAAAAGATAAAGAAAAACTTAAGGAACATTTTTGTCCCTTATAAGACAGCGATGTTCAATTTTTTTTTACTCATACAAATACTGATATAATTATTACACCGAACTTTCTTATTTTAAATGGCAACCATAGTTGGCTGTGATATAAATAAAAGCTTATTTTTTGCACTTTTCAAAAATATATCATTTGCTTATGGTTGCCATTTAAAATACGAAAGTTATGTGTAATACAGGGTGTGTAAAAATTGGCGGAAGCGCTACACGTGATGATGTACTTCGTAAAATTCTAAGTCGAAAATCTTAATACAAAAATGTTGTACCATGCTTCCTATGGCCTCAGGATCCATTTACAGAAGAAAAAAATTGGCAACATTGCATATATTGATTTGCGTTTGGACATTTTTTTATCAGCAATTTTTACTTGGGTATTTACAATTTTTGTTCCAACTAAAAGCCTTCAGTTCGTAAACATAGCTGTAAACTTTTAGGTATCGTCTAACACAAACTAGAAATAATAAAGAGAAAAATAGAGATGACAGCTAATGACAACGTTGCCATGTATTATTTTCATTCAAATCAGTGATTTACATATTTTCAACACCAATTTTTGAAAGGAGGAACACAATATCTAGGAAAAAATACTATTCGAATTTTATTTTTATTCCAAATTGCAGCTTTTTCATTTGCAAGTATTAAATAATAACGCTTATTAAAGGACTAAATGTCAAAACTTTGAGGACCTCTTGCAGACACAGCAAGCATGGTACAACATTTTCGTATTAAGATTTTCGACTTAGAATTTCTCTCGAAAAAATAAATCAAGACTACGTACTTAGTTTTTTTCTAACTCTGAGAGTAACCGAGTTACCCTGTATAGGCAACGAAAATAGGCCACCCGGTACTTTATTTATACTATCGATGGCCAAAGTAATAGAATCACCTTAAAATATGATCCCAAATAATCCTCATTTTATGGAGCACCAGATGTACCTACAAACTTTAACCAAAACTTCGTTTTAAATTAAAAATCACTTTTTACTGTTTTTGTTCGTTTACAAATGTTTAAATTGCTACAGTTTTTTGTACACGTGAGAATAATCATAGGAATTTAAGCAAAACATCTGTGTACGTAAAGCCTTCTTCAAACGATTTGAGAAATAAAATCGAAGAGCAGTAAAATAATTATGAAGTGTTTTTTAGTTACAAGAAATTGGAGTCACTTGAAAACACTCTTAAATGTGATGATTGTGTGATGCTGCAGCTTTTTGGGTTCATTCAGTATAATTTATTTTTTAGTTCACCGAGCTGTTGGGCGATGTGGTTTTTTCTTACATGTGTGCAACAGTTCTGTGTTTATGCGTGGAACTACCTACATCAGCCCTTGAAAAGTTAATATTACCACAATCATTTGACGAAGGAAGAGCTAAGTCAGCCCCAGAGCCTGCAGAACAACCTTTGAAAGCAAGAAGTGAAACGATGAATATTTGTTTAAGATCTAGGATGTAACTTAAAATTATTATGTTAAAACAGCTTACAGTAGGGTTAAAATTTAAATCAATTTAATATTTCTGGGGTAAAATGTAATATGTTGTTACCATATTAAAAAATTTAAAAAAAAACACACAGTAAGCAAACATCTAGACTTTTTTTAGTGCCCCGTATTGAAATTCAGCCTGTATGCAGGTACAAGTTGGTCCAAATTCGATGGGATGGGACAACAACATAGTCGAAATCAGCAGTAATGGTAGTATATTGCTGTTTATTTATGTTCAAAAATTTTAATGTTTATCTCAACAACAAATTTAAAAAGCTTGGTAACTTGTACCACATGAGTTTTATAAGGTTTAACACCTTGTTTGTTTTTTGTTTTCACAGCCTACTATGATTTTCTTTTAAAAAAAACTAAAAAAACTTTCGTAACTTGCGTATTATTAAAAATAAGTCCATCAGCCCTGATATATTTGAAATGAGATAAAAATAAGGAATTGAAATAGGTCCTAGCCAACTATCGCTCCCATTTAAAAAAAGGTAAGTTTGTGTCCCAACTTTAAAACGGCTACCGTAAATAAATTGTTTAGGTATAGTATAACCAAATTAAACATAAAAATATCTAAAAATAATTTTCATAAATATTTTCGATATTTACAACAATATCGGAGAGATGACACATTATAAAAATGAAATAAAATACTTTTTATTCAATAACTCGAAAACCGCGAATATTTTTGAAAACGGTTCTGAGTTTTTCTCAAAAAACTGCACATTTTTGGTAATTTAACCGTTTCTCTATCTTAAATATTAACCGAGATACCCATGCAATCCCATCGAATTTGGACCACCCTGTACGTAAAATTTCTAAATTTCAATTTTAGCGATCTTTAAACATTGGCTAAATGTTCTGAAATTTTACAGGCACAGGTTTTTCTATCCTTCAAAAAGTTTGGGATGACCCCTCATTATTTCAAAATCAGAACCACTCTCGGTTAATGCCTATGTGAAGGACTTCATTGTTACAGCAGTCTAATTCTAGATTTCAAATAAATGGGTTATACATACCTTGTTACAATGAATCATTTACCTGATAAACGCGGCATTTCGCCTGAAATATGTTCCAGACGTCTGGAAAGTGGCTAAGGTAATTATGATTCTCAAACCTGGTAAACCCCCGAACGATGTCTCATCATAAAAACCTATTTCGCCACTCCCAATAGTGTTAAAATTATTCGAAAAACTGTTCCTGAAGCAATTAAAACCAATTGTTGATAGCAAAAATCTAATATCTACTGACCAGTTTGGATTTAGGAACAGGCACTCGACCATGGATCAGGTTCATCGAATTACGGACATCATTAAAAAAGCGTATGAAGAAAAAAAATATGCTTAGCCATATTCCTAGACGGGACTCAGGCATTTGACAAAGTCTGGTTTGAAGACCTAGAGAAAAAGCCAAACCATATGTCAAAATATTAAAATCTTACCCATCGAATGTTTCGTATCAAGCAAGAGAGAGAGAGTACTCGAACATAAGAAATATTAATGCAGGAGTACCCCAAGGCAGTTTTGGGGCCCATTTTATACTTGCTGAACAATTGCGACATTCCACAGACCCAGCTGACGATACAGCCATTTTGGCAATTGGTAATGACAATGAAGAAACAGCTGTTGAACTTCAAGAAGCATGCAACATAGTAACTGATTGGAGTAAGAGGTGGAGTAAGAAAAAACAAGAGTAAATTAGCGCATATTGACTTTGCCTACAAGCAAAATGAACAATTCCCGATATCAATAAACAATGCCAAAATCCCACATTGCGATACAGCAAAGTACTTGGGAATTAGTCTGGATACTCGTCTTCGATGGAAAGAACTTGACCTTAATACAAAAAAAAAGTACTTTCTGATTGGAAGAAAATCACAATTGTCTGTGCATAATAAGTTGCTACTATACAAACAAATCTTAAAGCCAGTCTGGAATTATAGGGTTTAGCTCTGGGGATGTGCAGTCAAAAGCAACATAGATAAGATCCAGATCTTTCAAAATAGAGTGCTCTGAGGTATTGTCGATGCTCCATGGTGTTATCGGAATGACCACCTGCACAGATATCTGAATATCCAATTCGTCAGAGAAGAGATCAAAAAGTTCGCAGAAAAGCACGAGGGAAGACTTCACTCCCATGGCAACACCGAGGTGCTGCAGCTCCTAGATAATGGTGGTTTGAAAAGAACGCTCAAGAGGATCAAACCTTTTAAATTGGTGTAGTTGTAGTGTATATCGCGATACTGTGCTAAATCAGAGCATAGCGAACCTGTGCGTAACTCGATAAATTTGTGTTTTATGTTAGAAACTAAGAAACACCACAGGGGACATCTTGGAAAAATACCTAGTCTTTAAGAATTTTAGAATAAAATTGTAGGTTAGTCTCCCTAGGCTAGTAACAATATTTTAATATATCAACAAAAAAAAGTGCATAACGGATACTTCGGCTTGAATTATGGTTACATACTGTCTAAGGCTCACAGATGTGCCTTGTTTTAGATGAGCTGCTCCCCATATTCCACTGCCTGCACCTTCCTGCGTTTTTGACCCATGTAGCTTTACTTTTTGACGCTACCAAATTTATGGTTTAAATTTCAATTCGATTTTTCAGCGTTTTTAGGATATTTTAGAAACCAGACATAACATGTATACAGGGTGGAGCTTTTTTCGATGCTCACCATTGCTATCTTGGAAACGGTAAGAGATTAAAGGTCGGTTAAATTAGAGAAAAGTTTCACATTTTTATGAAGATTAGGAATCTAAAAAAAAATTCTGGATATTTTGATTCGTTTTTGCTTTATTACAAAAAAACTGAAAAATGTGATTTTAGAAAAATATTATTATCTTCCCTACCATTTACGCGATTTAATTTAATCTTGGTAACTTAATGTTTTTAACCATTCTGAGTTCGATGACATCAACAAAAAATTTCTAAGCCTTCTAGATTTCAAGTTACGATAGTCAACTTTTTTATTTCTTATGGCTTATGGATTTTTACACCATCAGACAGACAAAAAAATTAGCTTTTCAGATTGGTACCAAGATAACCTTTTTATTTTAAAAAAATTTGTTGAAACTTGAAAATTTGTATAAATAATCTATAAAATCGTGAATGTACTGAAAAACAATTGAATTATAATATAAATAAAAGCTACAGAACATTTTATTGGTCAAACGAAATTAAGATTGTTGGAAACATATTTAGAAGATATGTTAGGCGAATTGCCATTATCAACAATTCAAAATCATCAGTAGTTTCAGCAAGAAAGAGCTGGTCCTCACAACGCCCGTATTGTAAAAGGATATTAATTTAGATGTACTCTTTCAAAATTCATGATTTGGTACGTTTGGTCCTGTTCATTGGCCTCCGCGATCGCCATGTTTAACGCCTATGGATTACTTTTACATTGATGTTGTTTATGCAACCCTAACGGGAAATATTGAACTTCTTCGCCGTAAAATCAAAAAAGCTTTCGACTCTATTTCGAGACAAACTATCCTAAAGGCAGTGAACGAAATGAATTTGAGGACTAACCATTACATCATACATAACGACGCGCGCTTTAAACAATTTAAATAATTATTTATCTGGTGTTTTAAATTTATTGCCATTTCGTTATTTTTATTAGACCTATAAAATGTTTTGCAGCTTTTATTTATATTATAATTTCATTTGTTTTTCAAAACATTCACGATTTTATAGATTATTTATACAAATAATCAAATTTCAACAAGTTTTTTGAAAGAAAAAATGTATGTCGGTTACCAATCTAAAAAGCAAATTTTTTTGTCTGTCTGATGATTTAAAAATCCAACATGGCGGCCATAAGAAATAAAAAAGTTGACTATCGCAACTTGAAATCTAGAAGGTTTAGAAAATTTCTGTTGACGTCATCAAACCCAGAACGGTCAAAAACGTAAATTTACCAAGTTTAAATGAAATTGCGTCAATGGTAGGAAAGATAATAATATTGTTCTAAAATCACATTTTTCAGTTTCTTCGGAATAAATCAAAATCAAATCAAAATCAGTCAGCTTTGATTTCTAATCGGGTTGTAAATGAAAAACTTTTAGCAATAGCGAAACAATTCCACTGCATTGAACCAACCTGCATTTTGGTTTTGTTGGGATTTTTTAAATGATTTTGTATAAACCAGGGATGGAAAACGTAACATAACGATACCCGATAACGTTATAATAACGATTCAATTATAATTTTTTCTACAATAACGTAACGATATTTTTATAACGTTATATAACGTTATAATAACCGATAACGTTTCATGAAAAGTTATTTTGTATCGTTATTCTCTGTAATTAAATTTTTATATGGCGATCTTTTTATTTTCAGAAAACACAATATTTTGTTTGTATTTTAGAAATTAAAATTAAAATTAAATATCTCAAGGTAATTTTGTACTATTTTTTAAATTTACATTTACAGATTCCAAAAATAATTTCAGAGTTACGAATAAAAATTATTTTTATACAGCATGTTTCTTAAGTAATGCGAAAAAATTCGGGAGGTGATTCCTAATCGAAAATTAAGAGGGGTCTTTCAGATTTTTTTTTCTTTAGGGTCTCCTTTCGGAGTTACACCCCCCTAAAGGGGATCGGTAAAATTGGGTTTTTATTTTATTTCTCGAATTTGGATAAATGTGGGAGAATGATATTCGGTAGATGTTTAATACTTATTAAAAGGTTTCCCAAAGTAATATTTTTAATCATCTCCCACCTTCACAGGGGACTGAAAAGTGCGACCCCTGTTGGTTTTTTTATCAGCACTTTTTGGTGGGTTGAAGTCTAGCAATTTTTTTTTTCGAAAACTTGGTTTATTTAGAAGTTTTTTTTATTCTTTAACTGTTCTCGTTAAACCTACAGTTTTTGAGTAAAAAATTATATGAATGAACATGAACCATCAAATATTCCAATATAAAACCATTCATTTTGGTGGTTACCATGGTTTGTTTATGTTCATATTGGATAGAATTGACGGGTGTAATTCATTTTGACGTTTACGCCGCGAGAACGCTAAAACGCCCGTCAATTCTACCTTCTACCCAATATTAACATAAACATCAAATTCACTTATTTAATTTGTTACTTAAAACTGTAAGATTTACGAGAACAACAAAAGAATAAAAAAGGTTCTAAATAAATCAAACTAACAAAAAAAATTTAAATTGCACAATTTCAAGTCACCAAAAAGTTCTGATTAAAAAACCAACAGGGGTCGCACTAATCAGCCCCTTATGAAGGTGGAAGATGATTAAAAATATTACTATGAGAAACATTTTAATAAGTACAAAACATCTATCAAATATCATTCTCCTACATTTATCTAAATTTGAGAAATTAAAAAAAAACTAATTTTACCGATCCCCTTTAGGGGGGTGTAACTCCGAAAGGAGACGCCTAAGAAAAAATTGTTATATAAAAGACCTCACTTTATTTTTGATAAGGAATCACCTGCCGAATTCTTTCGTATTATTTAAGAAACACCCTGTATATCATAATTTATGTAACACTTCATTTTTTTAACAAAAACAAATAATAAATTACGTTATACAATAACGTAACGATTTAAAACGTTATTCCATCCCTGGTATAAACCTTTCTGGATTTTCAATAAATTAGCAACGAAAAACTTTTAAAGCATATTTAGGGATAAAAAGATACAAATGAAAGCCAAAACAACTCAAGATAATCTAAAATGAATGACGAAACGCAGTTGCAACACGTCCAGTGTTATTGCAGCTGATTCTTAATACACAAATCACACTAACAATACCGAGAATTTTAAAATCATCAACAACTTTTCAACAAAACACGCGATCCTTTTCCCTATTTAAATAATAGTAATAATAATCTAAAAAAACAATGCAAGTATGAGTAAGTCCAAGCTAAAACAGTAACAGTCAATTACGGGAAACTTTTGCAACGATAGCCCCAATGTATTCTACCTTTTTTTGAATATTTTATTATTGGTACACGTATCCGAGTGATATCAAGGGCAAGCAGTGGTATGAATTACATAACGCACAGGTTGTAAATGAATATTTAAATGTGTGACTCATTGGCCGGTGTCTCTTTAATAGTTTAATAGGACAAATCTGAAATAATTAAGTTGTTATGTAATCATAACTTCAGTAGCGTAGTCAGGGACATTTCGTCGCCCCAAGAACACATTTAGATTGCCCGAAATTGGTGTACAAATAACGATTGATAAAGATTAAGGAATATCAATTAAGAAACGAAGATTTTAGAATTGAAAAATAGGAAAATGTGAAGCAAACCTGAAATGTATGGTTTTGGAAAATTACGCTAGACAACCATAGCACTGAAAAATTCATCTTTTTTCCGTTTTCTGTTTTTTTACCCCAAGTTATCTTAAGACTCGATGCAATTTCTCTTAATTATTTTTGAACAACCTCTTTTCCAAGTCTTTCTATCTACTAAAACTTGTGTGTTATTTTAGTCTAGTCTTTTAAAGTTAAAAATATTTGCTATTTCTTTTAATTTAAGTAGCTACTTTCCATTCATTTAACACAAGGATGTTTAAAATAATCTAGCTGCTAGATTAATTTCACCACACACTAGGGTTTCTTTCCCGGGATCCCGGGATCCCGGGATCCCGGTCCATTTTAAGCTATTTTATATTTCCCAGGAAATGCTTTTTGTCCCGGGAATTCCCGGGATTTAAAAAAAGTGTTATTTTCGTTTATTTTGTGCTAAGATCTTTGTAATACTATCATAACTTATCAGAATGTTATACCTAAAATATCTTTACTAACAGTAAATTATGGAAAAACTTTATTTTTATTTCAAAATAATTTTTCTCTTTTAGTATGGCGCAAAGAAGCCCGGTCTACATGACAAAGTTAATATCTTCAAAATACTTTTACAGTTTTATTTCAGCAAAATAGCTTATAAATGAAATTTTATTGATAATAACGATGTTTCTTTGGTGCTAGATGCTCTCAAGACAATTTCACCTACATCAATAGAGACTGAGAGAGCATTTTATGCAGCAGGGCTTTTTCTTAATAAATTAAGAAAAATACTAATTGACTGAAGCACAGATCACCATTGTTTTCTTAAATCACATTACAAAAATTCATTGTAAAAATTATATTATTGTATTCATAAATATGAAATTGCATAGAAAGGTTATAATTTCCAAATGTATGTTTCTGTCACCAATATTATTGAATTATTTATAATAATCATGGAGCAAAATGTATTACATATATGACTTGGAGTTGTTTTTAAGTAATGAACCGCTCCCTTAATTTTTTGGATCATTTACTTAAAAATTTTGACATAATTTATTACATCCCGGGATCCCGGAAAATCCCGGGACAAAGGCCGATTTCTTCCCGGAATCCCGGGACAAGCAAAATGGTCAAATATGAGAAACCCTACCACACACACAGCATGACACAATGACCAGCAGGTCCTTAGGTGAGAGAATTTTACCATCAGTGATCGAACTCATCAATGTGTTTTGGTTTTTAATCTTCACCTTTTGTTCAAGTCATCCATCTAAAAAATCCGTAAGTGGCCACCTTAACAATAAAAACAAAAAGATACAGACTCAGAAAATTAGATTTGTAAGTAGAATGTAGGTACAGTAAATTCACTGAAGGGTAATAGTGGAAGGTATAACTGAAAGGCTGAAGTAAAACCACTTGGGTTGGCCAGGACATTTTCTGCACTTGTCAAAATGTAGGTCCGCAAGAATAAGACGGAAGATAAAAATTTCACCCTGCTGCACTGTTCGGGTATATATGACCCAAAATGAATTTTAATTGCTTATAATAAAATATCCAATGGAGACATTATTTTTGCGACTTTTTACTTTATACTTAAGCACTATTATTTTGCATAAATGCAATTTTTATTTACAACATTTTTTTTTCGAAGTTTTTATTAATGTACCGTTCGGGTCAATAGGACCCGATGTGAAAATCTAATTGAATTTAAATAGCTATACAAATGTTTGTGTGTTTTACGAGGCTGTTTTACTGACGTTGATACAAGTCGATTATAATGTGCTTAGACATTATAAGTTTCGATAAGTTTTGACTTGTTTATTAGCCCTAGCTATAAAATAAACGAACTCGCATATACGCTTTCAGTTTTAGTTGGGTAGTAAGTAAAGTGTTATAGTTTTACTGCAAATTATGGCAAATTGTAGACCTCTGACTGATGCTGAACTGCTTGAAGAATTATCTGAAGATTTATCGGAATATGAAAATCACACTAGTGACGAAGGTGAAAGTAGTACTTCTGACAATGATATTCCTGCACTGCCTGTTGCTGCTATCCAGTGCATTCAATCAATTCAATCAAAGAATGGTACCACAGAGTGGTTATTGGAACCTTTACAGCAACAAGGATGATTATCTTCTGCAAATGTTATAAAAAATACTCCAGGTATTACCAGGTACGCTACTTCAAGAATAACAGATGTGAAAAGTGCATTTACAACAATTTTCAATTCAAACATTGAAAAAGAAATTATAAAAATGACAAACATTGAAGGTGAACGAGTTTTTAACCAAAAATGGAAAAGTTTAGATAGTGCCAATGTTCAAGCATACATTAGACTATTGTTACTAGCAGGAGTTTACAAATCGTACGGGGAATCGACTAAAAGCTTGTGGAATAAAGAAACTGGCCGTAACATTTTTCGTGCAACAATGTCTTTAAAAACATTTTGTACTATATCGCGTGTTATAAGATTTGATAATAAATCCACCCGTCAAGAAAGAAGAAGCAGAGATAAGCTTGCGGCGATAAGAGAAATATGGGAAAAATGGGTGGAAGTGCTCCCAAAATTATATTACCCTGATGAAAATATAACTATAGACGAACAGTTAGTTGGATTTCGCGGCCGCTGTCCTTTCAAGCAGTACATTCCAAGTAAGCCATCAAAATATGGAATAAAAATATGGACCTTGTCTGACAGTAAAACGTCATACGTCCTAAAATCTCAAATATATACCGGTAAAGAATTAGGAGCGCTACCAGAAAGAAACCAAGGTATGCGAGTAGTAAGTGATCCAACAACAGAATTGAGAGGACATAATGTAACTTGTGATAATTTGTTTACATGTTATAATTTAGGCCAATTTCTTCTCAAGAGAAAAATTACAATGCTTGGGACCATTAGAAAAAATAAGCCAGAACTTCCTCAAAATTTGTGTAATAAAGAGGTGCATAGTTCATCATTTTATTTTACAAAGTAGAAAGGACAAGACAATAGTAAACTACATACCTAAAAAAAACGTGATTCTAATGAGTACATTGCATAATGATAGAACAGTTAGTACTAGAGATGATAAAAAACCTGAAATGATATTAGAGCACAAAACAACTAAAGGAGCTGTAGACACCCTTGATCAGCTTGTAAATACTTACACGTGCAAATGTAAAACCAACCGCTGGCCGTTAATATTTTTTTATAATATACTCGATAACTCAGCTTATAATGCATTTGTTTTATGGACTGCCATAAATCCAGGATGGCACGAAAAAAAATTGACGAAACGAAGGTTATTTCTGGAGGAATTGGGAATGTCACTTATCAAATATAACTTAGTTAATATCACACACATGCCAAGAACTGTAGAATCACGTAAAATAGTCGAAAACATGCAGAAAAGTACAAATCAAAACTCGGCCTCGGGATCTTCTGGAGCAACGGTTACTGGTGTAAAACGCGCACGGTGTAAATTCTGTTAATCGAAAAATGATCATAAGACAAATATGTTGTGTTCTTACTGTAATAAATACATTTGCAAGGTACATGTCACTTATATTTGCCCCAGTTGCAAAAAAAAATTGAAAATGTAACATTTTATAGCATATATTTCAGACACTGAACTGTTATTTTTTATACTTATAATGAGCTTTAGTTATTTATTGCATTTAAAATATGTTTAAATTTATTTCATTCATTTACAATGTGTTTATGTTTATTTATTTAGTAATGAATCTGTTATAAAGCTATTTTTGTTATATTATTAGGTATCGGGTCATATGTACCCGAACGGTACAAGCGCGCAGCAAATACGAACAGAACAGCAGGGTTAAGGAAAGATGAATTGGAAGATCAAAAATAAAATGGAAAAATGAACTATGGTGGAGACTAAAAGAAGTAGAAGACACTTGGAAAGAGATGCCACTCTTAGCCGACAATAAAAAAAGTCGAAAAACAATCTAAAATTAGAAAATATAATTCGACACCGAAATGACCGATTAATTTGGAATAATGATAAATAGAAGAACATTGTATTTATACGAAATAAGCGCCAAGATTTCCCGGCTTGATATAGATCTAGTTATCACAGGCGGGTCAACATTTTTGAACACATTGGTTCAAGTCATATTGGCCTTGGAAAAAACCAAAATGGATTTTATGTCAATTAGTTTTCTTATAACTGTCATTCGTCCATCACGATGTAAGAAGTCGCGAAAATTGAGTATCGAGCTGTTATAAAATGTCTTCCTCGCAAAGGTCTTTCTCCTCAAAGCATCAAAGTTCGACTGAATGGCGTGTACGGGGATAATTTCTTGTCTTATTCTGTGGTAAAAGACTGGTCAAAACGGTTTCGAATGGGACAAGAATGCTTGGAAGATGATGCAAGAACGGGAAGGACTATGGAAGCGGTGACGGACGACAAGATTGCCCTTGTTGAGGAACTCGTATTAGGCGATCGATGCTTGAAGGTGAAAGAACTATCAAAAATGTTGGTGCTTTCTGATATAAGCATTAGCCGAACCCTCCGCGATCGGATAGGCATGAATAAAAGTTTTTTCTCTTTTTTTGTAATGTTTCATCCTCACAATACAGATTAAACACTAGTCTTCAGAGGCATTCAAAAACTTCTTAACCCTCATCCTACCAAGGTGTGCTTTTGAGGCACATTTGATTTTTATAACGTACGTATTTCATAAATTAACTTGTTGATAGACTAGAGGTTTAATGTATGCTCAATTACAGCTATTTAACATATAATGGTGTCAAATAAATTTAGAAATGTGTTTTCTTTTTTACAAAAAAAATAATAAACTTGATTTACCAACATATCCAACCAAGGTGTGCCTCAGAGGCACATATATCTATTTATACACATAGTTGATGTAAATAACTGCGAAATGTAATTATTTTACTTCATTGTAGTTTATTTAGTAAACATACAAACAAAATATGCATATACAGAGAACATTATAAAATATTAAAAAACTTAAAATATTACAAAATAAATTTTACTGTTGTTTTTGACAGATTTTGCACGTAAGTATTTTTAGTGCATGCTCACCACAGAATGTTTGTTTACATGTTCCACAACACTGTGTTGACATCCAGCTCTTTTTTGAACGGCAAATATAACAGCGCTTTCTTTTTTTTTAAATTGTGGAACAGATTCTTCCTGTTCTGGAGCTTGGTTTAGTGTAGTTTGGTTCAAAGAAATGTGACTTTTATGCAATCCGCTAAGAATTCGCCTTTTAATATGGTCTATTACGAGTTCTGTTGCTAATTCACCTAAAAAAATATTCCGAAGTTTATGTTTCTTGGAAATATTCCAATCTGGATGGATATTTTTCCCGTTAACTAGCGATGCTATCCCACAAGCGTCGATCATAATAAAAAAAAATTAAAGGCCACCTATTAGTTTTTCGTTTCACAGTATATGCATGTGCCATCTGATCAAAAGTGTCGACTCCACCTTTTGTGGAGTTGTAGTACGTATTTATTTCAGATTTGTTTTTATTTTCCACATCAACAGTGTTGTCATGATGCATCATGGATAATAGTATAATACGTTTTTTTTTTTGGTACATAGGATACCATAGTCATTGCAAGACTGGAAAACACATCTAAGCCTAAGAAAGTCGTCCATAGGAAAAAGGGAGATTGCAGAGGAGACTAAAGTAACAGTATACAAAACTGTATTCGTACCAACACTCACTTTCGGATGTGAAACCTGGGTTCTAACACCGACCATGAAGAGCAAAATACAGGCCATGGAGATAAAATATCTGCGCAAAGTAGCTGGTGTCACCAGAATGGACAAAATAAGGAATACGGAAATAAGAAAACGATTGAAGGTCGAACCTATATTAAAAATAATCGAAGACCGACAGCTCAAATGGCTTGGACATCTAATCAGGCTAGGAAACGAGAGACCCGCTAAACAAACATGGAAAGCAAGAAGACATGAGAAGAGACTCAGAGGAAGACCTAGGAATACGTGGGACGATAGTGTGAAAAAAAATACTAACAGAAAGAGGGATGAACATGTCACAGGCAAGGAATATGGCAAGAAATAAAAAAGAGTGGAGAAAATTTATCTATAGCAATAAAGAACACTAGGATACGATTTCACACCCTACACCTTCGGGTAAAAGGATTAGATTATAATATATACAGGGTGCACCACGACCCTGAGATTCTTCGATAGCTCCTTTATTAATGAAAATATCAAAAAATGTTTATTACAAATATTGTGCGAACCTATTTTCTACATAACCTAAAATTATTTTCAAATATACAGGGTGTTTCGTTTGACCGGCACATATAAAAATTTAATTTTTTTAAATAGAACCCCCTGTATATTTTGGATTCCTCTTAAAATTTACTTTAAAAAATGTATAAGGTTATATGGGTCTTAAGTCAACCGTTTTCGTAAAATTTACATTTTTGTGAAGATTTTGAGCGATACAGCACTTTCAATTTTTTTTTACATTAAAGTTATTTAAAAAAGCGGTAAAATTTCGTTTAAAATTTAGATTGACAATAGATTAATTAACACTTTGCGCTAGCTACATATAAAAAATATTATACAGGGTGTTTTTTACGTTTGGTCAAACTTGTGAAACTTTAAACATCGATAAGTCATTTTTCTTAAATGCAACACCCTGTATATTTTTACATTTTCTTTTAGAGAATCTAATTGTCTTTCGAAATTATTAAGCACGTCCTATACCTAAAGTTAATATTTTTTGAGCTATCTCGATTTTTATTAGTATTACTAAGGCAATTAAAATATTTTAAAGTCGGCCATGGACGTAAGTCGTAATTTTTCAAAGAAGTTTTGAACAAAATAATAAAAAGGGCTGCAACTTTAATTTTAGTCCAATAATGTACCCCTTTTCCCCGAAATGTATCGTATAAATTGTTTAAAATTATATCCTTGTTCATGTTCTACGCACAGCCGTAGATGTTGTCTCAAAGACTCTAGCACTCTTAATAACATTTCGGGGGGATACCATTAAAAGCAACACAGCAAGTAATGCAGTTGTCGAACACAGAATATCCTAATAGATGGATAGGGCGAGGTAGACCAATCTCCTGGCCACCTACGTCACCTGATCTTACCCCTATAGATTTATTTTTGTGGGGACCCATAAAACAAGTGTATCAAGACCCCCCAACAACTGTTGAAGATGTGCAGAACAGGATTCGTGTTGCTTTTGATGGTATAACCCCCGAAATGTTATAAAGGGTGCTAGAGTCTTTCAGACAACGTCTACGGCTGTGCGTAGAACAAGGACATATTCTTGAACAATTTATACGATACATTTCGGAAAAATGGGGTACATCATTGGACTAAAATTAAAGTTGCAGCCCTTTTTATTATTTGGTTTAAAAATTCTTTGAAAAATTACGACTTACGTCCATGGCCGACTTTAAAATATTTTAATTGCCTTAGTAATACTAATAAAAATCGAGATAGCTCGAAAAATATTAACTTTAGGTATAGGACATGCTTAATAATTTCGAAAGACAATTAAATTCTCTACAAGAAAATGTAAAAATATACAGGGTGTTGCATTTAAGAAAAATGACTTATCGATGTTTAAAGTTTCACAAGTTTGACCAAGCGTAAAAAACACCCTGTATAATATTTTTTATATGTAGCTAGCGCAAAGTGTTAAATAATCTATTGTCAATCTAAATTTTAAACGAAATTTTGTCGCTGTTTTAAATAACTTTAATGTTAAAAAAAGTTGAAAGTGCGGTATTGCTCAAAATTTTCACAAAAATGTAAATTTTACGAAAACGGTTGACTTAAGACCCATATAACTTTTTACATTTTTTAAAGTAAATTTTAAGAGGAATCCAAAAATGTAAAAATATACAGGGTGTTCTATTTAAAAAAATTAAATTTTTATATGTGCCGGTCAAACGAAACACCCTGTATATTTGAGAATAATTTCAGGTTATGTAAAAAATAGGTTCGCACAATATTTGTATTAAACATTTTTTGATATTTTCATTAATAAAGGAGCTATCGAAGAATCTCAGGGTCGTGGTGCACCCTGTATATATAGATAATAAGCAGTGAATCATTTCCCTTAGAATGTATCGTATTTTTCATTTTTTATTTTCACTTAAAAAGTGTACATTTTAAAGAATTTTTGTTTACTTACTCGTACGCCACTGTCACTTAAATTTTATGAGTGTTAAATTTTTGTGATTTTTAATTAAAAATTTAAATTCTGTAACAATAAGTTCAGTTAAAGAGCAGGAAGTTAATTCTAATTGGAACATTAAGCGGAAAAACACAAAAAAATAAGTTATTCAAACCAGTTTTTTACAACCGCTACCGTTAAAAGAAAGGTGTGTCTTATACTTTTTGTTTTCAGAACAAGTGCCGTTATCGATGCTGGGTTATTTTAAGCTTAAGATTTAAAAAACTAAAGATGGTATCAAGGTGAAAAACTGTGGAAATTTGAGCAAACAATTTTAATATTGTATGTTATATTGTGAAGATTTAACATGATTGTCCGATGAGCCAAATTTGGCTCATGACATTTCCAACTTGCACATTATGGCATATGTGACTCATTTGACAGATGTCAAACGTTAAATGTAAACGTTAATATCAACATGAACGTGCCTTTAAAAGTTGTGAATTGGTTGTACGACGTAAAAAGAGGGTTATCTAAAGCTTACTGACCAAATATTTTATACAGGGCGTGTAAAAATTGGCGGAAGCGCTACATGTGGCAATGTTCTTCATAAAATTCTAAGTCAAAAATCTTGATACGAAAATGTTGTACCATACTTGCTGTGCCTGCAAGAAGTCCTCAAAGTTTTGACATTTAGTCCTTTAATAAGCGTTATTATTTAATACTTGCAAATGAAAAAGCTGCAATTTGGAATAAAAATAAATTTCGAATAGTATTTTTTTCTAGATATTGTGTTCTTCCTTTCAAAAATTGAAGTTAAAAATATGTAAATCACTGATTTGTATGGAAATAATACATATGGCAACATTGTCATTAGCTGTCATCTCTGTTTTTCTCGTAATTATTTCTACTTTGAATTAGACGATTCTTAAAAGTTTGCAGCTATGTTTACGAACTGAAGGCTTTCAGTTCGAACAAAAATTGTAAATACCTAAGTAAAAATTGCTGATAAAAAAAATGTCCAAACGCAAATCAATGTATGCAATGTTTCCAATTTTTTTTTCTTTAAATGGTTTCCGAGGCCATAGGAAGCATGGTACAACATTTTTGTATCGATATTTTCGACTTTGAATTTTACGAAAAACATCGTCACGTGTAGCGCTTCCGCCAATTTATACACACCCTGTATAACATATGACTCTTGAAAGTTCTATGTACGTTATAACAAAAACAGTTGCACATGTTGTTTAAGTATGTTGACACATTAGCATGTGACGTTGGATTTTAAAGAAATGCTTGGACGGTTAACTTGTTGAAACATATGCTCGTCAGTCACGAAATATAGAATACAGGGTGTCCCAGTTAACGAGAACAGCATGGGGATCTCGTAAATGGTAAGAGGTACAGAGTTGGTTAGATTAGTCAAAATGATCTATGGTTTAAGAGCAACTATTCCATGAAAAACATCCTTGATCATTTTGGTGGCGGCCATGGTTTGTTTATGTTCATATAGGGTAGAAGTGACGGGTGTAATTCATTTTGACGTTTACACGGCGACAACGCTAAAACGCCCTTTAATTCTACCCAATATGAAAATAAACAAACCATGGCAACCACCAAAATGAATCGTTTTGTATTGGAATATTTAATGGTCCATGTTTACTTATTTTATTTTTAACTAAAAAAACTGTAGGTTTTGCGAGAAAAACTAAACATCTAAATAAACCAAGCTATCGAAAAACAAGTTTTTAAATTACAAAATCTCAACCCTCCAAAAAGTCCTGGTAAAAAAAACAACAGGGGTCGCACTTTTCAACCCCCTGTGAAGGCGGGAGATGATTAAAAATGTGACTATGGGAAACGTTTTAATACGCATAAAACATCTACCAAATATCATTCTTCTACAATCTACATTCATCCAAATTTGATAAATAAAATAAAAACCTTATTTTACCGTTCCACTTCAGGGGGTATAACTCCGAAAGGAGACGTCTAAGGAAATCATTTTATATGAAAGACCCCCCTAATTTTCGAAAAGGAATCACCTCCCGCTTTGTTTTGCTATACTTAAGAAACACCCTGTATAGATTTTGCATAAAATAAGTCATTAGCAACACCCTTGTCTTACAACTTTGTTAATTAGGTAAATCTGGTCGTTATTATTTGTTGTTAAATTTATTTTCGTGTTAAAATATAAGTTTTTAGGATATAAAATACAAACAATGGTAATTCGACAAATTATTGTAATTGAATACCACTTCTTACTTTGGAAAAATTAATGAATTACTTTTGGGTTCTTCGTTGTACAAATATCGTACTTCCTGGATTGGTGTGAAGCAAGTTTACGTCTTTTAAAAATTCACTTGCGGATAACACCTTTACGTAGGCCACCAACAAAACTTGTATGCATGCAAGGTACGGTGCATCTTTGTAATTTGTGGTTTAAAATAACCCTGCATCTACAAAAAAAATAATGCTGCTAAAACTACCGACCGTTGGACGCGGCGTATTTTGAATTGCTCTTGCATACATAATAATGAAAAATAAACATTACACCACATCGTTATAACTTTCAAAAATTATTTTATAGAAACCCCAAAGTGCAAAATTGAAGCAAAAAACAGACTGATCTATTTTTTTTCTGCACATGTATGTATAAAACGATAGAACTCAAAATAATTATTTCGTCGGGCGTGGTCTGTGAGTCCACGGCAAAATAAAATTTTTAATAATTTGTTTATTTTTTACAAAATCTCTACCGCCTCAGTACCTTTAAAGTATATGAATAGCAACTATTTTCCCGTACAAAATTGTTATTAAAAATTTCAGTTAGTTGCCGCATAGCATTTTGTCCTGATAGACCCCACCCGATGAAACGTGTAACAATATTTGCAATGTTTCTCAGTTGATTATGTTGTTACCATCTCATTTCTGTTGACAGCGCTGTGCATTTTTGTGTCTATCAACTTCGTGCAAGCAACTAGATTTATGTTATACGTTATAACTCGGGTATTCCCCTAATTACTGACTATTCGTCACCACATCAATACGTCAGTTCACGATTGAACCTATTCGTAGTGGATGTCTCTTATTTATTATTTACAAAGTAGTAAAGTGTATAAAAAGTTTATATAGTTTTCACTATAGTTACATTTTAACAACACGTTTTTTTTGCAAAATTTGTAAATCCTGGTTGTGCATGGACCACATAATGGCCTGCTGCAAAGATTGCTCGGCAAACATGGAGACCACAGTTTGGCCCCCTCCAGATTGTGCATAGAATTTTAGTTTTTTAATTTTTCCCTAATAAAATGTATATATTTAAATAGATATTCTTGTAAGACAGTTTTATTTTCATTTATTTAGGCGTTGTTCTCAAATTTTGAAAAATATGCGGTAAAATTGTAAGTTTTTTTTTCAAATTCAACTGACACAAGAAAAATGTGTTTGGAATTAATTCTGTATTAGGCATTATATAGAAAAAGGTTCGTAGAAAACACATTTATGCAAAATTAGCACTGGAAGGCATGTTGGTGCCCTTCAGAAGCTATTTTATTTTGCTCCACAGACCACACCCGATCGAAAGTGTTTCAAGAGGGCACCCGGCGGACGGAGGGTTAAATAAACATTTTTTTAAATTGGATTTTAACCCCTATTCTCCTAGCGTCGTCAAATGACGACGTTTACCTGTCCTGTAATAACGGTGTATTGTCAGGTACGTGATGATTTTAAACCTGTCAGCTTAAGTTTAATTACTCAGGTAAACAATTGTTTTCATAAATGTAGCCATTGCATCGCAGTAAGTTGCAGACTTCGAACATATTTAATTGTTAAAAGTGACCAATTTACGAGAGAACACGAAAACCATGACGTCGTCAAAAAAGTAAGTACTAAATAATATAATTACGGTAAAAATCTTTTATTTGTTTACGTATTTTGAATATATAATAGTCAAGTGTTTTTTATATAAAATGTAATTATTTATAATAACATTTATAAGGGAGTTATTTCGCTATAAATTTGATTGTCGTCATATGACGACTCTAGGAGAATGCTTGTACTAACATACCCTATTTGTCCTTAGATTTTTGAGTGTAGCCGAAATGATGGATTTGTTAGAAAATGATTATAGTGACCAAGATATTTTTATTGAACCACATGCAGTTAATGAGCTAACAGACGAAGATTCAGATGAAGAAGAAGGGACGAATATAAACTGTTTATCCAGAAATCAACTAATGGCACCGGCAGAGAAAAAACAGACCAGAAAAGAAGTTTCAACTATTTCCAACCTAAACAAAATACCAAAGATCACCAAAAAATCAAAAAAAGATCAAATTATATGCAGCAGTGGCGGTAAAACTATACATATACAACCTAGTCAATTTCATCTTATGGCAGAAGAAAATATTGATGAAGTCACTGCTGTTCAATATTTTGAACGGTTTTTTGTTGATACTTTAATTGAATTAATTATTACTGCCAGTTCCGAATATTGCTTATCAAAAAACTGGCCAGATATAAAATTAACCAAAGAGGAACTGCGAGTATTTTTTGCCATTTTAATTGTTTCTGGGTACAATCCATTGCCAGGAAAAGCAATGTATTGGAGTACATGTAGTGATTTGCGCAACATTGCGATATATGAATCTATGCGGAGGGATAGATTTGATAATATCATGAAATCACTTCATTTTAAATCAAATTTAAACTTAGACAAGCTCGATAAGTTTTCCAAATTACGACCATTAATTTCATATATTCAAAAAAAATGTATGAAAAATTATACACCCACCTCAGCAATATCGCATGATGAGGCAATGGTGGAATACTTCGGTAGGCACGGATGTAAGCAAGCGATTAGAAATAAACCAATACGATTTGGATACAAGGTTTGGTGTCAAAATTCACCATCTGGTTATCTAATCGCCTTTGATCCTTACCAAGGAAAAACTTATCGAGGAAATGAAATAATGGAGAGTAAATTTGGTAAATGTTCATCTACAGTGCTTTACTTGCTAGACCAGGCCTGGGCAAATGGCGGCCCGCGGGCCGGATCCGGCCCGCGGTAGAATTCTCTCCGGCCCGCGAAGCATTTTGTAAACTATTATTAAAAGTGATATAATTCTATTTTTAGAAATTAAAAATATATCAGATTTTCCCGAACTTAAAAACCATAACTGGCTTTCTGATTTTGCCTTTGCCCTGAACACAATCACTCATTTAAATGTCCTTAACGAGGCGTTGCAGGGAAATAATAAATATGCATATAATTTACTAATGAAGAATGAACGTAAAGGCATTTCAGTTAAAACTCAATTTATTTAAGCAACAATTGTCACAAAAAAGATTAGATCATTTTCCGACTGTTAAAACATTAAATATTTCCACGAATAAATTTGCTGAGTATTTAGATATTATTTTATTATTACTAGATTAAGTGAAGAGTATTCTAGAAGATTTTCGAATTTCGGTAAAATAGAAAATCTGTTGTCGATTGTGCATCAACCATTTTCCGTAGACGTTGAAAGAATACCCAGTTAATTTCAACTTGAAATTATAGACTTGCAGTGTAATAATAATGTAAAAGATTTATATTGTAGTGAAGAAATATGCTCCTTTTATAAATCTTTGGACTCGGACAAGTTTTCTAATTTAAAAAATTTAGCCCAAAAAATGTTCGTTATTTTTGGATCAACGTACATTTGCGAACAAACTTTTTCAATATTAAATTTTAACAAAAACCCGTTCAGATCCTGTATTAGTGATGTTTTAAGAATTTCAACAACAAAATTTTCACCAGCCATACAAAAAATTATAAGTGATGCTAAAAAATTTCACTTTAGGCATTAAATTTTGATATGTATAAAAGTTATATGTTTTGAGAAAATTTCATTCGCCTCCAAAAGTTTCGTTTTAATTCCTCATACTTCAATGAAAAATTCTATCTTTTGTAAATTCAATGTTATATGCGTTTATATGTTTAAATATTATGCTTTCAATTACATTTTTGTTTCATTTAAGATTGCGTGTTTTCATAAAAGGATTAATCTGTATTTAATTTTAAGAAAAAAATTTAAATTTTATGTTGTAAAAAAATGTTATAATTATTTTATAAAATTTTTATTTATATTGTTGTTTTATGTTGTATAAGTATTGTACACTTGGAAAATTATTATTTAATATTAATGTTTAAAAATTTTCTTTTCAATTTTTTTCTTTAAATTGCTTAATAAATACCTACATGTTTTGATTCAAAAATATTGGTTTTAAAATTTATTAAATAACCTCCTTAGCAAAAACTATACTTAAAATTAGAAAAAGAAATTGTTTGGCCCGCGGTCAAATTTTCATCCGCAATGTGGCCCGACAATCAAAAGATTTGCCCACCCCTGTGCTAGACCAATATCCTATATATACCTTGCTTTCAACCTTACCATAGTTTATAAGTTTATAGTTTATATGTCTCAAATTTAATTTACATTGTAATATACTTTCACAAATAAATCTGAAATTATAAAACATACCAAGATTATTATTATTTGTACTCATATTCCCCTAGCGTCGTCATATAACGACAGCTCCTAAGTCAGGACCTGCGTCCTGTAATTTAATAAAAAGTGATTTTTCATGTATCTATGGCCATTTTTAAACAACTGATTGAATTTCAAAACATTTTGATAAATATTTCTTAATTCCGGAGAATAGGGGTTAATTGTACTTTTGTATAATTTTCAAAATATTCTTGTATCAGCTGATTTAATTTTCGTTTGTTCAACTTAAAAAACAAAATTTAGCACGAAATTTGAAATATCAGGTTACAACCCTAAGGAAAACAAAAAAAAAAAGTATGGAAAGGAAACAAAAACGCCACAAATATCATATAACATTTATTTTTACATTTATACAAACACATTTAATGCTATTTTACCCTATATTAGTAAATATTTTTTGCACCAAATAGTGCTATATGATAGCTACACTGGCATAAACCGACAAAAGAAGTTTACAAAAACGTTAATACGTTAAACGCCCCTTTTCCAAAAGGATCAACAATCTAAACAATGTCAACAAACCCCTACATTTCGAACAAAGATGTAACTGCAATGGCACAAGGACATCCAAAACGGCGAATTGCTTCGGATTCGTAAAAACAGAGTCAAAATATTTAATTTTAGATACTTTTATTTTCAAAAATGTGACTATTTTTAAAAAGGCCTGCATTAAAAAAAAAAAAACTTAATGGATTTTGTCATTGTGTTGCTTCTACGAATTCTTAGAAGAGTTACAGAAAACTCATATCTAAAGCCGTTGCCCTTAAGGGCTTGTAGTTGCCCCTCTAAAAAAAAATATCTTGTATCATATAAGTCAATTGTAACACAGCTCAACCATTCAGCTTAAATAATCCCAAGAAAAATTCATATTAAGCTCTTAACAATCTTTTCATGGACCTTCTGAATTAAACACGAAAAAAACTTCTAAAATCGTTTTGCCACATAAAATCATAAATTTATATTAACCCCTACAACCCAATATAACAACTAGATAAAACACCCAATCCTGGGTACAGGTTATACTGTACAAAAATTATAAATAGGTACATCTAAATAAAATATTTTAACTACTTACACATAGGTTTTAAAAGTTAAATTCCAGATTATAAAAGTTGCGTTAAGGTACGATATTTGAGTATTGCTGGGTGCAGTGCTTTTGAATCTGGCTTGATAGAATGCAGGGATTAAAAAAAAAAAAGGCTCGTGTAAAAATCAAAACAAATAAAATTTTGTTTACTTTAGGGTATTTTGAAAGGCGTTGTTCTTCAGAGATACGCAAATTGAAAGCACAAATTCATGAAGGGGCCCGAAGTTATCTTAAAAATGCACCAATTTTGTTTGAATATACCGTGCGGAAATGAAAGGTCACCCCTTTTTTCCTTTAGTTTTGATTTCAGACAAACGAAATTTTAAACACGTGAATGTGCAAAAAACCGGATTTTCTTAACATGTGTGTACCTTTCTTTCACTTCCAGTTTCGCCGGAAATGACCCCGACTTTGTTATTTCTAATGGAACACGCTGTATATTTTTACATTTTTGGAAAGAGGAAGCTATTTTGAACCCAACTTAATTTTTATACCCTATGTAGGCATAGGTACATTAAATTTCAATATGTCTAAAAGTGTCCGAAAAACGTTTTTGTTAATTCTAATTGACTTTTGGGTTACTTAAATCCGGTTTAAAGGTTGCAAAATTGTGTTTTTGACAAAGAGTAATTGTTTATAAGGGACGCCAGTAGCTTATGCGGTTATTTAAACAGAGCATTTTCTAATGAATTAAACAATACTAAAAACTTGGTATTTTTATTAGGAGCAGACATTAAAATTTTATATTATTGTAAAGTTTTGGTAAAACCCTAATAATCATAGTCGACTATGCTAAATAGCAACAAAACAAATGCATTTTTTGTATTGCCTCAATTCACGACGATCACTAACAACTAAAAATTAGTTAAAAGTTTTGGGAAAAACAGCAAAAAAGAAATGAACACATCCAAAGTTTTATTTAATAAACAGTTTTTTTTTGTATGTTTAGAATTAAATCCTCTTAAAAAAAACAAGTTATTGGTATTGTTAAATTCGCCAAAAAATACTCTATTGAAATAACCGGATAAGTCAATACCGTTTCATTAAAAAAAATGTCTTTTTGTCAAAAAAAAACAATTTCGCAACCTTTAAACCCGATTAAAATAACTTAGAAGTCAATTAGACAGAAACGTTTTTCGGACACTTTTTGACATAATAAAATTCAATTTATGCAGGTCACGGCACACAATGAACAATTTTATTTTCAGACCAACCAACACAGCTAAACGTCATAGCTTTTTATTCATTTTGATGTTAAATTTTCGGTTTAATAGTCCTTATCTAAAGGAATGTGGTGGGGCGGTTGGCTTGTTGGATGGACTGGTCAGCCGACCGTTCCAACTGTCGAGTTGGTCGGGTGAAACACAACACATTAAACAATTTATCGGAATGGTCGGCCGGTTGTCCCGACAAATTGGTAGGTGAGTAGACCCCTTTAATGTTCCCCAAACAGTTTTTATGAAAATAAGTTTCTAAAAGTTTGCTTTAAAGACAAAAATTGTGCATTGAATCAAAACTTTCCATCGAAGTACATCCACTTGTGGGCTTAATCGATCCAAAAAAAAACACAAAACAAGCACGCATTTATCAAAAAGTCAGTAGATAGGAGCAAAACCTTAATAGACTTTGTACTAGTCACTGTTAATTCTATTAAGATTGATGTAGACACATGATTACTACAAATTAAAAATAATTATCCCACCTATAAGCACTTGCAAAAATTTTGCTTGCGCAGAAAACAAGTTTGTCATGGAAAACCAATAAAAAATAACCATTTAAAACAAAAGCACTGCACCTTGTACCTACATAGAAATTGCATTTGGAGAAATAGAGTTTTGTGTCAAGATGGCGTAGAACAGCGGTACACAAACTGTTAAAAATGACGCGAAACATAACAAAACCCACGAAAAGATCAACTGCTTTTTTTTTTGGAGAATTTTTGCGAAAAGTAAACACAAAAAAATCAACTTTTTCGGGGTAAAATAGTTTGAAATGTACTCTTTTTTAGGTCAACATACTTAAAATTTTGCTAGAGTGTACTTAAAATGAACTTATCAATGAAATAGTAACGCGCGGTAGCGAAAATTGCCTTAAAATGGCCCCGTTATCAAAGCTGCTTTAAAACAGGCCGATTTTCTGTGTTTAAAAGTTGCTAAAGGTCCACTCCATATTCGGGCAATTCTCTGTATTTCGATAGGGGTCGCGTCAAAATTATATGAAGGAAAGAGGCGCGACTGAAAACAGTTTGTGAACCACTGACTTACGCCCCAAAGCAGTAGTGTTGCCATACATGTTAATACCTAAAAGTTGGCAATATCAGCGCCAAAAATGCTGGAATTTTGCGTAGATTTGGGGTTAGCATGTATGTTAACACAGGGCTTGATTGCACAAAGTAGCAGTTAGTGTTAACCTACCTGTTAATTCCTAAAATTAACAAACATTTTAACAGTAACTGTTGAATTGTGTAGTAGCACCTTGGCATTTTTTTTTTATAGACGAAAACCTTTTTAACAAAACAGCTTTTCTAAGGTCATTCTCCGATCAAAAAAGCCAAAACAATATCAGGGCATTAATGTCTCAAACGCACAAAGAAACAAAATTCCTTACCAAAACCCAATTTATCACAAACTTTCGGCAAGGCTAGGCGAAGACTGTTTATAATGGTAACTTCAATTACATAAAATATATTGTGTGTCATCATAATTATTGATATTTAACTTATCTACATTTTCTTTTATAATATAAGACTCTATATGTATCACAGCCCACTGCCAAAAACAGCTCGTATATGCACAGACTTTCCTGCATTGAAATATTTACTTTGCATTGCAAATATATTAAGATATTTGCTACTATATACAAAAATCTACAGTGAAAACAGAATTATTAAACATTTTAAAATGTACAATAAACAATAATCTCAAAGCACAAGTATGCAATGTTGTGTTATGTTTAAAAACTAACAAAAAATAGTGGGTCGTGAGGGGGCTTTGGCCCCCCACATACTTAAAAATTGGTAGTTACCCTCATTTAATTCAAAATTTTTCATAATTATGTAGTAAATGACAAGTTTCAAAAATGTACTTATTACAAGCGTCAATTTTTTTTTCAATACTAAAAAAAAATATACCCCCCTCAAATATTTAATTAATTTTTTAATGCTCTTATTTTCATTAAATTAAGTAATACTTATTGCGTATATACCAAAATTAAAGTGACGCATGTCAAATGTTGGTAAAAGGGTTAAATTTTAATATTTTAAGGTTATGTTAAAATTTTTATTTATAAATGCGCCCTTAGGTTCCAACTAAAAAATTGTTATTGTAACGAAGAGACTTGGGAAAATTTTATTAAAATTTTTAAAGTAAAGTAAAAGGGATGAAAAATGTTTTATTGCGATGGGGGGGGGGCACAGGCCCCTTTCAAAAGTACGCCACTGAAATATATACAAATTTTAAAAATTGTCTGTTTCTGATTTTAAAAAAAATAATTATTGAGGGGGTTTACCCTGTAATTTTTTAAATCGCTTTGCATGTAAATATTAAAATGCCCATTAAACTTTTTATTTTTCCATTTTTATACAATAAATAATTATTTCATTTGAGAATATTGCGATTGTCAGTGCTGTATAGACGGATTTTAAGGTTATGCAATTTTGTGAAATGATTTTTTTAAACTTCGTACCCCTACCTGACGTTTATTAAATTAAATTTTCATTGCAAAAGCTTACACATTCTTATACAAAATTTTGTTAAAACACCAGTTGCCCAAAATGTTGTAATAGTCAGTCATTCATTTAATATTAAGTGTTTTCTAGGTAAGATCTCAAAAATTGTTTAGAAAAATCAAAAGTTTGTGAAATATTGTGTAATGACACACCTTTAAATTAGTAAAAACCACGTAGTTATTCATAATACAATCATTAATTAAATCATAGCTGGGGTTAACGAACAACCTTGATCATTAGTCATGTTCGCCATGATGAGTATGTGATCTACAACAAACTACATAACCTCAAAATCCGTTCAACAAAACAATTGCAAGGGCATCACATATAAACAATTGAAAGTATCACCAACAATTGCTCGTGCTAGTATCACAAACAATTGCAAGTGTCATAAACAAATGCAAGTTACAAGCTATTTATACCTTGCAATTGGATACCAAATTCTTGCTCATAATTTTCTACTAGGTTTAAAAAATTTGTTGTTGAAATCTATCTTCGTACACCGCTGTCCTGTGCCCTGGCTGCAGTACGGTGTCCAGAACTTGTTCCATGTCACTGATGCGCTTTCTAAATCGCTCCCTGTCTCTCGCGCATTGCTCCCAAGGTCCTATTCGGGCTGCCTGATAAGCGTAGGCCCATTTTATCATTGGATAGACTCTGCAAAGCTCTTTTGGTTCGGCAAATCTCACCTAAAACAAACAAAATTTTTTTAATAAAAACATCACTCAAGAAAACGATTTTAAAATTTCGGGGTTGAAAGTTGCCTTGCAATTTCGTGTGTGCAATGGCGTACGCAAGGGGGGGATTAGGGGGATAAATCCCCCCGAAAATTTGAAAAGATCTAAAAGTATAATTACAGTATTTCAAGATTGCGCGAAAGACTGCTTTTCCACACATATAAAATATATTATGTTTGTATATTTTACCCATAAATGCTATTTTTGTGTACGTTTGACCAAGAAAATTAACAAAAAATGCCTATTGCGCTGTTACCCGAAAGGCAGCCGCCCCCCTGACCCCCCGAAACTGTTCCTTACAACTCGCTTTTTGTGTCTAGCCCACTACGTCAATTTTTGATTGAACCATTACTACAACCCGTTTGAAATTAGTATTATTTTTGCAAGTAAAAAAAAAAACAATATCCGCCCCTGAAATATTTTTCTGCGTACGCCGCTGACGACAAAGGGGGCGATGGCGTAAAATTCCTCGGCCCGGAATTTACAGGGGTCCGGAGATCATCCCACAATTTGTTTTTCAGGAAATACATTTTCATATAATTTAATAGCTTGAGGCCAATGAATTTTTTTTTTACCGGGAACCGGCGTCATCTCTCGACACCCTTGCGTGTAAGAACAAGATGATTCAATAACATAACACGATATTTCACAACATTTCAAAAACAATTGCTTTCTTACCGTAACCCTGTAACGATTTTACCTCAATGCCAAACTTCTGTATGTCATAAGACAGTTTTGTCACGCAATTTATTCTCAGCCGAGAGTTTTGTGTTGTGATCATTACTTTGGGGCGCCATATTGAATTTACCAACATTTATTTAAATACGAAGTTGGGCGGAGCTTTTGTTTATTTCGTCAATTTTCTAGGGTCCATAACACGGTTGTATCATTAACCTGGTCTATATTTGACAATAAATTGTCCCAAAACAACTCAAAAGCAACACAGCAAGTAATGCAGTTGCCGAACACAGAATATCCTAATAGATGGATATGGCGAAGTAGACCAATCTCCTGGCCACCTAGGTCACCTGATGTTACTCCTATCGATTTATTTTTGTGGAGACACATAAAACAGGTGTATCAAGACCCCCCAACAACTGCTGAAGATGTGCAGAACAGGATTCGTGTTGCTTTTAATGGTATAACCCCCGAAATGTTATAAAAGGTGCTAGAGAGTCTTTCAGACAACGTCTACGGCTGTGCGTAGAACAAGGACATAACAATTTATACGATAAATTTCAGGAAAAAGGCGTAGATTTTTAGCCTAAAATTAAAGTTGTAGCTCTTTTTATTCTTTTGTTTAAAAATTCCTCGAAAAATTTCGACTTACCTCCATGGCCGACTTTAAAATATTTCAATTGCCTTAGTAATAATAATAAAAATCGAGATAGCTCGAAAAATATTAACTTTAGGTATAGGACATGCTTAATAATTTCGAAAGACAATTAAATTCTCTACAAGAAAATATAAAAATATACAGGGTGTAGCATTTAAGAAAAATGACTTATCGATGTTTAAAGTTTCACAAGTTTGACCAAGCGTAAAAAACACCCTGTATAATTTTTTTTAAATGTAGCTAGCGCAAAGTGTTAATTAATCTATTGTCAATTTAATTTTTAAACGAAATATTACCGTTTTTTTAAATAACTTTAATGTTAATAAAAATTTAAAGTGCTGTATCGTTCAAAAATTTCATAAAAATGTAAATTTTACGAAAACGTTTGACTTAAGACCCATATAACCTTATACATTTTTTAAATTAAATTTTAAGAGGAATCCAAAAATGTAAAAATATACAGGGTGTTTTATTAAAAAAAAATACATTTTTATATGTGCCGCTCAAACGAAACACCCTATATATTTGAAAATAATTTTAGGTTATGTAGAAAATAGGTTCGCACAATATTTGTATTAAATATCTTTTGATATTTTCATTAATAAAGGAGCTATCGAAGAATCTCAGGGTCGTGGTGCACCCTGTAAAATTCTAGGAGTCATTTTAGTTTATTATGAGGCAAAGCTAAAAAAATCGTAAATTTTACAATTTGTTATTGACTGACACTATTTTCGCCACTAGAGACAAAAGTAAAACTTCTATGTAGATTAGGCACTAAGCAAATGACAACTTTCATATACATGAGTAGAAAAAATCTTGAATATTATTTGGTTTTATCTTAAGTTGTTTTTTTTTTCAAGTATTATTATCACAGTATTATATTATTTAAGCCCCCCTGGTGACAACGACAAGTTTATCGCGTTCCGGGAGCCCTATCAAGCAGTTACATAATTTTATATTTACCACTCGGGTAAAAACTACAATACATACAATACCGAATAATGCACTTAACTTAAATACGCAATCGGCGATTTTAATCGAACAGTACGCCCCGAACAGCTATTAAATTTTTTATCAGCGCCTAAAACAATAGAAGCAATTTTAATATCGTCGGCCATTGTGATTGAAAATTACCTCAACCTTTGTACCGCAGAGGCGTGAGCGCCTGATTATCAAAGACATAAATATTGCATCATTACAAATTTATCACTCACTTCCTTGATGCAAACGTTAAGAACGTAGTTGTGGTATATGTTGAAGCCGGAAGTACGTATTTGAATTTGAAAGTATGAATACGTAGCAAGGAAATAGCGAAGTAAATTATTGTACACAATTGGCATGCAACTGTTCAATTATTACATTATTAGCAATAGGTTAGTTCCAGCAAGGTTGCGTACGATCCGACGAACTATCAGAATATGCGCAGAATCGATATCGCGTTTCAGTACAGTCAGACTGACGCGCACGGGCGATATTTTGGGGGCAATTTTTTGTCGCCTAAAATGGATCGCACTAAAGTAAATGAAAGTGAGCGCACGGACGATTTTAAAATTGCGTGCAGACCCATTTTGCAGGCGATGCAATTATGAATGAAATCAAAAATATTAATTTAAAAAAAAGCTCCTGGCTGTGAACTGATAACAGGAGAAGTGTTAAAGCAGCTCCCAAGAAAAGCACTAGTCAAGTTTACCAACCTCATCAATGCAGCATTTAGACTAAAATACGTGCCTTTACTGTGGAAAGTGGCGGAGATAGATGATACCAAAACCAGGTAAATCCCCACACGAAGCCACATTCTATAGACCAATTTCACTGTTACCCCTATCATGTCTAAACTTTACGAGAAACTGCTTCTCAAGAGAATGCAACCCATCATTGAAAGGAAAAATTTGATCCCAAATCACCAACTTGGATTCAGACATACACTCCACAGTTGACCGTCCATAGGATAACTGATATTATTGAAAGAGCATTAGAAGAGAAAAAGCCTGTTCCGCAGTATTTCTGGATGTGGCGCAAGCATTTGATAAGGTTTGGCATGAAGGACTGCATTATAAATTAAAACATATCCTTCCCAAACAATACACTGAAATTCTGATGTTATTTATCAGAGAGGTATTTTAGGATCATGCAGAAGATGCCTACTCTAATCTCAAAAAAATTAAAGCCGGAGTGCCACAGGGTAGTGTCTTTGTTCCAGTCCTTTACCTACTGTTTACCTGTGATCTTCCAGTACCAGAAAACAACACAATAGCTACTTTTGCTGACGATACTGCCATCCTAGCTGTCGGCAAAAGCAACGAAGAAACAGCATACAAGCTGCAAACAGCCATCAATCAATTTCAAAGCTGGACAAAAAGGTGGAGGATAAAACTTAACGAAACCAAGTCAGTCCATATTGATTTCACCAACAAACGAATAGAACACGCTCCGGTAACCATAAATGGTCAGATAATACCATATGCCAACACAGCCAAATATCTCGGCTTAACACTTTACACTACTTCATGTTATAATCAGGTAAACATATAGCTTAGTAAAGATGAAAATAAAACGTTATTTGACATTTAAAACAAATGATTGAGATATTTCCAAAGCCGACTAATCAATTTGTATTAAATTTTTAGTTTGTGCCCGTTAATTATCATGAAAACCGCAATAACTCGAAAAATATAAATTTTAGACATAATAGACCTTTAGTAAATTTTAAAGATAATTAAACTATCGATAAGAATATATAAAAATATATAGGGTGTTCTATTTAAATAAATTGACTAATCCGTGTTTAAAGTTTAACCAATTGGACCGAGCATAAAAAACACCCTGTGTATTATTTTAAAATTTTAACTAGTCAGCAATCACTATGATACTATTGTCGAACAAAGGTTCAAAGGAATTCGTTCTGAAATTGCTATGTTGTGAAATCTCAATATTTCCTGAGAGTCCTGTTTCTGTCAAAATTTTCATAAAAACTTGAATAACTCAAAAACGATTGATTTTAGACACATAAAACCCGAAACATTTTGAAAGACAATTGAATTCTGCATCTAAATAGTGCAAAATATACTGGGTGTTCTATTTAAGGAAACAAAGTGACGTATCGGTACGCAAAAACAAAACACTGTGCATAGTTGAAAATAATTTTAGGTTATGTAGTAAATTACCACAAACAACTTTTATTCGAAACTTTTTTTTGTAAAATTATCACAAGACGAGATATTGATCCGTTACGTTACTTTTTGTACACTCTGTATAAAACAACAGCTACATTCTCCATTAAAAAGTACCTTGGGAAAGTAGGGCAGAGTGCCCTAATATGGAACAGTTACTCATTATGGACAACGAATAAGCGATATCTGTTGAAAAGTGTATGTACTTATTTGTACATCGATCACACATTCCCAAATGTAAAATAGTTAAAAAATATTCACCAGATGGCTTAAGAGTTTCATATATATTTTTGACGTGCTAGAGAGTGTTTACCTTAAATTTGTCTGTGCGAAATATTACACATATGCTAGGGTAAGTGATAGAAAATATTTTATTGCATGTTCATTTAGGATGAGCCTTTACATTTCAATTAAATAGACCAAAATTTTGTTTGGGACCATTTCATGTTTTACATTTACCGATTTTTGACATCGATACCTAATATGGAATACATATGTATATAGGTGCCTTATAATGTTATAATGTATACATATACAGGGTGGTGCTTTTTTCGATGCTCACCATTGCTATCTTGGAAACGGTAAGAGAGAAAAAGTCGGTTAAATTATGGCGATTAAGAGTCTGAAAAGAAATCCTGAATACTTTGATTCGTTTTTAATTTATTACAAAAAAACTGAAAAATGTGATTTTAGAAAAATATTACTTCCTCTGTCCCGAAATAAGTGTCCGTTTACTATATTTGCTGGATCTTGATTGTATTTTAAAACGTAAATTGTAATTGTTTATAACGTCAAGTAAAATATGTCAAAAGTGACATTTGTGCATAGTCAGAAAGTTTAAACACGTTAGCTCGGCTTTTGGATCGTTATTTTAAAAACATACTTTATCTTGCCATTTTAAACAATACCGGTGTAGACACATCATGAACAGTGAAGAAGTTCCTGTAGTTGCACCACAAAGAAAAAAGCCTAATCTGTCACAGAAAAGCGTCAAAGTGTGTACCATTACCTGCTATAAGAAAGTTGGTGCATGAGAAATTTTAAGCATCACTCATGAATATTTCAAAAATCGCTTAAAATCTAGTGTCCTATGACTGTTTATTAAACTTTTTTTAATTTTAAAATTTGTTTTAGACCATGCACCAACTTTTATCAAGAATAAAATTTTCTAAGAAATCGATAATAAATTTTTTGTTCCATTTGTGCAGACAAAAATTTTTACCAAATCAGACACTTATTTTGGGACAGAGGGAGTATTATCTTCCCTACCATTGACGCTATTTCATTTAAACTTGGTAACTTTATGTTTTTGACCGTCCTGGGTTTGATGACGTCAACAGAAAATTTCTATGCCTTCTAGATTTCAAGTTGCGATAGTCAACTTTTTTATTTCTTATGGCCGCCACATTGGATTTTCACACCATCAGAGAGACAAAAAAATTAGCTTTTTAGATTGGTAACAAACATACCTTTTTTCTTTAAAAAAAACTTGTTGAAATTTTAAAATTTGTGTAAATAATTCATAAAATCGAGAATGCTCTGAAAAACAATTGAAATTATGATATAAATAAAAGCAACAGAACATTTTATTGGTCTAATGATAACGAAATTAAGATTTTTGGAAACATATTTAGAAGATATGTTAAGTGAATTGCCATTATTAACAATTCAAAATCATCAGTAGTTTCAGCAAGAAGGAGCTGGTCCTCACAATGCCCGCATTATAAAAGGATATTAATTTAGATGTACGCTTTTAAAATTCATGACTTGGTACGTTTGGTCCTGTTCATTGGCCTCCGCGATCGCCATGTTTAACGCCTATGGATTACTTTTACATTGATGTTGTTTATGCAACCCTAACGGAAAATATTGAACTTCTTCCCCGTAAAATCAAAAGTGCTTTCGACTCTATTTCGAGACAAACTATCCTAAAGGCAGTGGACGAAATAAATTTGAGGACTAACCACTACATCATACATAACGGCGCGCACTTTAAACAATTTAAATAATTATTTATCTGGTGTTTTAAATTTATTGTCATTTCGTTATTTTATTAGACCTATAAAATGTTGTGTCACTTTTATTTATATCATAGTTTCAATTGTTTTTCAAAACATTCACGATTTTATAAATTATTTATACAAATTTTCAAATTTCAACAAGTTTTTTGAAATAAAAAAGGTTTGTTGGTTACCAATCTGAAAAGTTAATTTTTGTGTCTGTCTGATGGTGTGAAAATCCAATATGGCGGCCATGAGAAATAAAAAAGTTGACTATCGCAACTTGAAATCTAGAAGGCTTAGAAAATTTCTGTTGACGTCATCAAACCCGGGACGGTCAAAAACATAAAGTTACCAAGTTTAAATGAAATAGCGTCAATGGTAGGGAAGATAATAATATTTTTCTAAAATCATATTTTTCAGTTTTTTTGTAATAAATCAAAAACGAATTAAAATATCCAGGATTTCTTTTCAGATTCTCAATCGCCATGAAAATGTGCAACTTTTCTCTAATTTAACCGACCTTGTATCTTCTACCGTTTCCAAGATAGCAATGGTGAGCATCGAAAAAAGCACCACCGTATACCATATTAGGCATTTCTAATTCACTGTACTTAATATTTTAATTTAGATGTCACCTAAACGAAAAATATGGAATTCTAAGGATGCAAAAGCCGCGATAGAAGCTATTCAAACCGGTGAAATGGGATTTTTAAAAGCTCAACAAACGTTCAACATTCCGCGTGGTTCTCTTCATCGTTTCATTATATCATTAAAGACGAATCCAACTCTAAGTGTTGAAGATGTTTTAGAGGAACCCTTAGGTAGGAAGCCAGTATTTTCAAAACATGTAGAAAAAGAGTTAGCCGCTCATTGTATGGAAATGGAGAAACGATTCTTTGGTTTAACAAACGCAGATGTCAGGCGACTGGCGTACCAACTAGCAGAATCGCAAAATTTACCGAACAATTTTAATATTGACACTAAATCTGCAGGAAAGAAGTGGTTACGCAAATTTCTTTCTCGTAATCCTGAAATATCCCTACGAACGCCGCAGGGAACTTCACTAGCAGGAGTAAAAGGATTTAATAATGAAAGTGTTAGCAAATTTTTTAAAATTCTTAGCGAAACATACGAGAAATATAACTATCCTGCTAACCGAGTTTTCAACTGCAATGAAACAGGGTTAACTATTGTTCAGTCGGAGCAACGAGAAGTTGTTTCGAAAAAGGGAAACAAACAGATTGGCAGTTTAACATCTGCTGAGAGAGGATCTTTGATAACAACAGTTACTTGCATGAGTGCAGGTGGAGTTTATGTTCCGCCACTCATCATTTTCCCTCGAAAAAACATGAAGAATGAATTGAAAGTTGGTGCACCGCCTGGATCGATTTTTGATACACAACCATCAGGATGGATTAGTTTACAGTCGTTTACAAAATGGTTTAAACATTTCGTTTTATTTGTTAAACCTTCAGCTGAAGATCCAGTGCTTTTAATATTGGACGGACACTACTCACACACAAGAAATCTCGATGTTATTTTGCATGCAAGAGAAAATCAGGTTACTATTATCTGTTTACCACCACATAGTTCGCATAAAATGCAACCTCTTGATGTCGCATTTATGCATCCATTGAAAAGTTATTACAATGAAGAAGTACGAAGATGGTTAGCAAATCATCAAGATCCTGTACGCCCCATAACACAATACCAAATATGTGAACTTCTTGGAAAAGCCTACTCGCGAGCTGCTACAATGGAAAATGCAGTCAATGGATTTAAAAAATGTGGCATATATCCATTTAATAACAATATTTTCGCAAGTAATGAGTTCATTGAGATAGAAGCGGAAGAGCTAAATGAACCCATGAGAGAAAATACATCACCTATTTCTCCTCCTGAAGTTTTATGTCCCATGCCAAAATTAAAACAAAGTACAAGGGGAAGAAAACCCGGATCAGCCAAACTTATTACGAGCACTCCTAATAAGGCTGAACTTATGTTGGCAACTCCATCAACGTCAAAAGCACAATCTTTAACCAGTTCAATCGCACCTTCAAAAAAACATGAAAAGAAACAAAAAATGCAGGTCGACAGTTTTGAATCGGACTCTGATGAGAGTGTAGTTATTTCAGATGATGATAGTAACGGCGAATTTCCGAGAGCGATGAAGATGATGCAGAATGTTTATTTTGTAAAGGATTGTGGTCATTAAGTACAGGAACATGGAGTCAGTGTCAAAAGTGTCGGAAATGGGCACACGAAAAGTGTGCAAGATACCCAAAAAAACAATTCTGTTGTCCAAAATGTACCTATTAAATAAATAAATGATCAACATTAGTTCCAATGTTTTGGTTTGGTTTGAGGTATGATGTACAGGGTGTCCCAGCCAAGACGAATTATTCGATAGCTCTGTTATTAGTAATAATATTTAAAAAAGTTAAATATAAAAGTTGTTTGTTGTCACTTACTACATAACCTAAAATAATTTTCAACTATACACAGTGTTTTGTTTTTGCGCTCTGATACCAAACATTGTTTTTTTATATGGAACACCCTGTATATTTTGCAATTTTTGGATGTAAAATTAAATTCTCTTTTAAAAATATTATAGGATGTTTATGTCTAACATAAACCGTTTTTGAGTTATTAACGTTTTTTTGAAAATTTTGACAGATGCAGACGTTTATAAAAATATTTATATTTATTAACATAACAACACCAGAGCAATTTACTCTCGTAATTTATTAGACAATAGTGTCATAGTAATTATTGTTGACTAGTAACATTTTTAAAATAATATACAGGGTGTTCGTTATACTCGGTCCATTTTGCTAAACTTTAAATGCATATAAATCTTTTTTTTTTAATGGAACACCCTATATATGTTTAAATTTTCTTGTAGAAAATCTAATTATCTTTCAAAGTTGTTAAGCATGTTTTATGTCTAAATTCTAAATATAATATTTTTGAAGTTATTTCGTTTCTTATGATTATTTGCGAGTATTTTACCTAAAATATCGGTATAGTATTTTGAAAATTCAAAACAATTTGTATGAACTGTCAACCAGAACAGTTAATCGACAAAATTTCCACTATTATGCCACTAAAAATCCGCATTTTTTAAGAACTGTAGATACACAGCATGCTGGTGTTATTTGCTGCCATTTATGCTGTGTATCTACAACTCTTAAAAAATACGGATTTTTAGTGGCATAATAGTGGAAATTTTGCCGATTAACTGTTTTGGTTGACAGTTCATACAAATTGTTTTGAATTTTCAAAGGCTTATACCGATATTTTAGGTAAAATACTCGCAAATAATCATAAGAAAGGAAATAACTTCAAAAATATAATATTATATTTAGACATAAAACATGCTTAACAACTTTGAAAGATAATTAAATTTTCTACAAGAAAATTTAAAAATATATAGCGTGTTCCATTAAAAAAAAAAAGATTTATATGCGTTTAAAGTTTAGCGAAATGGACCGAGTATAACGAACAACCTGTATATTATTTTAAAAATGTAACTAGTCAACAATCACTATGACACTATTGTCTAATAAATTACCAGAGTAAATTGCTCTGGTGTTGTTATTTGTTATGTTAATAAATATAAATATTTTTATAAAGGTCTGCATCTGTCAAAATTTTCAAAAAAACGTTAATAACTCAAAAAACGGTTCATTTTAGACCTAAACAACCTAATCTTTTTGAAAGAGAATTTAATTTTACATCCAAAGATTACAAAATATACAGGGTGTTTCATATAAAAAAACAATGTTTAGTATCAGAGCGCGAAAACAAAACACTGTGTATAGTTGAAAATAATTTTAGGTTATGTGGTAGAGGATTACAAACAACTTTTAAATTGAACTTTTTTTAATTTTATTACTAATAACAGAGCTATGGAATAATTCGTCTTGGCTGGGACACCCTGTATATCAAAAAGAAATAAAAAATCAATCTATGAGCAGCTGTTTATTTTAATGTATATTTCCTATATAACTCCATATTAAGATATTCCATATAAGAACCCCTAGTATTCCATATTAGGTTGCCCGGGAGCTTAATATGGAATAGTAGTAACATTTAAAAAAAAAATAGCTATATAAGAAATATCTACAGTAATATCGTACCAGAATTCGAGTAGTGTGTTGCGTATTCATTACAAATTCCTTAAATATTTTTTTTGCAAAATTTTGGTGGACAGTAAGTGAATATTTACCGAAAACAAAAAAGTATTCCATATTAGGGCACTTTACTCTACTAATAAAATCGCTCTAATGATTAAGACCAAAAAACTATAAGAGAAAAAAGAAATTCAACATTTTTGCTGTAACAGCAGTAGTACGAGAAATTTTGTACTTTTAAAAATTGATTGTAGCTCCTCTCATACTTACGAATAATTTATGTAGTTTAACCAAACCTCTATCTCTTATAATAAACGAAATCACTACATGGAAATGTTATCTAGGACCTAGGACACCCTGTATATTCTTTTTTTAAAATAATGATGGATACAGATCTTTAACAAAGTAGGCGATTTAACGTCACTGTAAAATACTTTGGTAGTTTTGTTAGCAACACTCTTACTTCTGAACAATTAAACTTTTTAAATAATATACAGGATGTTGCTTCTTGTCGGTCCATTTGGCAGAACTTTAAACAAGAATAAGTCGAAATTTTAAATAGAACGTCCTGTTTAAAATACAGGAGAACACAGGAGAACACAGATAGAATACAAGAGAACTTGTTTTGATTTTTGTTTTTCTATTTTGAGTAATAAAGCAGCTATAAAAGATATACGCACTGGGTGGACACTAGGGTTTCTCATATTTGACCATTTCGCTTGTCCCGGGATTCCGGGAAGAAATCGGCCTTTGTCCCGAGATTTCCCGGGATCCCGGGATGTAATAAATTATGTCAATATTTTTAAATAAATAATTCAAAAAATTAAGGGAGCGGTTTATTACTTAAAAACAACTCCAAGTCATATATGTAATGCATTTTGCTCCATGATTATTACAAATAATTCTATAATATTGGTGAGAGAAACATACATTTGGGAATTATAACCTTTCTATTGCAGTTTCATATTTATGAATACAATAATATAATTTTTACAATGCATTTTTGTAATGTGATTTAAGGAAACAAAGGTGATCTGTGCTTTAGTCAATTAGTATTTTTCTTAATTTATTAACAAAAAGTCCTGCTGCATAAAATGCTCTCTCAGTCTCTATTGATGTAGGTGAAATTGTCTTGAGAGCATCTAGCAGCAAAGAAACATCGTTATTAACAATAAAATTTCATTTATAAGCTATTTTGCTTTGAATTATCAGGGTACACAAAAATAAAACTGTAAAAGTGTTTTGAAGATATTAACTTTGTAATGGAGACCGGGCTTCTTTGCGCCATACTAAAAGAGAAAAATTATTTTGAAGTTTTTCCATAATTTACTGTTAGTAAAGACATTTTAAGCATAAAATTCTGATAAGTTATGATAGTATTACAAAAATCTAAGCACAAAATAAACGAAAACAACACTTTTTTTAAATCCCGGGAATTCCCGGGACAAAAGGCATTTCCCGGGAAATATAAAATAGCTTAAAATGGACCGGAATCCCGGGTTCCCGGGATCCCGGGAAAGAAACCCTAGTGGACACCCTGTATAATATGAAGGTTATTTTAACAATCTAAGGTTTAAACAGATAACACACAGAAATGTTTTACATAGAAACACTTCTAAATTATCATTACATTTATGTAATCAATAATTCACATTATCAATTAATTTTATCTCATTTTGTCATCGCATAATTCTTAAAGATTGGCAAAATAAGTAAAGAACAATCAAGGACTAAGTTAAAATTTGCATTTTTTTCTGATAACATTTAATAGCAAATATATGAAAAGCAGCATATTTTGGAAATCAAAGTTTGACATTTCCCGTTTCTGAAAAAGAACGCGAAATATGCCACCTAGTAGCAACGTCTTCGAAAGCCTTCAACGATATTTTAATTATAGTTACAAACATTTGAATAACAAATTTGACGCATCGTCCGTGTGCAAACAGACTTCAGTTTTTTCCATAGCAACGGCGTGAATTTCGCCAAAACAATTCATCCTTTCAAATTAAAAACTATTCAAAATACATCAAAATATCTTTAAAAATGACGGAAAACAGCACAAATATAATTACAACACTCTTAACGCTGTTTTTCCACGAAACAAACATGTTTTTCTGTTAAATTAAGTATAAAATTATACAAAAAACAAGAACTATAGGTACTTAGTATTCGTACGTCATTTGTTTCACGTAATGCTACTAAACGTTATTACTATTCAGTTCAAACCCAATTGACACCTATTGAAAGTAAACAGATTTGATTACTTGAAAAATTGACGAGTCTAATTCTATATTATCTGCATCCTAAATTTAAAATCAGCAACAAGCTATCAAATATTTAAAAAAAAAACAATTCCAATTATTTCGCTAATAACAAAAGACTATAAACCGGCTTGGCGCAGCGCTGTACCCGACGATATTCTACAAAACGATAAACACGCAATTAAAAACATTGATACAAACCTAGAAAATAATCAGTTAATCAAAAATAAGACCCTAAAGAACTAATTAGACCAAAGATAAATCTATACAGGGTGGTCCAAATTCGATGGGATTACATACATGGGTATCTCGTTTAATAGTCAAGATAGAGAAATGGTTAAATTACCAAAAATGTGCAGTTTTTTGACACAAACTCAGAACCGTTTTTACAAATATTCTATAATTTCCGGTTTTTGAGTTATTACAAAAAGTTTTTTTTTTTGGTCATATTAATAATGTGTCACATCTCCGTTATTGTTGTAAATATCGAAAATATTTATGGAGATTATTTTTAGATATTTTTATGTTTAATTTGATTAAACTAAAAAAAAAAAAACGAGATCGCCTTTAAAAATGTATGACACAAACTTACTTTTTTTGAAATGGACATTATAGTTGGCTATGAATTATTTACATTCCTTTTTTTCCTCCTTCCAAATATACAAGGGTTCGTGTAGTTATTTTTAGTAATAAGCAAGTGGCGAAGGTTTTTTAGTCTGGTAAAGTGTTGATTTGCCATGGCAACCATCACTTTACCAGACTAGTCCGGTAAAGATGTATTTCCCAGCCTAAAAATTGATGGGTAATAGCTGATTTTCTGGCCGGACGCAGAAAAAAGAATTTTTTCGATTTGAACGAAAAGAACGAAAACGATATATTTCGTTTTCGTTCCGAACAGAAACGAACGGAATTTTTTTCGTTTTTAGTCCCTGGTTTAAACTTTATTATTGCGCGAGGAAAACTTTTAATACCAAGGTGAACGCTATCGTTTTAGTGGTATAGATAACGACTGTAAAAACAAGATTTGCAAGTTATCAGTTCACGGCCACACAGCACAAAATTCGAGCTAATGATGCAAAATATTTTAATAAATATGTTATTGCTGGTTCGTTAAAGCCTTTTTAATTTTAAATGTTGCAGGCCGAGGCAGCTGCAGTTTATTATATAAATTTTATTTAAAAGTACTTTATCATCATTTCCCTCTTTTTCTTGTCCAAACAAACTTCACACCATGATTATTTTGGGTAATCATCAATCAAGTTACTACTACAAGAAAATCTATTGATGTCTTTGGAAATGTTTAAGAGGCTTCATTTAATTAATTAATCAAATCGAACCACACTTGGCTGATGTAATAAGTTCAGGGTTTAAATCAAAACAAGTGAAAGTAGTTGTAACTGCGGTGCAATTAGGTCTCGAATGACGTTTTTCGTATTGCTATAACCTATTAAGGACCAACCATAGATATAATATGATTTGCTGTAAAATAAATATCAAAAAACTTATTTTTGAAGAAAAGTTTTAAAAAATGTTGCGTTTACGCAATTCCAATATCTTAAATCTTTATGAGAAATATTTCAAAGCGTTCCGTACCTAATAGGTATTTTGTATGTTCGGCACATTTACACTTCTACACAACCTACATCTTCGCCTTACAAGGGAGGGTCACGATAATGTCGCTAGAATTTGATTAAGGCTGTGTTTATTGCATCAAGAACATCAAAACTAAATGTTTTGCAGGGTTATGCGTGCCACTGGCCATTTCCTTGGGAAAAATAGGGCAAAAACTGAAAAGTTGAATAATAAAGGTAATTTTTGCGATCGCGTTGTAAATATCGCAAAAATTTGTCGGGGGTAATTACACTAGAGGTTTTTTTATAACCGAACAAAGTTGCGTTGCGACGAAAGTTTGGTTGCTAGGAAAATCGACGAGACAAAACTGTCTGATAAAACAACGAGTCCGAAGTTGACAGTTGTCGAGTCAAGATTTGCCTAATAGCAACTAAACTTGAGTTTAGTAAAAGCAAGTTTGTCCAGGATATAAAAAAAGCTCGAGTGTAATTCGGTACGATAACTGCACGAATAAATTATAACCTTCAAATAATAACTGACAAAACGTCAAATCTTTTACTTAATTACAATCAAATAAGTCGGTTGCATGGTAACAAAGTAACATGCAAAAATGCAAAAATGCAAGTGGATATTTACTTAGGTACCTTTTTATTCGCTGTCATAACGACAAAACGTGACGTCATTATGGAGAATTTAACATATGAGTCAGTGGCGTATCCTGGTCTCTGATAGAAGGTGTGCTACAATTTGAGAAATTAATAATTTATTTATTATTTAATTAATGTTTCTAGAACGACTTTTTTCAGTACCTATATACTACATGTTTATTTTAATGTAATAATTGTAATAATAACAACAATTAAAAAATTAATGAAAATAATAATGCTATTATTAATATTAATATAATTGTATAATTGTAAATTGTAACAAATTTTAAAAACTGTCTGATTTGCAGCTCGACAGTCTAGGCTCTAGGGCTATAAATGTACTTACGGGTGCGATTCTACTAGCGCACCAGGTCGAGCGATAATCACGCGCGTCCCCACCAACTCGCCACTACCCTCTCTCCAACCTCACGCTTCAAATGTAGCATAAGATGTGTGCGATTTTTGTATAGCGCCGCCGAACAGATAGATGTATGGCTAGCAAACGCAAACACAGCTCCGCGCTCATTACTCGCTTATTTCAACAATGAAACATTACTTTTTTAGACAATATTGCCAACTTTTTCTTTAAAATTTTCAGAAAAATTGGAAAATAATCTATCTTTTAATTTAATAAACATACTCTCAATTAAAAAAAAAATTTAGGGGTTTCACTAGGGTGTGCGGCGCACACCTAGCACCTATGGAATATACGCCACTGATATGAGTGTAGTTATCAAGATTATTTTTTAATATTTTTATGTAAAATCTGATGATACTAAAAAAAAGTTGTTTATGCTCGCCGTTAAAAGGTTAGGACACAAATTTATCTTTTTATAAATGGAAGGTACGTTGGCCATTGCTTAATTAAATTCCTTTTTTTTCATTCTAAATACCGGGTGTAAATGAAGTGTGGTACATCCCCTTTTTTCTTTAGTTTTGATTTTAGATATATGAAATTTTAGACATATGATAGGTATGTGCAAAAAAACAGGTTTTTTAAGCACATGCAAACAATTGTTTCAATTTCGGTTTCGCCGGAAATGACCCCAATTTTGTTATTTTAAATGGAACACCCTGTATATTTTTACATTTTTGGAAAGAGGAAGCGATTTTGGATACAACTGCACTGTTTTGGTTAATTTATAACCTCAATTTTTTTTTAAACCAAATTTAGTTTTTTAGTAAGGGTGCCGTGATCTGCATAAATTGATTTTTATTATGTCAACAATTGTCCAAAAAATGTTTTTGTAAATTTTTAATGACATTTAGGTTACTTTAATCGGCTTTGAAGGTTGCGGAATCGGTTTTTTGACAAAAAGTCAATTTTTTTTAACGGAACTATGGTGGTACAAGCGGTTATTTTAATTGAGCATCTTCTAACGAATCGACCGATACCAATAACTTGTATTTTTATTGAGAGTCCGCTTTAAAAACTTCAAATTATTGTGAAGATTTATTAAGAGATTAGGTATGTTAATCGCAGTATATCAACCCTTATATATTTGGAATGACAAAAAAATAAGGAATTTAAATAAGTCATAGCCAATTATGGGTTCCATTTAAAAAAATACAACTTTATGTCACAACTCGAATTTCGAATTTTTTTTTTGAAAAATTGTCTACGCCACTGCATTTTTATCACAAAACGTCAAAATTATTTTTGTTTATTTTCATAAACAAGCGAGATATGGTCATAAAACGAAAAGTCGAAAAATCGAGTTATCGGCGATAACTCGAAAACAAAAGACGATGACAAATTTTAGTTTTCACCATTAACTTTTTCTCGAAAAAAAGAGATCAAGGAAGCGCGGTCTGTTTTTTGATACCTCTTATAGTTACCGAGATTCCCTTTAAAACATCGAAATTTGCCCACCCTGTACAAGATTTAAAACAGACTTGTTCGAAATAACCATGTTTACCTAAGTTTGGAGATGTTTTCGCAAAACTCCGATAGTTCTACGACTTTTAATCGCGGTTTAGATAATAAAAGAAACATTCTGCGGTGTTCGGGTAAGGCCAAAATAAAATAAAAATAACAACTTTACAAATATCGTCTTGGAATGTTGTTCCAAATAAAACAACTGAAGCACATAAGCGCATAATTTGCAAGTTACAAAAGCGTCGCATCATTATGTAATTTCTTAACTCTCCCATGGCATAACACCGTTAAAAAGTACTGGAGCCACATTAAACTACTAGTGAATGGAAACCGATAAAATTCCTATGCTTAAAATTTGGTGTGGCAACACAAAACTGGTCTTTGCAAAAAAATAGCGCGTCCTTCAATGATCAGCGGTGATTTATATTTAAAACACCTGTATTAGAATGTTAAATCGGAACTTTTTCTGTCTGAGCGAACCTGAGACGAGCTCCGAGACAGTTTTTTTTTTCACGAAATATTATTAACAATGTTACAAGCTCCACAAGTGGTAACTAGCGAAAGGTTTGCGGCGAATTCCAGCTTTAACAAAAATTTATTTGCACACCTAATATTTAAAAACCAATATTATTATTCGGATATACAGGGCGTTTCCTAAATATTGAAAAAAATTTGGTAGGGGATTCCTTATCGAAAATTAAGGGGGATATTTCATATAAGAAATTTTCCTTAGACGTCTCCTTTCGGAGTTACAACCCCCTAAAGGGGAGCGGTAAAATTAGGTTTTGATTTTACATCTTAAATTTGGATAAATGTAGGAGAATTAAATTTGGTAAATGTGTTGTACTCAGGGCTGCGGAGTCGGTAAAAAAAAAGTCGACTCCGACTCCGACTCCTGATAATTTTAGTAGTTCGACTCCGACTCCGACTCCGACAAAATTAAATACTAAGACATTTTATGATGTGTAATATAAGAAGAAAAAAAGAAACATAAAAAAATTATTTAAAATTTGAGCTTAAATTTTGCGGCAAAGGACCATCTCGCAATTTTTTGTTGTACCCGGAGTCGGAGTCGGTACATTTTTTCCGACTCCGACTCCGACTCCACTGACCAGAAATTCCTTCTAAACTCCGACTCCGACTCCGACTCCGACTCCACAGCCCTGGTTGTACTTATCAAAAGGTTACCCAAAAAAATATTTTCAATCATCTCCCAGCTCCCACCTTCACAGGGGCCTGAAAAGTGCGACCCCTGTTGATTTTTTTATCAGAACTTTTTGCTAGGTTAAAATTTTGCAATTTAAAAATTGGTTTTTAAGAGCCTGCTTAATTTAGAAAGTTTTTTTATTCTTTAGATTTTCCCGTAAAACTTACCGTTTTTGAGTAAAAAATAAAATAAGTAAACATGAACCATCATGTTCATGTTGGATAGAATTGATGGGCGTTTCAGCGTTATCGCCACGTAAAAGTTAAAATGAATTACACCAGTCACTTCTACCCAATATGAACATAAACAAACCATGGTAACCATCAAAATGAATCGTTTTATATTGTAATGTTTGATGGTTCATGTTTACTTATTTTATTTTTTACTCAAAAACTGTAGGCACGAGAAAAGTTCAAGAATAAATAAAGTTTCTAAATAAATTAGGCTTCCAAAAAAAAATATTTTTAGATGAAAAGTTTCAACCCACAAAAAAGTTCTGATTAAAAAAAACAACAGGGGTCGCAATTTTCAGCCCCTGTAGAGGTGGGAGTTGATTGAAAATATTACTATGGGAAACCTTTTACCAAGTATAAAACATCTGCCAAATATAATTTCCCTACATATATCCAAATTTGAGATATAAAATAGAAACCTAATTTTACAGCTCCTCTTTAGGGAGGTGTAGGTAACTCCGGAAGAAGACGTCTAATGGTGCCTTTCCACGTGAGAGTAAACTACTCTCGATAGCAGCGTCGCCAAGGATACAGCCAATCGCGAGTTACTCTCAGGGTCTGTATCCTTGGCGACGCTGCTATCGAGAGTAGTTTACTCTCACGTGGAAAGGCACCGTTAAGCTAAGGCCGCACTGCGGGATTTTTGGCTGGAGGGTAGATGGTAGATACACGCCGTCGCCTGGCGACAATCCAGGCGCATTGTTTCACAATAAATTGTCGCCAGGCGACGGCGTGTATCTACCATCTACCCTCCAGCCAACCCTCCCGCAGTGCGGCTTTAGCTTAAGGGTCAACTCACACCGGCGCGGTGGCGATCGCATGCGCGATTACGATAATTAGTAACCTGTTTCCGTAAGTAAGTAACATGGTTACCAATTATCGTGATCGCGCCCGCTTCGAGATCGCGCCGGTGTGTGTGGACCTTTAGTTTTATATGAAAGGCTCCCTTTAATTTTTGATAAGGAATTACCTCCCGAATTTTTTCGCAATATTTAAGAAACCCTGTATATTATAACATGACTTCGACACATCATTATGTCTATTACAATATACAATTTTCCAATTTTTTTTTACACTAATCCCATAAATAAATAATTTTTGTGACCTTCCGTGTACCACAAAAAAATTTGTTTGAAATGTATGTTTTATTAAAATTTATTTATAATCAATGCATAGGAAGCCATCTTCCAAAAGTTGAAAACAATACTTGCAACGATATCTTTAGTCATTAGCATTTATTTTTCTTAAATTACACATTATCTAAAAACGTTGAGATAAGAAAACGGGGTAATGTCTTTTGATAGACTTGCAATCAAGCAGTCTAAACATACTAACCACAACAAAGTCGTTTATTAGCGCTTTGTTTAAAATTTAAACCAACGTTATCGTATGTCGTTGATTATTGATTTTTCAAAAAGCACACAACAATAGACATTAGTAAGGTATCCAGATCCACACAAGAGTACGTGACAATAGACGGTTAAAGATACAACAAAGTTATAAATGTAGAAAAATCGTTTGATTACACAAGTTGTCTCGTAAGAATTGGACCTTTTTTCTTTACGTTCTTGTATCTTCTGTAGGTATCATTTGTTTTGTTACACGGGATTAAATCATTTTGGTATATTTTTTTACATTTTTAAACCTTCTATAGTTTATTAGGTATGAAATATACAGATTGTACAAAAGGTAACGTAACGGATCAATATCTCGTCGTGGCAACTTAACAAATAAAAAAAAAAAAAAAAAGTTGTTTGTGGTAATTTACTACAAAACCTAAAATTATTTTCAACTATACACAGTGTTTTGTTTTTGCGCACCGACACGTCACTTTGTTTTCTTAAATGGAACACCCTGTACATTTTGCGCTTTTTAGATGCAGAATTCAATTGTCTTTCAGAATGTATAGGGTTTTATGTATCTAAAATCAATCGTTTTTGAGTTATTTAAGTTTTTATGAAAATTTTGACAGAAACAGGACTCTAAGGAAGTATTGAGATTTCACAACAGTTATTTCAGAACGAATTCCTTTGAAACTTTGTTCTACAATAGTATCATAGTTATTGTTGACAAGTTACAATTTTAAAATAATACACAGGGTGTTTTTTATGCTCGGTCCAATTGTGAATTGGTTAAACTTCAAACACGGATAAGTCAATTTTTTTAAATAGAACATCCTAAATATTTCTACATATTCTTATCGATAATATAATTATCTTTAAAATTTGTTAAAGGTCTATTATGTCTAAAATTAATATTTCTCGAGTTATTACGTTTTTCATGATAATTAATGGGCACAAACAAAATATGATATTTAATAGAAATTAATTAGTCGGCTTTGTAAATATCTCGATCTTCTGTTTTAAATGTCAAATAACGTTCTATTTTCATCTTTAAGCTATATACAAATACATATATAACATACATGTTTAAAAAAAAATTTAAAGTGCTGTATCGCTAAAAACTTTCATAAAAATGTAAACTTTACAAAAACAATTGGCTTTAGATCCGTAATATACATTATTAAAGTAGATACATTTGAAAAGGAATCCAAAATGTAAAAATATACACGGTTTTTCATTTAAAACTTCAAAGTTTTAGTCCGTTCCGGTTGAACCGGAAGTCGTATTGCAACCTGAGTATTTTCATAGAATCCAAAAAATACGATAACGCTTAGATACCACATTTCATAGTAATATCTGCAATAGTATTCTAAATATTTGTTTATTTGCATACTTTTGCGCAGCACTGTATACAATTTGTAAAGGTTGTTTCTAAAACCAAATAAATAAACAAGGGTGATGATCTGTGGAAGACCCTGTACATTGTAAAATCTTTAAATACTGTGCAAAATGTTTTTGACATGAATTTTCCATTGGAAAATAGTACAAAATGTTCCTTTTAATCATGTACAATCAAAATCCGTCTTTAAAACAACAGGAAACCCAAAAAAAAACCACAACAAAGTACCGCATAATCCAGCAGAGCTAACAAAGCAAATCTACATAAATAAATAATAATTAAACAAACCTGTTTAAGTGGTGGGCAACTTTTGCAACGAGTTTTGGAGCTATCAGTATCCGAGGGATAACTAAATTCCATATCATCAGTGTCCGAACAATCATTGCCCGACAATGCCGAATCGGATTCAATCTCATCTTCTTCGACATCCGTTCCTCCATCGAATATGATGAAACTATCTTCGCTACCGCAGTCTGAGAGGAGTCTCTGTCGAAACGAAAGACACTTCGGTGACTCCTTTGCCCTACTTAGGGCTATGCCTATACAGATCGAGGAACTCGCCATACTCGGTTTTGGGGCCGTTTTGGTAATATCAATGGGTTTCACGGGGGACTTTTCGGGTTTTTTAATACAAAGAGATATAACCGCAGCAGGTATGCACAAATTTTTGTTCGGTATCACAGTATTTGATTCGCAGCAGTCGATCGGGTTTTCGGAGATGTCGAACATGTCCAAAGCAATATTTTCGATTTCTATTAAGTCCATATGTTGCTTTTTGTGTTTCGACTTACACTTTTTGCTGCTCTTTTTGGAATGTGTCGTGGGGGGGCACAAGTTACGGTCTGTTTCCTGTTTCGACTGCTTGTGAAACTGTCGTTTGTTGCACGATTTTGCGCTTCCTTTCTTCGTGGGTTTCATTTCTTTTCTTTCTTGTTTGCGCATCTTCGATTTTTTGCACTTTTTGCGTTTGGAATTTTTCGACGTATCTTGTGCCTTCGCGTCTTCTTTGTTTTCAGTTTTCGCCAGCATTTCGGTTTCTGTTCTTCGTGTGTCGCTTTCCGTACTACACTCGGCTGTATTTGGTTTGATATCAGTCTGGCTTTGGTTGAGGTTTGGTTTCTCGTAATAATTTAGTCTGTTACGAAAGCTGACCCCATCGCTATACCCGTTGTACAAATTTTGACGACATGGGGTGAAGTTTACGTTACTTACACATTCAAATTTCGGGTAATTATCCAAATTTATTTTATTCTGACAGCTGTGTATGTTGGGATTTTGATTATTGACAAAATTTGGATTTGAAAATTTTTTGTTTGGCAGAAACTGATTGGCCAACCCCAAATTTTCCATCAGGCTAATATGTTTGTTCATCAGATACTCTGGCTTGAACACCATATCCTTCGGCTGGACTGGATGTACACCCATTGTACTGTATTGACGATTATTATGGGACAAAAGTCTGTTTGGGTTTTGACCCAATATGTTGCAAAACATGTTTGCAGCTAAAGTTTTAATTTACGCACAAACACTAAAATCACCTGAAAAATTAAATCTATCTTCACAAATTCGTCTACAGCTTGTGTGAGGGTCCCCACAATGTCGATTTTGATGCATAAATCTCGAATTTGTATGATTTATACCAATGTGACCTCCTCCTTGTGGATGTAGCGGAATTTTCAGGGCACAGCGCAATTTTTTATTCACAATTCTTTGTCTCAGAGGTGCAGAACACATGTATTCTTCGCTAATTATCAAGAAATCTTCGCTTTGTACTATTTTCTCCATTATTTCAATGATCTGGTGACACTTTTTCACTAACTCACTATTCATGCTGCCATTTTCTGTTAAACAATGCGTGAGTGGCTAACTTCGTTTACTAAATGACAGCGGTATGACGTCAGGTTACGTCACGATCTACGATTTAACTAGAATTTAGTGGGAAATTTCCAGCAAATTATAATATGCGTTTAATTTAGGAAGATGATTCAGATGATCAATAACAAATTGACTTAAAAACAAATATGTAAACAGGGGCAAAGTTTTTTTGCGTTAAAATAAAGCATTATTTATAGTCATTAACTACAATTTTAGGTTTATAATTGGACATTTCGTTTATTAATCGTATTCTCATTGGAACCTTTTAAATTCTTAACCAGAAGCATGCAAATTTGTGCTAGATCGATCTGGCATTTTTAAATAATACTAAACTTTTTTGCTACGCGTTTAAATATGTAACAAAATTATTTCAATATTTGTATCTATTAATTAACATTTTAAACTTCTTTGCCAATTTTGTAAAGAGAAAAATGCACAAATCTTTTAACAGTTAATATTTAAAAACGTTTTAGTTGTGTAGAAAAATTTGTATGTAAAATTTAACGTAAATTGTCGTTAGGAGTGAACTTCTTAGTAAGAAAATAATAACTGAGGAAATTTGATTTTTATATACTCCATTTTTTCACTTGATTCACATATTTCTTGTTATTATTGATCATAATTTCCTGGAATAGAGTCCACACAACTTACAGATTTGTATTTTGAATCAAAAAAGTTAAGATGGTGACATCTGTGGCATTAGTATCAATACCTATATAGAACTCTACGCGATTAAGGATATAACCCGACATCTATGTTGCCATAGCACAACCTCAATATGCTGAAGTTTGCCGGGAATTCTTAAGGTTCTCTTCTCGGATCTGCGCTTCTACGGTGAGGCAATATTAAGTATTTATCTAATATTGAGGAAAACATCCAAAATAATTTAACAAATAAATTTAAAACTTTGTTTAATTGAACCTTAACTAGAATATTGGTTTTGTTTGTAGTTTTGTTTAATATTAACTGAAAATGTATGGTTTAATTCAAACAATATTTTAATGGTTTTAATTAATATTACATAGGTGGTATTACTTCAGAAATTCATGTCCATAATTAAATATTGTTTGAATAGTAATCGATTAACAGTTTCTACCCAATTTGTTTTTTCTTTTCGCAATTGTTATTTATGACAAAGTTATTGTTTAATTAATGATAGGTTTACAATATTGTTTATTGATGTTTGTTGAGTTATTCAAAAAAAATTTATAACTACAAAAACCTAAAACACCTTGAAAAAAATTGCATTGATGCAAAAGACTTTGAATTTAGCTTTTAAAAGCAATATGAAAACTCCTCATAATTTTTGTAAATTCATTATTATTAATCACATTTCCTCACTTTTTCCGAATGTTGAAATTATGTTAAGAATTTACTTAGCATTACCACTTAGCGATGGTGAAGATTTGATTGAAACTTTTTTTATCAAATTTTTGCAGATTTTTAATTTTCAATTATGTTAATAAACTAAATAGGGTCACGTTAGAAAAGCAGGGTTTGCCTATTAACCCTGACACATTGGCAAAGGCAGCACATATTATTTACAACAAAAGATTGCTTAGGCGATTGTAAATTTTTAATTTTAAGTTTTTTTTTGTAATACAGTAAGCGCTTGATACCGTGATCACTGGTTATTAAAACCAACCGTGTTACAGAATCAAATTTAAAATGTTGAAATCATATTGGTCGTTTATTAGAATCATACTTTCCGAGTCAATTTTTGATGCATTTATGATATTGTGTATTCTTGTATTAACCTAAATTTTGCAGATTTTTAAATTAAATTTGTTCATTTGGTAAGCAAAAATTTCTTAAACACATTCTTAATTTTTTTGTTTTTCTCATGTGTACCTACATTATATATTGATATTTCTAATTTTTTGTTATTAGAATCGCTGTTTAATATAATCATTTAATTAAGGTGATCACAATAAACGGCGTTTACTGTAATAATTTATATTATGTATATTTATATTTATGATGTGTTTTATAATTGTGTAATGTTTTTGCAATTTTTATATTATTTAATAAATGTATAATTATATTTTTTCTTTTATTTCATCGTCTTTCAATTTCAATACAGTTACTATTCAGTTTTGTTGGCATGTTTTTAATTAAACATTTAATTTTTAATTAAAAACATGTCAACAAAACTGAACAGTGTTTACTGTTTTAATACTGAATTTATTTGAAGTGAAAGCTGGGTGGACTTTCAAAAGTCCCGCTTAATTTAGTTAGTTTTTTCCACCCCCGTCAGGTAGCGCAATGCTGAACAAGCAGTTACTTAGGCACTTCGTATTCTATCTTCTTCTATGTACCCGAGCTGTAATAAGCTGTGGTACAAGTACAAAACTTCCAGTAGAGGTACGGTTGGTCACCTTAATAATTAGCAAGAACCGATAGAACAAGTTTGAGTTAATCATACCAGATGGCGCTACGGGTGCGCATTATCTTAATCGTTATAAAATCCAGTCGCCTGAAGCTACATTAATTTAATTTCAAGACTAATGAGCATAGAAAAAATTAAGTAAAATCGACCGAACGAAATTTTAAGGCAATAAAAGTTTACAATCCAAATGAGCGCGTTTATCTGAAGCAAGTAATTAAGTACCTAATTATATAAATTATATCTTTACTAATTGATGTACGCGGTCATTAATTCCGAATATTTTGTTTTACGACTACCGTATTACGAGATCTTCACATCCCAAGACCGACCGGCGATACTCGAGAACAAAACAATGGACGAACCTGGAGTAACAAAAAGCCGAATATGTGGAATTGCATGCAATATGCAAATTAATGTTCCGTTGAAAATTAATTACGTGGAATTAGAATATTACACCCGCTTCCGTTAAAGAAAGCTTAACAACCTCTTTAATAGTCTCGGATAGTCGAAAATGGAATAACGCGTTATTAAGATAACATCGGAGTAGGAAATACCCGAGGTAGTAGTAAAAAATTTGCAATAAAATGTGGATACCTACCGCCGGTACGATTTTAATTAGAAAAAAAAAAGAGCGTTGCATAGGGTAAGAGACTGCTAATGGAGGAAAGGTATGTGCTGTTACGAAACAAGGATTGCTTAATTTATCTTTGGAGCACGGTCGGATTCAGTGTTCCCAGGGCACCTCTATATACAGGGTGTTTATTAAATATTGCAAAAAACTTTAGGAAGCGATTCCTTATCAATAATTAAAGGGGGTCTTTCATATAAAATTTTTTTCTTAGACGTCTCCTTTCGGAGTTACACCCCTCTAAAGGGGAGCGGTAAAATCAGGTGTTTATTTTATTTCTCAAATTTGGATAAATGTAGGAGAATGATATTTAAAGGTTTCCCATAGTAATATTTTTAATCATCTCCCTCCTTCACAGGGGGCTGAAAAGTGCGACCTCTGTTGGTTTTCTTATCAGAACTTTTTGGATGCTTAAAAATTTGTTTTTTGAAAGCTTGATTTATTTAGAAACTTTTTTTGTAATTTAGTTCCACAATCTTTCTCTTGGTACTGTGTCGAATGCTGCTTTCAGGTCCACGAATGCTAAATACAGTTTTTTCTTTTGTTCGTTTGCTCTTTCAATTAGTTTTCTAACTACACTTATGTGATCTTGTGTTTGTTTTCCTTTCATAAAGGCTGCCTGCTCTACTTCCATTTTCTTTTCCACTTCATTTCTTAGTTTTCTCTCTAGTATTTTAGTGTACATTTTATACAAGGTTGATGCTATGCAAATAGCTCTGTAGTTTTCACATTTACTTTTGTTACCTTTTTTGTATAGCGGTATAATTACATTTTTCTCCCAGTCTTCGGGTATCTTATTTTCGGTCCATGCTTTGCGGAACAGCCTTGTTAGCCAATTTTCCATTGCTTCACCTCCCCATTTTATTAATTCTGGCACTATTTCATCACTCCCTGCTGCCTTGCCTGCTTTTAGTAGTCTCTTTATCTGGGCTACTTCTTCTTGTAATATTACATTTTCCGCTCGGTCGTCCTCATTTTCGTTGCCTGTGTTTGCTATTTCTAGTGCATTTACGTGTTGGCTTTTGTTATTTTTAAATTTTTCTTCGTAATATTTACTCCACTCTTCTAGTATTTCTTCTGTTTCTGTTTTAAGTTCCCTGTTTGGATCTTCTATGTTACATATTTGTTCGTTTTTATTTCTTTTTAGGGTTTTTATTGTTTTCCAGAAGTTACTTTTGTTTGTATGGTAATCTCTCTCTATCTCTTCTCCGAACTTCTCCCAGCTTTGGACTTAAGCTTTTTTCACTTCTTGTTTGGCTTCATCTCTTTTCTGTTTGTAGATTGTTCTGTCCTCTCCTTTCCCCGTTATTATATATTTCTTCCAAGCTATTTTCTTTTGTTTTATTTTAGCTTTCACTTCGTCGTTCCACCATCTGCTATTTTTCCTATACCCATTTATTTTCCTTATTCCGCAAACTTCTTTTGCTGTTTTTATTGTTATTTCCTTGAAGCTTTTCCATAAATCTTCCAATTCCATGTCTTCCACTTTTTCCATTTTTCCGTTCAATCTTCTTTCTATTTTCTCGAGGTAGCTTTGCCTGATTTTCTTATTTTTAAGCTTTTCCGTATTTATTTTTGTGTACTGTTTTACCATAGGTAGCTTGGGTAGTTCCTCTTCCATCTCCATTAATACTAGTTTGTGATCCGTGCATAGTTCTGCTTGTTTTTCGACCCAGACGTCTTTTATTTTTGCTTCTAGCGCTTTTGTGGTTACCACGTAGTCTACGATGCTCTTATGCTCACCGTCTTCTGACTCTTACGTGTATTGGGGTTCTTTTCCATGGTCGTAACATGAATTCCCTATCTGCAGATCGTTACTTATGCAGAATTCTAGCATCTTCTTACCGTTTTGATCTAGGGTCTTTTCTGTTCCATATTTGCCCATACAGCCTAGTGCTTTATTTGTGTCGTTTTCTATTCGCCCGTTCCAGTCTCCTATTATTATTACTTCTCTTTCTCTTTCTCGTGCTTCGTCTATTTGTTCTTGTAACATTTCGTAGAAGTCTTCTATTTTTTGTACGTCTGTACCTTCTCTAGGTGCATATACAGGGTGTCCCCGTTATCACCACGAATATTTTAAGTGGTGATAGAGGACCTTTTTCTAAGAAAAAATTTCAAGTGAAATTTTTTCCTAAAATCGAATGCTAAGCTGATATCAACACTTACTTGATTTTTTTACACTTCTGCATTTATAAGACTCTGTAGCCGAAAATATCAATTTTATCGTAAAATACCTATTAACTTTTTAATAGAACATAAAATTCTCTACAAAATTTGTTTTATTTATTTTTTGTCTACAGGCAATGGTTTAAGAGTTATCAAGCAGTTTGTACAAAAAAATGTAAAAAATTTACAAAATTAAATTGTTTCTTAGACTTTGCAACCGCTGTATCTTTAAAACGAAAGGTTGTACAAAAAAACGGACGGTCCATTCCCGATAGCAAATTTTATGGTCTACAACTTTGGTCAAGTGAAATTTGTTGAAAACCAAACCGATTTTCCGGAAAAGCTGAAAATAAGAAATAGAGTGCAAAAACAAAATTTCCTACAAATATTGTTTTGTATTTAAAAATGCTTTTAAAGAGAGTGCGATAACGTAATTGAATGATGGCGGTCATTTTGAACACTTATTTTGTGGTTACATGTTAATTTTATTGTGTTAAGATGGATTTGCATTGTTTTGAATTTTATCGTTTTCGAAAAACAAAAACTCCCGGTTATTATGCTATTTTGTATTTAAAAATTCCATAGCACCGGCAACATTCATAAAATTATGTATTTCATCAGTTTCAAAGCTTTTTATGAAGTTTGAAATTCTTCAGAAAACCACCCCTTATCATTTTTTTTAATGAGCTAACGAACAAATTTAACAAAAAATTGTAAAATTGCATATAAATAAGTTACGTAAATTTTTAAAAACGCCGCATCTTTTTAACAAAACGTCGTGGAGCAAAACGGATGCCTATTGCGGATAAGGCATTTAACGGACTACAACTTCGGTAAATATGTTGTTCAATAAAACTAAATGTATCATAGAAATGTTTATAATAGTGAAAAAGGTGGAAAAAAAACGATAAAATGCAAAACAATGCAAATCCATCTGGACGCAATAAAATTAACATGTAGCCACAAAATTACTTCAATAAGTGTTCAAAATGACCTCCATCATTTTCAATCACGTAATCGCACTCTCTTTAAAAGCATTTTTAAATACGAAACAATATTTGTAGGAAATTTTGTTTTTGCACTCTATTCCTTATTTTCAGCTTTTCCGGAAAATCGGTTTGATTTTCAAAAACTTTCACTTGACCAAAGTTGTAGACCATAAAATTTGCTATCCGGAATGGGCCGTCAGTTTTTTTGTACAACTTTTCGTTTTAAAGATACAGCGGTTGCAAAGTCTAAGAAACAATTAAATTTTGTAAATTTTTTACATTTTTTTGTACAAACTGCTTGATAACTCCTAAACCATTGCCTGTAGACAAAAAATACATAAAACTAATTTTGTAGAGAATTTTATGTTCTATTAAAAAGCTTAAAGGTATTTTACGATAAAATTAATATTTTCGGCTACAGAGTCTTGTAAATACAGAAGTGTAAAAAAATCAAGTAAGTGTTAATATCAGCTTAGCATTTGATTTAAGGAAAAAATTTTACTGGAAATTTTTTCTTAGAAAAAGGTCCTCTATCACCACTTAAAATATTCGCGGTGATAACGGGGACACCCTGTATCTGTATTATTGTTATATGTGCCTCCAGATTTATTTTACCAAAATATTAAAATGGTTAGTTATGTGCCTAAAAATAAAAAGTGTTGTTTTGCTTAGCTGTATGCACAATGCATCAACTATTATAAAAGACAAAAAAAGGAGCCCTAAATTATACACCATTATGATAAAACCAAGGGTGGAGTACATCTTATGGATCAGAAAATAGGGATATTACACTTGCAAGCGTCAACCAAAACGTTGGCCAATGGCAATTTTTTATAATGTAATAGATATTTTGGCCCTAAATACCTTCATAAAATTTAATAAGGAAGATTCAGATTACACAACAGACGTTACTCATAAAAAAAGAATTTTCTTGAAAGATTTGGTAAAAGAACTACTAATTCCAGATATGAAAAGGCGATCACAAAATCCTAAATTACAAAAATGTGTAAAGGAGTGCATGAAATATTTATTACAATTTCACAAAGCAACGAATACCAACATGGAATTCCAAAACGTAGAAGGTGCTTTTTGTGCCCATCCAATATTAGCCGAAAAAGTATGTTAGTGTGTGTCAAATGCAAAACAATGTATGATATGATTAAAGCTTGCAATTTATGTAGCGTTTAGAAATTATTTTTTAAGTGACATTTGTCAGCAATATTATTCTAAGTGGTTCAGTATCAGTAGTAAGTATTATAAAGTGTTTATGTAGTCGTTGGCAAAAACAAATACTAAATTAATAAAAAAAATAATTTTTTAAAAATTACATCTATCTGGATTAGGGATTGCAATCCCGATCAAATTTTACAATCCCGGGATTTCGGGATTGAAGATGTTCTAATCCCGGGATCCCGGGATCCCGGGATCCCGGGATTATATATTATGTGAAGTATTCGCTTAAAAACAGAAGCTAATGCAGTGTATATATATTTTTTGATTACAAATGATTTACATAATTATTGAATAATTTGGTAATTACCAATTATTTTTATTAACTTTTTATTTAATTTGTTTCCTCTATAATTTCTGTTAATTTGTTTTAATTATATCATAGGTGCAAAGATGTTAATAATAATTGAAAAAAAAAAAATATTTATACAGGGTGTCCCAGATTACATTTCCAGCATAGGGATCTCGCTTATTATAAGAGATACAGGTTTGTTTAAATTAGATGAATTATTCCTTGGTATGAGAGGAGCCACAATCAATTTTTAAAAATACAAAATTCCTCGTGCTTCAGATGTTATAGCAAAAAATATGAAAATGTCCAATTTCTTTTTTCTCCCATAACTGTTTTGTCTTAATCATTAGAACAATTTTATTTGTATTTTGTTAAGGTACTTTTTAATGCTAAATGTAACTGTTATTTTAGATTATTTTTAACACCTACCATTTTCGAGATATTACCCCCAACTTCATTTTTTCTTATGGGCCGAGAAGTTGGCTATGAGATAGTTAAATGTGCTTTTTTTTTCTTTTTAAAATGAGATATTACTTGCTACATTTATTTTTGAAATAAGTCACAAAATGAAGAAAAATCGTATTTTACCCATCACTTATCAAGCTATCTATGAAAATAAAAACAAAAAACAGCTAATTAAATGTTAAGTGACAGTTACCATTTGTCTGCGGTATCATTTATTAGAATTGTTTAGTATTGTTGTGTAATTCGATAGTCTTTGTGGTAATTGTTATAATGATGCTACATTTAAAAAAAAAAACGAAAAATTTGACATGTTGAGATGCCACATTCTTTGCCATAAAAACTGTGTAGAAGCTGAGCGAATATACTTAGAGCTATATCCCGAGAAAAAGCAACGAAGGATGCGTAATTACAAAAATTTGGAAATAAATTTAAAAGAATATGTTTTTTTCGACAAACCAACCAAAAATCCAAAACAAATCAATAATTAATTAGAATTATTTATTTTACTCAGTTTCTTTTGCAAATAATGTAGCAATTCAACATATAAAATTTTTAATTAGTTGTAAATGTGCCCATAATTATATGATAACAAATTTGCTAAAAAGACTATCGAATTACACAACAATAATATGAAACTGTAATAAATGATACCGCAGACAAATGGTAACTCTCATTTGACATTTATTTAGTTGTATATTGTTTTTATTTTCATAGATAGCTTGATAAGTGATGGGTTAAATACGATTTTTCTTGATTTTGTGACATTTATAAAAATAAATGTAGCAAGTAATATCTCATTTTAAAGAGAAAAAAAAGCACATTCAACTATTTCATAGCCAACTTCGCGGCCCATAAGAAAAATTGAAGTTAGGGGTAATATCTCAAAAATGGTAGGTGTTAAAAATAATCTAAAATAACAGTTACATTCAGCATTAAAAAGTACCTTAAGAAAGTACAAATAAAATTGTTCTAATGATTAAGACAAAAAAGTTATGAGAGAAAAAAGAAATTGGACATTTTCATATTTTTTACTATAACATCTGAAGCACGAGAAATTTTGTACTTTTAAAAATTGATTGTGGCTCCTCTCATACCAAGGAATAATTCATATAATTTAAACAAACCTGTATCTCTTATAATAAGCGTTATCCCCATGCTGGAAATGTAATCTGGGACACCCTGTATATATACCGGGTGTTAACCACCAGCCGTGAACATAGGGAATTAACATTGGTTTTAACTTTTTTTCGGATTCCCGCTCCCCAATTGAATTTATATTAAAATTAATGGTAACAATAGAAAGATAAAATTATTACGCATCATTTGAGACCATGAATAAGATTAAATGTTTAATATTTAGTTTATAATTAATATTTTAAAATTGGATTAATTTTACAAATATAAGTAGCCATGACTGTCAATCTGACATTTGTTTTCATTAATTTTTGTTATCTGACAATTTTTAAATCAGCGAGTAATTTTTTTTTACACCATTAAAACGTTTCCTCTATTATAGTTTTTTTTTTCATTTTAATCAAAATCGTTAAAGAAATAACTAGCTGGTTTAAAAATTGACAGATAGTAACAAAAATTAATGAAGACAAATGTCAGATTGACAGTCATGGCTACTTATATTTGTAAAATTAATCCAATTTTAAAATATTAATTATAAACTAAATATTAAACATTTAAGCTTATTAATGGTCTCAAATGATGCGTAATAAATTTATCTTTCTATTGTTATCATTAATTTTAATATAAATTCAATTGGGGAGCAGAAATCCGAAAAAAAGTTAAAACCAATGTTAATTCCCTAGGTTCACGGCTGGTGGTTAACACTCGGTATACCTACCATACCTATTATGTTTTATTATTATAGAAATAATCGAATTATTAGATATAACATTTAAATAAATGAAATTAAACTTATTATACATTAGAATACTTAATTACATAAACATAAATTTGCTGAATCTGTTAAAAACTCAAACAAAGCACAACTTTAATTCACTAAAAATTTAAAAAATAGACTGTTTTATAAGTAACAAAAATATAAGAAATTAGGATGATTATTATCTTAGTACAAGAATTTTTTTAAATCTTGTTATCATACATAAGACGGCGAGCGGCGACGTAAACAAGCTTAAACTTGCAAAATTGCATCGTTCAACTTATTCACGTTGAGTAGATACTAACTATGAGCATTTTTTTTTACAAAATAATGTACTTATAGTTAAATTTTTTAAATCTCGAAAATCCCGGGATTCAACATTTAAAATCCCGGGATTTTCGAGACCAAAAGCGACCGGGATCCCGGGATCCCGGGATCCCGAATCCCGTGATTGCAATCCCTAATCTGGATGTAAATAATAAAATAATTTGAAATAAAATCAATAATTTTAATAGAACTGGCTTTTGCAGATAATGTAGTGCTACTAGCCGCGAAAACTAAATTTAAAAAGGACTTACAGTATAATTTAAATGTGTGGGTATAGGTATTAAAAATATAAAAAATGATTAAAGACAATAAATTAGTGAAAAATATAATATTAATAAAAGTTTACTACTCAATCTACCCAGGAAATCATTTTTTTTTTACTTTTTTAACAGCATAATCTGTATATCTTTAAAAATTGAATTTACTTGTAAAATACACTTCCTGTGTTTTATTTCATTTATATTTAACTTTACATGTTTTGAATTTATGACGCAGAGCATGGAGACAACTTGTATAAATCCAATTTTTGCATCGATATGTCTCTACATCTCAATATTTTTCAAATACAACATAATAAAATCATTCTTCTTGCAGCAGCGAACATGTTCTTGTATTCAAATATATTCTGTAAGTGTAATCTGATATCTACCAGAACCCTGTAGGCTTCCAGCAGTTTTGTAATATAGGACTTCCAGACAAAAATGCCGTGAAATATAAACTTATTATTTAACGGAACACAATATAAAAATATGAAATTATGTGCTGGAATGCCATTTAGGTTCATTTTACAACTTTTATTACCTGAATTTCTTTTTTATACGGAGAGTAGAAAAGTAAAACACTTTTTAGGAACAAAATATTATATTTGTGACCAACAATAATTAGGTTTAAACTTTACACACATTTATCCTGTGCTGTAAGAATATAACTATGGTTTTTGATAATTATTTTAGTGTAATATAAATTGCACACAAGGTAAATGACAACACAAATAAACAAAACGATTTAGATCAAAACAGGTACCTATAGAGTAAACCCGGGCAAAAGTCCGCACTTAGCGTTCTCAACTCCCTAAGTAAGTAAGTTTTATGTTTAACGGGTCAACATTTTTTTTATGAACACATTAGACACTTCTCATTGCATCATAAAATGGGTTGCCACCAAAAGTAACGAATTCAAATAAAAATATTTTTTTTTTATGGTTTGATGTAGATTGGTACTTTTGCCCCACCCTATGGGGCAAAAGTCCGTTCGCGCATTCGTCTAATTAAAATGTTTAAATTTTTGACACAATAATATACGGTGTGTTATTTTATAAAATGAAAGTTAATTCTCTTCAAAAATACAAAATAAAAGTTCAGTCCTGTAACAAAATTTAAAAAAATATCACATTTAAAAGAACACAAAAAACATTTGACGAATTCAACAAAAATCACAGGCGAACTCGCCGGTTTCAAAATTTGAGCAACTTTCGTGCCACTAGTTGTGGCATTTACTGCACAATCTAGTCCTCGACTGGTGGATCTTCATATATTTCTTAAGAACCTGGGCAAACATTTTCGTTTTCCCCTTCTTTGACATGGCTGTTCGTTAAATTATCGTAGAATCTTTCTATTTGGACTTTATTGAAACCTATAATCCTTCCGACGCTTGTCTTTTTGGGCGTTTGAAAGAAAATTTGTGTCGAGAAAAAAAAACTTTTGGTCCAGTCGTCTCCCGCCATTTGTGACTCCTTATTAAAATCGTTTACGATATTATTTTGCGAAGCAAAGTCAAAAGCCAACCGCCGAATTTTTTCCTAGTAATTCCGTAGAACCTTGCGTCCATCTATCTATCTACAGTGATCAGCCAAACTTGCTTCGTGATCAGACGTAAATGTGGATTTGAATCTTTCCAAATTAAATAGACGGGACAAAAGCCCGTGTGCGGCCTTTTACCCCAGTCAAGACTGCGGCTTTTTGCCCCCATGCGTGCTAATTATGATAGAAGTATATATATGACGGCATCTTTAGTTTAAGTTAGGAAAATTTTGGCGACATGATTGCGTAGCTAAAATGGAGGGTGTTTATTAAAAAAAAAGTTGCATGCCGGTTGTGAGAGACTTTTAAATATCACTGCCTAATAAAAGATCATCGAAAACTATAACAAGCCAAGCATTTTCACACTTAGCTCATTTAAGCAGCGGTTTAACTACCGATCAAGCTAGAACTATATGTGTCCATCACAGAAAATGTATCTCAACTACCTATAATAAAACCTATTCTCTCTTAACTCTCCAGTCCTTCCTATCCCTAATAGGACTTTTACCCCGGTGCGGACTTTTGCCCGGGTTTACTCTACCTTCTAACGCTACATTAAATATTGTCGCTGATAGCCCATCGCATCGTCTTGCTTGATCCCTTTAGGTCTGTTCCAACAGGGCAATTACAACCTAATAAACTATCAGGATTCTGCGCACTATCGATATAGCGGGCCATTAAAGAGTATAATGGCACGCGATATTGATACTGCGCAAACTCCTGATAGTGCGCGCACTGTCAGCAAGCGTGTTGGAACAAACCTTTTGTTAAATTCAAAATCTTTCGAGATTCCTTCGTGCGATAGTATTGCTGCTTTTGATCCTTTTAGTCATCTTTATAATTCCTACTAGTTTGTTTGGAACTCCCATTCTTTCTGCAACTGTATACAGGGTGTCCCAGCCAAGACGCATTATTCGATATCTCGGTTATTAGTAATATTATTAAAAAAAGTTAAATATAAAAGTTGTTTGTAATCATTTACTACATAACCTAAAATTATTTTCAGCTATACGCAGTGTTTTGTTTTTGCGCTCTGACACTAAACATTGTTTTTTTTATATTGAATACCCTGTATATTTTGTAATTTTTGGATGTAAAATTAAATTCTCTTTCAAAAATATTATAGGTTGTTTATGTCTAAAAGAACCGCTTTTGAGTTATTAACGTTTTTTTGAAAATTTTTACAGATACAGACCTTTATAAAAATATTTATATTTATTAACCTAAGAACACCAGGACAATTTACTTTGGTAATTTATTAGACAATAGTGTCATAGTGATTGTTGACTAGTTACATTTTTAAAATAATATACAGGGTGTTCGTTATACTCGGTCCATTTCGCTAAACTTTAAACGCATATAAGTCATCTTTTTTAAATAGAACACCCTTTATATTTTTACATTTTCTTGTAGAAAATTTAATTATCTTTCAAAGTTGTTCAGGCCCGGACTGGCCATCTGGCAGTTCGGGCAAATGCCCGAAGGGCCGGTGCCCGAATGGGCCGGTTTGGGCCGGTCTAAGCCACGGGTTTAATAAGTTCGGCGTTGAAGTAAAAGGAGCGCAAAAATTATGATAAAAGGTGGCATTATAATTTGCCCGTATAATACTCAATCTTAACGTTTTTCAGGGGCTCCACAATACGCAATAGCGTCGTATGTTTGATCGCGCCACTCGTGCTTCAGAAATAGTCCCGATATTATCCGAAACCTGACGCATAGCTATAGATGGCGTGTGCATGTGTATATTATAGTAGTTTCATAATCTACTTATTTTATAAAACACATTGTTTATTCAACAGATTCATAATAAATATATTGATGCGAGTTTATTAAGTCTGCGTAAGTGGTTACCATATAAAGCTTTTAGTGGGCCATAGAAGTTGATGCATGGTCTAAAACTAATTTTAAGATGGAAAAATATCATTAAAAATTCATGACACTAGATTTTAGCGATTTTAGAAATATTCGCAAGAATAAAGTGCTAGTATTTTAGGTTTTCAAAAAAGTTTTTTTGAAACTTTTTTAAAATTCTTAAAACACTAGCACTTTTACTCTTGCAAATATTTCTAAAATCTAGTGTCATGAATTTTTATTGAATTTTTTTGAAACTTAAAATTAGTTTTAGACCATGCACCAACTTTTCCTAGGGATAAAATTTTTTGAGAAACCTACAATAAAAATCTTTTCCATTTGTTGCAGTCTTTTTGAATGTTAAAATTACTTCAAAAATAAAAATTGAAATTTTAACGTCAAATTTTACATTTTGGTTTTATTATTAATTCTAAATAATCTTTTCCCAAGAGTTTTTTTTTGTATAGGTAAGTTGTTTTCAATAAGGGCACATCACTCTTATGAATATTTCTGAAATGGGTAAAATCTAGTGCTGTATGAATTTTTTTTTTTTAAATTTTATCTTAAAATTAGTTTGAGGTAATGCACCAACTTTTATCAAGAACTAAAAATTTACAATAAAATTCATGATAAAAAATTATTCCATTTGTTGCATACTTTTTGAATGACGCTGTATAAAGAATATATGTAACGTGAAAAATAATAGTCAAGTTTCTTTTTAAAAAATCAAAAACATCAAAAGTTCTTAATTTTTTAAATTTAAATCAATTGATTATTGGTTTTTTAAATAAAAATTAAAATTTGACCAACCCTGGCTGTGAGCCTCTATAATCTGAATGCCCGGGCCGATTTTTGTTCCCAGTCCGTCACTGAAGTTGTTAAGCATGTTTTATGTCTAAATATAATATTTTTGAAGCTATTTCGTTTCTTATAATTATTTGCGAGTATTTTACCTAAAATATCGGTAGTAACCTTTGAAAATTCAAAACAATTTGTATGAACTGTCAACCAGAACTGTTAATCGGCACAATTTAAACTATTATGGCACTTAACATCCATATTTTTTAAGAACTGTAGATACACAGCACTCTGGTGTTATTTGCTGCCATTTATGCTGTGTATCTACAGCTCTTAAAAAACATGGATTTTTAGTGGCATATTAGTGGAAATTGTGCCGATTAACTGTTCTGGTTGACAGTTTATACAAATTGTTTTGAATTTTCAAAGGCTACTACCGATATTTTAGGTAAAATACTCGCAAATAATCATAAGAAACGAAATAACTTCAAAAATATTATATTTAGACATAAAACATGCTTAATAACTTTGGAAGATAATTAAATTTTCTACCAGAAAATGTAAAAATATATAGGGTGTTCTATTTAAAAAAGATGACTTATATGCGTTTAAAGTTTAGCGAAATGGACCGAGTATAACGAACACCCTGTATATTATTTTAAAAATGTAACTAGTCAACAATCACTATGACACTATTGTCTAATAAATTACGAAAGTAAATTGCCCTGGTGTTCTTATGTTAATAAATATAAATATTTTTATAAAGGTCTGCATCTGTCAAAATTTTCAAAAAAACGTTAATAACTCAAAAACTATTCATTTTAGACAAAGAACCTAGAATATTTTTGAAAGAGAATTTAATTTTACATCCAAAAATTAAAAAATATATGGAGTGTTCCGTATAAAAAAAAAACAATGTTTAGTATCAGAGCGCAAAAACAAAACACTGCGTATAGTTGAAAATAATTTTAGGTTATGTAGTAAATGATTACAAACAACTTTTATATTTAACTTTTTTTAATATTATTACTAATAACCGAGATATCGAATAATTCGTCTTGGATGGGACACCCTGTATAATACAATTCGCATAGACATGGAGTAAAAGAAAAAAGTGTCAACTGGAGAAATGTGCCAGAGTTAGCCAATGATAGACAGTGATAAAGAAACATAATCAAGAACTAGAAAAACAACAAACAGGAAGGGAGAATTACAAAACAGAATAGAAAATTGGACGGGTGATTTAAAAAAATATGGCTAAAAATAAATTTAGTGAAAGCTGAAATTATGATGATACCAAATGATACAGAAATAGTAGTGCAGGCTGAAAAATTACAAGTAATAAAACAGTTAATTAGGGGCATTGCTGGATGAAACTGTCCAAACTGAACAAGAAATAGCTCACAGAAAAAGCAAAGTAATGTAAGTGTATATCTTTAAATAACAATTTTAGACAATTTAAATTTATAAATCTGCTATTAAAACGAAAACTTTATAACTTGTTGGTAAAATCAAACGAATATTAATTTCCCTTATTCAAACACAATAGCAAATTATAATTTTGCTACAAATAAAAACTGAAATTTATATTTATTAGGACATAAATAAATTACCATTTATACCTAAACACGTTTTAATGAATTTATTGTGAGCATAAAAAAAAATCATTTACATAACTTTACGATCGCCTTGACGTAATTTACATGTGTAGAGGGCGTACCTGTTTACTGGGTGTGCATAAATCTATGTTTCTTTTGTTTTATTGTATTCTCAATTGTTTCTAAGCTATCGTATTACTACATCGCTTAGCGAAGTAGCCAAAAATGAACTGTTATTTGACACAATTTTTTAATGGGATATAAAAGCATTGGAATTTTTAATAATGTTATTGAGGTGCCAGCTTACAATGCTTTTGTACTCTGGTGCAAAATAAATGGGTGCGATTTAAGCATGCATTAGTTAAATATACATGTGCCCTAAAAGAAATACTTCGAGCAATAGAACAATAAATATTTAGCATTAAATAATATATCTATTTTACTTAAAAAATGTTGCTTTGAGCAATATTTTATTTGTAGTGTGCCCTAAAACGACTTTTCTGTGCAATAAAGTATTAAAAAGTGCGCATTAAATAAATATTTTATTTTAAATATAAATCACTATAATGTGCATTATTTAAATATACATTACATGTGCCCTAAAACGAATACTTTGAGCAATAGAATCATCAAATATGGGTGTGATTTAGCAAGCATTTTTTAAATATAGGGTGTTTCATAATTAAATGCTGATCCTTAAGGGTATTATTCTTTGGATGATTTTAAGAAAAAAAGTTCATATCAATGTAGGTCCGCAACCGCCGTATTTTCGAGATACAGGGTGTTACAAGTTGAAAAAAATATCGGTTTTTTCGTAATATTTTTGTTACCGCTTTAGATATTTTTTTGAATTTTAGTAAGTACTAACTAGGCATAAAAACACATTTAAAAAAAAAAAATTGTTTTTTTTCTACCAATGGCGTCCGTACTAACATGTCCTTGAATATTTTTAATGAAAAAAATTATACGCCACGATTTTTTTTTCAAAGTAAATGTTATTTTTAAAATTTTGCTTTATCTCTTAGTAAAAATGGCCCCTTTTTTTTTGTCCGACGAACGGTTTTCGAGTAAAAAAATAAAAGGCTATTAGGTACTCTTGAAGAGTAAAAGAGTACATTTCACTTTAGTTTTAATTTTTAATAATCAAGTAAATACATACAAGGACATGTTAGTACGGACGCCATTGGTTGAAACAGAACAATTTTTTTTTCTGAAAAAATTCTGTTTTTATAGGTTTCCAGTTAGTACCTACCTACTAAAATTCAAAAAACACCCTGTATCTCAAAAATACGGCGGTTGCGGACCTACATTGATATGAACTTTTTTTCTTAAAATCATCCAAGGAATAACACCCTTAAGGATTAGCATTCAATTATGAAACACCCTGTATACATGTGCCCTAAAACGAACACTTTGAGCAATAAAATAATTAAATATTTGGCATGAAATCAATATATCTTTCAAGTAAATGATAAAATTTTGTCATTAGACTTTACACCCCATGTGGATCGAATTTGAAGTATTTTACAACATATTTTATTTAACTTTACTCCATCTAAACCATTTTTAAAGACAAACAAACTCGTTTAATATTTTTCAATTTATTTTATTAAAGGAATTAAACAATATTTCATAACAAACAAACATCAGGGTACAATTTAAGCGGGCATTATTTAATTGTAGGTACATGTGCATTAAAACGAATACTTTGTGGATTAGAAATATTTAAAATAATAATAAATATTTAGTATGAAAGAAATATATCTTGTGTATTGTGCTAAATGTAAAATCCCAGTTGCTATACCTAGCAAAGCTATAAGTATACGGGAAGCTACCACAGGGTAGCTTTTCACATGTCCTTGTTACCGTCAAACCATTTGATTATTGTAGGGGAAAGCCCTGTAATAAGGGACAATCTATGTAATAAGAGACGTGACACGGTAATTTACAGGAACTGGGAACAGGTAGGTATCTAAAATTTGGAGAATATGTACTTCTACTAAAGGGTATTATTATATGAATATTTCAGCTTTGTATGTCAAACGGTTTTTCTAGAATTTATTTTGTTAAAAAAAAAAAATTTTTTTGTCTCTTATTACCGATTCGTGGTATTAAGAGACAAAGTTTATATATCTCATCATAATAGTGTTCTAAGGTTCTCTATGTAATAAGAGCTAGATTATAACCTTGTAAATTAGCCTGAAAATTTGTATTGACCCAGTTTTAAAAACAAAAAAATTATGTGGTCAAAGTTGTGATCAAAAAAGCCTATTCAAAAATTCAAACAAATAATTGCAGACAAAATTAAAATACAGTTTTATTAAGAAAAAATACAATAAAACATGAAGGTAACTCCAAATTTATATAAAAAAATAAAAAACTCTTATATCTTCTTCAAAATTATTGTTTCAGTGATTTATACTTCGTTTTTAAGCCATATAATTCATGCCTTTTAATAACGAATGGACTTGAGCCACAAAAATCAAGTGGACCATAAAAAATAAAATCATTTTCTACTGTCGCTATGTCCGCTTTCTTTGGCCACATAAATTTGTCAGTTTTATCGAAGCGTAGAAAACTTATTTCAGTTTTTTCTTGTTCAAATATTTTTGTAACCTGTCCGACATACCAGTCATTATCATAAAAAACACCGTAATAGTTGCCTAGTTTAATATTAAGTTTTTGTAAGTCTATAGTTTCATCGTTAGATCTAAAACTAAAATCCTCGCTTTCAGTTTCGCTTTCCAAAATGTTATCCACATTTTCGTCGTCCTCAGAAGATGAATCTTCCATTATTTTGTGTTGTACTTTCTTTCTTTTTAATATAGATTCCTTGGGTAGTTCTTTTCTGGCCTTTTTAATCTGTTTATCTTTCTTCTCCCTTTTAGGTTTCTTCGAGTCTTCCTTCTCTTTTAATTTTTTTAATGCTTCTTTTGATGTAAGGATATCACCAATGTTGTCAGTTAATTTTATCCTTTTGGTAAGATGATTTTTTTTGGTCAAATTCTCGCAAAGTTTGTGTTTAATAAGGTTTTCTAATGAACTAGTGTGTCCTGAGATGTTTGATGTATTCTCGAGCCTGTCTATGCTTGGTGTCTCTTTAACAGCAAGGGAAGAGTGATTTTCTTCATCAGCTTTAGGAAATAATTGATCTTGTGTTGAAGATGTTGAAGTTTGTTCCTGTGCGGAAGATGTTGATGGCTGGCTATCTAATGTCAATACTGGTGATGCAAATAGATGGATTTGCTGCACAGCGACGTTGACTTGTTGATTTATAACTGCAGAAGTATTAGCTGGAGGTTCATCGACTTGTTCAGGATCTATACCAACAAGGCTAGATTGGCCATTTTTAAACCTCTGAAATTTTATGGGATCATAGGCTTCTTCAGGAAATTTTGAATGGTCAGCAGGAAATAGTCCTTTTGGTGCCACAAACCTGATCTTTTGGATCGTGACAAAAGCCTGATTCGTCAGTTAAATATTAGTCCACCATCCTCTGAAGCTATCCTCTCTTGCTTTAAAACTTTTTTTAAATTATCATACCAGTTCATTATTGTATATGGATCAGCACCTCTCACTCTCTGTTGGCCCAATATTTCACCTTTTCTAATAGTCAATTCAGAATGTCTCTTAAGAAAATTGTTAAGCCATATGTCCCCAGGACCCTTTCCATTCCATCTTGTTTTTATTTTTGCATCATTTACAAATTGAGTCACAAATTTAAGTGTTTCAAGCTTCGTAAAACCATATCCTAAAGTCCCACATTGTTTTAGAAATAAAGCAAGTGTGTTTTCGTCATCCTCGGATAATTCAGGTTTTCTTCCACCTCCGATAACAAGTTTTTCTTTTTTGTAATGCTTTCCCAATGTTGATTTAGGTACATTGTACTTGTTCGCCACTGCTCCCAAAGAATAACCTTTATTTTTAACAGCATCTATTGCTAATTCCATAGCCTTAGAATCATAAACGTATCTCTTTTTGTCAGATTTTCATTTTCCCGTCATTTTAACACTAAAATGAAGTTTTTACTCGATAAATGCAAATCTCTTATTACCAAGATACCTGTCTCTTATTACCACATAGTTTTAAAAATGTTCTGTAATAAGAGACACTAAAATAACAGTGAATTTTCAAACTAGTTGAAACGATGTTTCTTTCACTAGCACGTAACCTCAAAATGTCTGATTTAAAAATACAATCTCGTCATTAAAACAACAAATGACACTACTTTTTAACATTACGTGGTAATAGGAGACAATGTTCGCAGGCCCATCAAATGCATCTTTTTATTTAAATCGTATTTATCAAAAAAATAAAAGCTAATTTCTTACCCTTATATTTTGCGCGCACCAACAACAAACTAAATAATGTATTTCACCTTACTTACTTCTTCGGCACTTCACAGTTTTTAGTATACAAGCGTTGTCTCTTAATACCGCTGTCTCTTATTACAGTGCTTTCCCCTATAATTAGCATACAGATTTCAAATTAATTGGCATACTAAAAAAAAAAAACCTCGGTTTCCCCTAACTATCCTCAAATTATGATCATAAAACACAAATTTCCTAACTAAAAATCGAGCGTTATATAGTTCAAGTATCGTCAACTTTCGCATACATCTCTTCCATTATGAAACGAACGTAAAATACCTGTACAACACACAAGAGACCACCCACTATCTCGTACGATGCTCCTTGTTGCAATATTTAATTATAAAAATCATATTTCAATTAGAATTATTGCATTTTTGTCATTTCCAGCAGAACAATCGATTGCAACGCCACTGTACTCAAGGCAAAACTGCATAGTGGGACTAATTCACGTATTTGTGCTTGTATGCCAGATCTGCGGTTGGAAAATGTCTTGCATTTTTCGAAAGACAATGTTACTCGTTAGAAACTAAGCATCCATATTAAACAGTTTCATAAACTAAAAAGGCCATAAATGTCAGTGCAGTTGCTTTATCACTTTCATGGACCTGACATTTTCCTTAACCATTAATAATTACAATAAACAACGCCACGGTTATTAATTCTTAATAGGTCAAAACTTTTATTGGAACATGAAGTTTTATTATGTGATGAATAAATAATGAAATTACAAATCAAAACGCTATTGACTCACATCTGAGAGAAATTTGTTCTCCACTTATTCATTTGTAATTTATAATGAAAACATTACAACAGTAAGTGCTAAAAATATTTATAATCTTTAGTTTTTTTTTACTGTTTTTTTTTTTTTAATTGTTGGCTTAAGGACGCTTCAACTACTTTGGCCATTAGCGTCCGGTGGAAGTACTGTCACAGCATTTGCCTATAGTAGGTAGAGGGAACCACCTGAAACCTCTACGATGACAGACGGCCGTGGGATTCGAACCCACGACCTCCCGATTACAAGTTAGGTTGTTTTACCAACCAGCCACCAAGGTTTTAAAGGAAAAATTTTTTCTTGTGATGCTAGCACTAAAAAAAAACGAAATATTTTCTCTATAGCTAAATGCGCGAATGAAATGAATAGTTGTCAGAAGCGAGTTTTAACAATTGTCTGTGGTTTTCTTTCAGTGTCATCCGACACTAAATTGAATTTGAAATTTCATAAAATTATGTAAGTATGTCACGTATTGTGCATTTCATGATCCGAAAAAGTAAGGATATTTTTTGTTTTAAAGACAATGGAGAAAATTGAAGTAGGTTTAGTAATAAATTACTTTTATATTAGGGTAAATAAAGTTAGGGATCTAAAAGGCAAAAGATACTGCTCAGCGGTACTCTTAAAGCTGGATCCACATCAATAAAAATTTGCGTTGTGCGTTGTATTTGACACAAATTTGCTCGTGTTCGTCGCAATTTTTGTTGGTATGGACTGTGCGCCGCATAGAAATGCACACAATTAATTTCGTGACGAACAACGCACGCTATCCATCGTGCTGTCGGTTTTTAGCGAACTTCAAAGAGATTTGCGGCGCACAAACATGTCAATGTGGACTTGATTCTAAGTGCATTTGTAATTTTGTTTCATTTTACTACGTAAATACCTATGTTTGGGTGATTGATCATGTCTCATTTTTTTTAAAAGAAATGTGCATTGTTCATAATTACATCGGATTATTTATATCGCACAAAGAAAGTGAAAACTCCACTCCATTTTATAACAACAGGCTCTCTAGCAGCAAACTGTTGCACTCAGCATAAACAAAGCTGCACAAGCGGATTCGGCCGTACAACACACAAGATAACTATTTACGTGGTAAAATACTTAACCAGATTTAAACTTGCGCCGCAAATGTTTGTGTTGAATTTGAAATACAAAATACAACATACATTTTTATTGATGTGGTACCGGCTTTAGATGTCTTACAAGCCTTCGATAAAGTTTGGCACACTGGATGCTAAACTTAAAAAAATGTCTACCATATCAGATGGACGAGGTCCTGAAATACTATACAATGTGTCCAGAATTCGAGGCTCACCATGGGTAACTTTTAAACCGTAATAGATACAAGGTTAGTTAAACGGGACAAAAGTTAGCTATTTAGGGGTGTATTTTAAATCAGATCTTGTTTTGTTTAAAAATTTCATGGCTTGCGTGATATAACGAAAAAACCGAAATCGATCAAAATTTTTAAACTTAAATATCTCGGCTATTGTTGCGAATAAACAAAAACGTCAAAAGAAAATTTTTTTGTAAATATTGTTTTCTATAAGAAGGCAATAATCATTTTTTTTTTTATAAACTACCGTGCGAGATATTTGACAAAACAACTTCTTCTTAAATAGCAGTCGTAGTAGGTGACGACTTAGATTTAAAGATTTTTTTTTGTCAAATATCTCGCACGGTAATTTATTTAAAAAAAAATGACTATCGCCATCTTATAGAAAACAAAATTTACAAAAACATTTTCTTCGGACGTTTTTGTGTATTCGCAACAATAGCCGAGATATTTAAGTTTACAAATTTTGATCGATTTCGGTTTTTTCGTTATATCACGCAAGCCATGGAATTTTTAAACAAAACAAGATCTGGTTTAAAATACACCTCTAAATGGCTAACTTTTGCCCCTTAGATTACCAGGCTCCAAGAATGCATGTAAAGTACCACGATATAATTTAGCAATATTTCTCCGTGTTTATTTGTTATAAGTCTTCTTAGTCTATTTATTAACATTATTACTGATTTTTGTATTACTAAAAATTGGCTTCTCATAAAAAAAAACACTTACCGTCTATATGTGACATGCGGGAAATTTGATGGATAAAACAAAATTGTTACCAGTGGCGTGCAGTGGGTTTTACTGTAAGGGATGCTGTCGAATATATAAAAAAATTTGTGTTTCCTTAACAATGTATTTAAATCTTCATCATCCACATATACGAGTACATACCTACTTAATACTTAAATCCCGTAAAATATGATGACAACGTATTATTATTAACTTGTAGCTTACTACTAATAACTTGTAATACCTAATCAGAAAAAATTTAATTTAAAAAAAAAATGCAATTTCTTACTAATCTGTTATAATTCGTGATGTACAGGGTGGTCTATTTTCGATGCCCATACAGGGTATCTCGGTGATTATCAGAGATAGAAAAAAACTAAATACATAAACTCGATTTATTTTTTCGAGAAAAATTTATTGCCGTAAACAGATTTTTGATATCTTTTTTAATTTTCGAAATATAGCCAAAAACCGATTTTTGGCACTTTTCAAAAATGTTAAATATCTCGTTTAAACGAGAAGATAGAAAAAAACTTTAAAGACAATTTTCGCATGATTTTTTGTGCTTAATAAGATAGCGATGTTCAATTGTTTTTTACTTATATCAATGCCGATATATTGCACCTAACTTTCTTATTTTAAATGGCAACCATAGAGAAATTATATATTTTTGAAAAACGCAAAAAATAAGCTTTCGATTCATGTCAAAGCCAACTATGGTTGTCATTTAAAATAAGAAAGTTAGGTGTAATATATCAATATTTGTATGAGTAAAAAAAAGTTGAACATCGCCATCTTATTAAGGACAAAAAACCATGCAAAAAATGTCTTTAAAGTTTTTCTCTATCTTTTCGTTTAAGCGAGATATTTAACATTTTTGATGTCTTTTTTGATACTCGAAATTAAGCCAACACCATTTTTGGCTCTTTTCAAAAATGTTAAATATCTCGTTTAAACGAGAAGATAGAAAAAAACTTTAAAGACATTTTTTGCATGGTTTTTTGTCCTTAATAAGATGGCGATGTTCAATTTTTTTTTACTCATACAAATATTGATATATTACACCTAACTTTCTTATTTTAAATTACAACCATAGTTGGCTTTGACATGAATCGAAAGCTTATTTTTTGCGCTTTTCAAAAATATATAATTTGCCTATGGTTGCCATTTAAAATAAGAAAGTTAGGTGTAATATATCGGCATTAATATGAGTAAAAAACAATTGAACATCGCTATCTTATTAAGCACAAAAAATCATGCGAAAAATGTTTTTAAAGTTTTTTGCTATCTTCTCGTTTAAACGAGATATTTAACATTTTTGAAAAGTGCCAAAAATCGGTTTTTGGCTATATTTCGAAAATTAAAAAAGATATTAAAAATCTGTTTACGGCAATAAATTTCTCTCGAAAAAATAAATAGAGTTTATGTATTTACTTTTTTTCTATCTCTGATAATAACCGAGATACCCTGTATGGGCATCGAAAATAGACCACACTGTACATAACTCTGAGAGACATTCTCATATTTTTTAATAAAGCTAACCAAAATTGTAACTGATAATTTGAAAAATAAAAAAATAAAATTAAGATGTTGAGCTCTGCAATTTATTAACATAAAATACTATTAATTTTCAAACTGGCATAAAAAATGTGAGAGCTATGAATGACAGTTTTAACAAACTCTACACTATGCAGTTGCATGTTGCATTCATTTTTAGTTAAATCGTATCCAACAATAAACGCTAAGCGCGAACTTAATACTACCGCATTACCGGTGTTCGGTGAATGCGTTTTTAGCTGTAGATGCTGTTTTGAAAACAGCATCTACAGCTAGTATATAGCTCCATCAACTGACACTTAATACGCATGCGTTAACTTCTATATCTCTGATGCTACGAGTCCAGCCCTAGATGCTGAGCGCTACACCGCATTCACGGCATTAAATGAGGCAGTCAGACAAATGGGAAATATTATAAGATTTTTTTCCCCTTATCTTTAAAACGTAATTTTTTATGGACATAATAGTTGAACAATTGCTCTTTACAAATTAATTTTAGAAAAACAAATTATACATTACATTAATGTATGAAATATTTCAAAATTTTAAGGGATGCGCCGCATCCAACGCATTCATGGACTGCACGCCACTGATTGTTACATGTTTCAAATCATAAAGATTTATTAAATATAATCAAAATATTGTTTTTCGTCATTGATGCAATCTTTTTTACATACTATTGTTTTCGTTTCCACCCTATGGGTCTCACAAATGGCACGATTACAGCAGGCGCAAACAATAGAGGACTTCCTGTCCTCCTTGCGTGTACAATGGACACATCTTCTCCGTTTTACCAAAGGTCGGGAGATTATCATCTTCTTCAGAATCTGAAAAAAAAATAATCGCAGCTTTCGTCCTCAGAATCAGCTCCAGACATTGTATCTTTATCTTCTGAGACAATTGACTCTACATCAGAGTGTTCATCTTCATCACTACTTAGGGTCATATTTTCAGCTATTTGCTGCAGTTCTTTCTCACTCAACATTTTCTGCGACATGATCACTAACGTTCAAGAATCGGACTAGTGATTTCTCAGACACTATTTATATACATCGACAACAGCTTTGCATGCAATCTCCTCTTATACAAATTTGGTAGGTACTTGAAGTACCAGGCGGGGTAGGTGACTGACCCCAGCCAACAATATAGCGATATTATGGATGTTAAGAATTCAAAATATATTTCAAGGCTGGAATTATGTTTCTAAAGGAAAAAAAAATAAAAGTCGTAGACGGAAAAATCCGTAAAAACAGTAATAAAAAAAATATTCACAATATATTGCTAGTGGGGCCACTCAGTGACCCCGCCTGGTACTCTGAGGGTTAACTAACCTTGTATCTATTAGGCCGTTTTCACACACGACGGCAAAACCGCTGCCGTCGGCGTCAGCGCTGCCGACTTCAATGTAATCAAATGGGTGCTTTCACACACAGGCGCGGGACGGCAAATTGCCGTCGCCGTCGACGGCAGCGGTTTGTGCAGCCGTCGGTGATCTCGACAATTTCGGATGCCGCCGGTTTTATTCTTCAGAGTTTCCATATAAGAACTGTTTTTTTCAAATAAAAACTTTAATAGATCAAAATAATTTGTTTATGTAAAATTGTAGTCTCACATGTACCTATGTTATTTAATATATAAGTACATATATGTTGGAGGTCTATTAAACATTCTCATAAATAGTATTGTTGCTGCGACCATTTCCTTAGGAGGAATACACGTTCTCATTCTAGTATCCTGGGGCGCTATTCCCAACTCGCTCGCTTTGAACAGCAGTGCTCATGAAAGCGAGCGTCGTCAATGCGAGTGGAGTGGTCGCTTCTGTATTCTCATCTACTCCTGCCTTTGCAATTCTTCGACGCGAGTGGGTAGATGTTGCAACATTGGAATTTTGCATGCTGTCACTTTGCCGCCAGTTTTTGAATGTTCTGTGGTTTTTGTTTTGATTGATTATGGGGAAATTAACGGAGCAGCAGAAAGCAGCATTAGTAGAAATTCTTGAGAGAATAGTTAATTATTAAGTGGCAAATTTTCACAAAATTTTACATATAACGATGCCCAAAAGCAATGGAGTGTAATTGCTACAAATTTAAATAGTATGTAAAATGTATTGGAATGAGTATCCTTCGAAATTCATCGACATTTAATTGTGTAAATGTAGGGTTGCCAGATATCCTGAATGTATAAAAAGAACAATACAAATCAAAAAAGAGAACATTGCGGAATTAACTGAAAAACACATATATTAAGAAAAAATTTGCACAATTGTAGCAAAAATTGATTATTCTTATATATTATTTCTAATTACACATATATCAGTAAAATTATTTACATTGTGTATTCATAAATATAATATAAATCATTGAAATAAACTAACATACCTAGTATAAAGTAGCCTTCTCCCCAATAAAATCGGTTATTTAGATTCCTTTCCATATTATTAATACGGTTTAAAAGTTACCCATGGTGAGCCTCGAATTCTGGACACACTGTATAGATATTTTCTGGTTGAATACCAGGACGAATGATCAGAACTGCTTCCTATACCTACCTAAAATATCTGTTACTTCCAACATTAACGTTGAGGCTAAAAGTAACAATCATCGGAGTAAGTTGTAACAGCAAAATAATTTACACAGCTCATAAGTAGTGCGCAAATATATTGGTATTCATCAACAAAATTAATAATTGATTCCAAAATACACATTGGCAATTTTAAAAAAATTCAAAAAACATCTTTGGTCGCATACAAAATGATAAGTGAACATTGTCAATATTTAAAAATGTAAAACAATAAGATTCAAGAAACCTACTTATTGAAAGTTAGATAATGAAAAAAAATTAAAGAAGAAAATAAATATGTTGGTTTGAGCATTAAGTTTACTTAATTTTATATAATTCGGTAGGGATTCTGAGTCTCGACAATTTTTTAAGTCCCGGGACTCGAGACTTTTTTTATCAAAGTCCCGGGAATTCCCGGGACTTCGAGACTTTTGCGAATTTTATTTACATACTAATTAATAGTGGTTTGACCCGTCAAAAATGACGGAAGATTTTATAAGGTGCAAGAAAAGTGATGATATATTTATGTACTCAAAATTCATCGGCTATTTTCACTGTAAAAAATAAGTTTTCTTGACAGTGACATTGTTTCTGAAAGCACCCGCTACATATTTAAAATTGCTTCTTTGCACGTATCGTGATCGTGAATCGGTCGAGACAGTTGACAGAATATTTTTTTAAAATTAAACCAAATTCACGGACTTTGTTTTTGAAGCATTTATTTTATAAATAAAGTATAGTAGTAGTTGTAGTATTATTATTTTTAATTAAGTCTACATTTTACAGTAAATAAAGTATATATTTCCAAGTAAATGCCTATTTTAAATAAACTTAACAATTCTCATTATACTTTAAAACATAACAAGCATAAGGAAAATATATTTTTATTAATAAACGTAACAATTATCCTTTAGCTTTAAAGCAAACAAGAAATAAATATAAATAATTAAATATGGGAAGCAAAACATTTAAATAAAGTTAAGTAAATACTGATTGTTAGTATAAACATAAACTATAAATATAAAAAATTATGAAACCAATAATTTTTGCTAAACTCGTGGCAGTAAAATTTGTTTAAAAATAAGAAGTATAAAAAATTAATTTCAGTGTTCTGAAACATTTAGTCTCGTCTCGTGTCTCGAACTAAATGTCCCGGGACTCGAGACTAAGAAAGTCCCGGGAATTCCCGGGACTTACGTCTCGGGAAATTCCCGGGACAGAATCCCTAATTCGGATACAAAAATTTAATCTTAAAAGTACCTCCATCTCAGTAACATTTAACCTTAGTCAGTTACATATTAGTTGCTTAGTATGGTTGAGTATCGTATTTACATTATTTTAAGGTATGCTACTATACAAAATATTTTCTATGCAATCACTTAAGTTGCTGCACAGAATTCAATAGATAAACGAAAGTTAAATAAACAAATTCAATGTTTGCAATATTTAAGATTTAATCGATTTCTGATAATTAATATTAATGATTCAGTGCTGACAAATGGCAGTATTTGAATTTTAATCACACTTTCAGAAAATTAATTCACAAGCTATGTCAATATATATGTTGTAATTACCATACATGTTAAGATGTTATCTCGTGTTTTACAACTATACTGCAATAACAAGCAATTACCACTGATAATGTTTAGTTGAGTTGCAATTGCTTGGTATATTGCAAGATTAATCTTAAATTAAATGAAAATCAGTTTGATAAGAAGTAATTCACTGTTACACTGTGCACCACTGCAAATTACTGTACGAGGAACCTCTTAATATTAAAAATAGGGATTCGGTTACATTAGTACAAAATTTCATGATAAAGGGTGCAAAAGACCAGAAGTCCCCACCAGGTATGGTTTGAGCATTTCTTAGTTTAGCCATATATTAGAGTTTTTAATTTAATACTTCTATAATATAATAAATTAATAAGAAGTCTTTATTTGGCTTTAACCTAATTTTACATGAATTTCATACTGCATATATTTGTTTGTACACATTATATTCTCTTAAACTATTAAATTTTAACATAATTTTTTATATATTCTACACATAATTTTTTAAATTTTGATCTTAGCGTTGCTTTTTAATTTCCACAGATAATTTGACTTCATTAATTTTGGTAGTCTAAAGTCATTTTTGGTCCTCGTCTGGTATTCGTGAATCTTACAGATTTGTATTAAATGTTGCATTATACAGGGTGGTCCACATAGAAGGGCCACTATTGGGATCTCGTAAACGGTAAGAGCTACAAAGAAGTTTAAATTAGACAAATTCTTCCATTTTCGGAGACCTATTCATTGATGCTTTAATGTTTTTAAAAATTTCCATGGCACTCTAGATAATCAACAAAAATCAAAATTAGCATTTTTTTTAAATCGTTAATAACTCGGTTATACTCGATGGTACAAAAATATTTTTGGGGGAAAAGTTGTAGATTTTTTTACGCACTATAAAATGAAAACATTCATTTGTTTCAATATTGTTTCAATTCTTAGATAAATTACAAACTTGCATTTTTTTAAATGGAAACCCTAGTTGGCCATGACTTTATGAGAAAGAGTATTTTTTAGCTTTTCAAAAATATAGTTTTATATATTTGTTGCAGAAAATAGCCGAGATATGGCCAATTGTGTAAAAATTTGATCATCAAAGTTTGCCATGATTTCGTAAACAAGTGATGTTTGGAATTGTTAAACAACTAAACGTCATTTCGAAGTAAATTTGTCAACTTTAAAGCAAATCCCTGTATTATTTTGCATTTTATAACTGTTTATTGTGGTATTGTGAACATGGCTAAATATGAACTTTTTGAAAAGTTTAATATGTTAGAATATTACTTTGTAAGTGATAAAAATGTAGCGGCTGTTTCAGAATTTACTTGGCAATGACGTTTAGTTGTTTAATAATTGCAAACATCACTTGTTTACGAAATCATGGCAAACTTTGATGATCGAATTTTTACAAAATTGGCCATATCTCGGCTATTTTTTGCAACAAATATATAAAACTATATATTTTTGAAAAGCTAAAAAATACTCTTTCTCATAAAGTCATGGCCAACTAGGGTTTACATTTAAAAAAATGAAAGTTTGAAATGTATCTAAGAATTGAAACAATATTGAAACAAATGAATGTTTGCATTTTATAGTGCGTAAAAAAATTTACAACTGTTCCCCCAAAACTATTTTTGTACCATCAAGTATTGATGAATCAAAAAGATACAACAAACTGGAAAATTATTCCGACAACTCTTGTATATTCTCATCTACGAAGAAAGCCACCAATTATGTGCTAAGAGTGAACATTTGCAAGTGAAAACATTAATTGGGGTTGGTTGTAACACTTTGTTACTTTTGACCCCAAGTGTGCACAAAAAATTTTTCAGGGAATCCACAATTAACCACGATTCTAACGTCAAATTGTATTGCATCCACCAATAGCCAACTAAATTTAGAACAAAATAATATAGGTACTTTTTTGTTCCTATTTTAGAGATCGCCTAAAAGTTACTCGACGGATGAGACAACGCAGTAACTTTTAGGCGGAAAATAGTGACTCTGGCTGGCAAAAAGTTAACCTCTATGACAGATGAAAACTAGCAATGTAGGTAGGGAGCTGGATGTAACTTAACATTGCAAAAGCGTTTAGGGCGATATAAAACAAAAATTAAAGAAACTATAGGCACTGTTACAACCTACCCGTGTTACTTTTATCCCCGGTCTCCCCTACTAGTATATTTCAATTTTAGAATACTAATTGAAATACTAACTATCAGACGAGCAAGAAGCTTGTGTTTAAATTTATTATTAAGACAAAAAATCTCTTCAGATCAGTTCGCCGGTACGAAAATGTTCTAATTTAACCTACTAAAACCTGATACCATCATTCGAATGTCAAATCAGTACATTTCCGCTTAAGCCACATTCTCGGTTTATTGACTTACGCACATATAACTGCACATACCGACAAAATAATTGACCAGCTTATACGAAATTATTATCGTTCCAAACTTTGATTCAAATACTAAGAATTAATTTTATGTTATGGGCTCGACTATTAGGATTTGGTTAAGAGAGGTAGCCTGGTGACTTGAAGTTTAACGCAATAATTATGGGACATTCTAGATATTACGACTGCGGAATAAGCGTATAAATTTTTTTATCGACCTAACCCACACGTTTCTAGAAGTCCAAATGATGGATTTGATTGTATCAAGGTCAAGGCTTTAATTTTTATCACTTGGTCATAGAAAATTTTTTAATCGTGCAAATTTAACATCTGCGTCAGGTGGTAATCAGATTTTTACAAGAATTTTGATGGTTTATTGACAGAAATAAACAACGGATCCTAAGAGCAGAAATGAATATGTTTAACCCATCGCATCGGCAGGTCTAGGGTTTCTGAAAAACCGCGGTTTTCGGTTTTTTAAATCAAAAACCGCGGTTTTCGTTTCGGTTTCGGTTTTTAAGATTGTTTTTACAGTGCCAAAAATATTGTTTAAAATACTTATTAAAATAAAATGTTCAACGACATACTGCAATACCTACACTAACATAAAAAGCAGGGTGGATAAAAATCATGATATTTTTAAAAAAATCAAAAAAATCGATTTATTTCATTTAAATCAGATTTTTTTGATTTAAATCAGATTTTTTTGGTTTAAATCAAATGTACCATATTATCGAATATAGTGACATATTCACATGCTATTTCTGTTTTGTGCTAATATATTTAATAACCAATATATTTAATTCATTGGTGAATTTTTGTCAAAATGAAAAATTAAATATAGTGATTAAGAATTTTGAAAAAATCAGTGCTAAATGGTGATGTTTAATTAATTATATACAGGGTGAGTCATTAGTGCGGGATCGGTCGATTGTGGCTAAACGGCTTGAGATATGAAGTTGAATCAAATACTATTTTATACAGTTTTTTCTAAACAACACAATAAAAATATTTTCAAATATACAGGGTGAGTCACCTTTCCGGAACTAATAGTAACTTTTATATTTCAAATAAAACACCCAAATTTTTATTTAATATTTTTGACCGCCTTAATTTTAAATTTGCATCAATATAAAATACTAAAGGTTTTTATAAAGCGTTGTAAAAAACAATTAATTTTCTAAATTATTCAAGGTTTTAAGTCTTTATTTAAAAAATTCTTTTGAAGTTATTTTGAAGTACAGAGTTTTAATTTGGTATGGACATGCAGAAAAAATTTCTCTGTTCGCTCGATATGAAAAAATTTGAATCACACATACAGGAGTGTTTATAAATAGGTGGCAACTTTCATGATTTTCAAAAGCTCGTAACTCGATTTTTTCAAAAGCGAACCCCAGTATTTTTTTAGTCATCGAATTCGTCTTTAAAAGAGCTTCATATTTTGTTAAGTATGTCCTATACCCAAAACTCATACTTTTCGAGATATTCGACATTTTTCTTCAAATCGTTATTGAAGCAATAGAGTGCCGTGGAAATTGAAAAAACTGACTGTTCACTTCGCTAACGTCAAAAACTTGTCATTTATATTTTGAATTATTGCATTTCCACAATGAATATTACTTTACAAGAGCAAATTGATATGGTTTATTCACCATTTCGTGTATTTAATTACTAATTGTATTACAATTTTGTTTTATTATAAATATTATATCGTATCTACTCATATAATCTGTGATTTAAATTGATAATTTTTTTTTAAATTACTTGATTTAAATCAATGATTTTTTTAAAAAAATCACTAGATTTAAATCATGATTTAAATCTTGATTTAAATCAATTGATTTAAATCTGCTCAACCCTGATTAAAAAGTAACCCCCTTTTGAATGTAAGCAAGAAAATGCTAATTTTTATTAAAATACATACACTACAAAATAGAAAATATACTACAAAAACATTACGTTTCTTCACTACAATGTACTAATACTTACTTAAGGTTTGCATTTAAATTAAAAAAATTCAAAAACGCTGAACTATTTAACCCTGCTGTTCTGTTCGTATTTGCTGCGCGTTAGTACCGTTCGGGTACATATGACCCGATACATAATAATATAACAAAAATAGCTTTATAACAGATTTATTACTAAATAAATAAACATAAACACATTGTAAATGAATGAAATAAATTTAAACATATTTTTAATTCAATAAATAAACTTAAGTTCATTATAAATATAAAAAAATAACAGTTCAGTGTCTGAAATATATATGCTATAAAATGTTACATTTTCAATTTGTTTGGCAATTGGGGCAAATATAAGTGACATGTACCTTGCAAATGTATTTATTACAGTAAGAACACAACATATTTGTCTTATGATCATTTTTCGATGAACAGAATTTACACCGTGCGCGTTTTACACCACTCACCGTTGCTCCAGAAGATCCCGAGGCCGAGTTTTGATTTGTAATTTTCTGCATGTTTTCGACTATTTTACGTGATTCTACAGTTCTTGGCATGTGTGTCCTATTAACTGTTATATTTGATAAGTGACATTCCCAATTCCTCCAGAAATAACCTTCGTTTCGTCAATTTTTTTTCGTGCAATCCTGGATTTATGGCAGTCCATAAAACAAATGCATTATAAGCTGAGATATCGAGTATATTATAAAAAATTAATAACGGCCAGCGGTTGGTTTTACGTTTGCACGTGTAAGTATTTACAAGCTGATCAAGGGTGTCTACAGCTCCTTTAGTTGCATTGTACTCTTCTAATATCATTTCAGGTTTTTTATCATCTCTAGTACTAACTGCTCTAGCATTATGCAATGTACTCATTAGAATCACGTTTTTATTTTTTTTAGGAATGTAGTTTACTATTGTCGTGTCCTTTGTAAAATAAAATGATGAACTACGCACCTCTTTATTACACAAATTTTAAGGAAGTTCTGGCTTATTTTTTCTAATTGTCCCAAGCATTGTAATTTTTCTCTTAAGTAAAAATTGGCCTAAATTATAAGATGTAAAAAAATTATCGCAAGTTACATTATGTCCTCTCAATTCTGTTGTTACTACTCGCATACCTTGGTTTCTTTCTGGTAGCGCTCCTACGTCTTTACCGGTATATATTTGAGACTTTAGGACGAATGTCGTTTTATTGTCACACAAGGTCCATTTTTTTAATTCCATATTTTGGTGGCTTTCTTGGAATGTACCTACTGCTTGAAAGGACAGCGGCCGCGAAATCCAACTAACTGTTCGTCTATAGTTATATTTTCATCAGGGTAATATAATTTTGGGAGCACTTTCACACATTTTTCCCATATTTCTCTTATCGCCGCAAGCTTATCTCTGCTTCTTCTTTCTTGACGGGTGGATTTATTGTCAAATCGTATAACACGCGATATAGAACAAAATGTTTCTAAAGACATTGTTGCCCGAAAAATGTTACGGCCAGTTTCTTTATTCCACAAGCTTTTAGTCGATTCCCCGTACAATTTGTAAACTCCTTCTAGTAACAATAGTCCAATGTATGCTTGAAAATTGGCACTATCTAAACTTTTCCATTTTTGGTTAAAAACTCGTTCACCTTTAATGTTTGTCATTTTTATAATTTCTTTTTCAATGTTTGAATTGAAAATTGTTGTAAATGCACTTTTCACATCTGTTAGTCTTGAACTAGCGTACCTCGTAATACCTGAAGTATGTTTTATAACATTTGCAGAAGATAATCGTCCTTGTTGCTGTGGAGGTTCCAATAACCACTCTATGGTACCATTCTTTGATTGAATTGATTGAATGCACTGGATAGCAGCAACAGGCAGTGCAGGAATATTGATATCATTGTCAGAAGTACTACTTTCACCTTCGTCACTAGTGTGATTTTCATATTCCGATAAATCTTCGTCGGTGTCAGATAATTCTTCAAGCAGTTCAGCATCAGTCAGAGGTCTACGATTTGCCATAATTTGCAGTAAAACTATAACACTTTACTTACTACCCAACTAAAACTGAAGGCGTATATGCGAGTTCGTTTATTTTATAGCTAGGGTTAATAAACAAGTCAAAACTTGTCGAAACTTGTAATGTCTGAGCACATTATAATCGACTTGTATCAACGTCAGTAAAACAGCCTCGTAAAACACACAAACGTTTGTATAGCTATTTAAATTCAATTAGATTTTCACATCGGGTCATATTGACCCGAACGGTACATTAATAAAAACTTCGAAAAAAAAATTTGTAAATAAAAAATGCATTTATGCAAAATAATAGTGCTTAAGTAAAGTAACAAAGTTGTAAAAACTCAAAATAATATCTCCATTGGATATTTTATTATAAGCAATTAAAATTCATTTTGTGTCATATATACCCGAACAGTGCACCTGTAACAACTCTGTTTCCGCTTTGAGCCAACAGAAGCTATTTGGTTCTACGCCACTGTTGTTGTTGCGAGTATGCGAATCACGGAAAGACCAACGGCATTCTAGTTTTTCTACTGTTTTGAGCAGGTTATGTTTTCTTGTTCGTCTGTCAGATTATCAGGGAGATTCCATAGGAAAAATTATATTAGTGATGTGTTACGGCATCGAAACTGTGTCACTTACTTTATTGGAGACTAATCGCTCGTTGATTTACAAAGTAGGGAATATTAGCTGTTAAAGGCAGACAGACATGAAGAGTTTATTGCACAGCGATTAGCTTTTTATGGTTATTTTTAATTGCTACCTAATGGATCAATTGTTTGTAATCTTTCTGTACAAGAAATGTGTTTTTAATTGTGACACAACAAATAATTTTATTTGGAAAGTTAAGCGATTTTAAGGTAAAAGAATTAAGAGAGAAGAGAACAAACTATTTAAATCTACAAAAAAAAAATTATTGCAATATCGAATTACTATACAGGGTTAGAAAAAAGTCCCGTAATGGTAAATTATCAGTAGTAATATAGCAACTGCATTGAAAATTATCGATAATTTTTGGTAAATATGCCCGAATGCAGTTAAGCTGAAAAAAACACGAGTGCACGAAGCGCACGAACGATTTTTTCTGATTCAACTTGTGTGAGTCAAGATTTGTCAAAAATTATAGATTATTTGCAATGCACCAGTTATATTTTGTCAGAAAATTTCCTTCGCTTAACCTACCTGTCAAATTAAATGTATATTATGTCAAATTTTACAAGTACTGCCAGAGTGGTGCGTCAGGGTTGTGGTTTAATCTATATTAAAGCAACGCTACTGGTCGCCGAAATTCGTCAAAAAATTATCGAGACCAAAATATTTAATTCCCTCTCCAAATTAATATTTTCGACCAATCACAGACTCGAATTTCTTAGAAACGGCCAATAAACGCATGAAAATCTGTTAATTGGGAAAAGGATATTATCAGTGTATGATTATGTTTAATGGTCGTTTCTAGGAAACCTGCGTTTGTTATTGGTCGAAACCGCAAATTTGACAGGAGGATCAACATCTGACAGGGAAATGTAAAATTACCTGATTGTTTAAGTTTAAACCATATAGACGAAGAAGATAGTTATTAAAAGGAAGGTAAGAAGGAGATGATTGCAAATAGAAGCTTTAAAATGGTTTAGTTTTATATTACCCAGCTAAAGAAGTTACGTTTGATGCATTTATACTATTTTTGTTTAATAGAGTAACTTATATATTTGTTTTTTTATGACTTTTTAAAGTCTAAAAAATAATTATTTGTTATTAGTTTCTTTTTGTTCTTTGAATACCTCTAACAATTATAATCATTTATTTAAACGTGGTTTTTGTGGGCATTATAATTATTATATGTACATTGGTAAATTATTTAATTCCCATGCAGGTACTTCAAACAACTTATTACATACATACACTTCTGTGTATACGACAAGACAAATGGAATATAAAAGTTATGTAGTTGCATTTACAACCCACAAAATATACGTTTAATTACATTTTTTGTCTGTACTACATTTAGAAGGTCATTATTACTACCTGAATTTAATTCCAAACATTGTGACATGGCGTTTACGACATTTCAATCGAGCAACATTTTCAATGTGTGTTTTGCTGTAAGCGCCAAAACGCCATTAATTTATAGTTATGGACGATTTTTATTGTTCTAATAATATTCATTTAATTATTTGACACTTACGTTCCTTGAATTTTTTTTCGATAAAATCATTATTTAAAGGACAGTAATTATTTTTCCAAAACTTAAATTGTTTTTTGCCTCTCCTGTAAAGTTGTAGTTTTGGCGTTTACAGCAAAATTGCTTTCCATCGACGATATAGTAAAGTTTGGCGCAATATGAAAAACTAATATTAATACTATAAACAGCTCACATTAGCATTTACCAGGATATTGCGTCGTGCTCCGTTGTTCCGATAGCAAAAATTCGTCAATTGGGCATCGAATTGTTGCCATGCGCCCTACTCACCATACCTAACCTCTTCAGACTTCAGTGTCTTCCATTTGTTTAATGATATAAATACAATTTAAAGTGTTTTTGTGGTAATTCTTATGCAACTAAAGATGCAACTTAGGGCAAATGTTACAGGTATTTTAACAGTATGGGCTTCGAATTGCTGCCTTATGCACTATACTTACCAGACTTGACCCCTTCAGACTTCAGTTTCTTCTATTCTGTAATCATATAAATACAACTTACAGTGTTTTTGTGGTAATTCTTCTGTAAATAAAGATGTAACTTAGGGCAAATTTTACAGGTATTTTAACAGTATGGGCTTCGAATTGCTGCCTTATACACCCTACTCACCAGACTTGACCCCTTCAGACTTCAATTTCTTCTGTTCTGTAATCATATAAATAAACTCAATTTACAGTGTTTTTGTGGTAATTCTTCTGTAAATGAGATTGTAACTTAGGGAAAATGTTACAGGCATTTTAACAGTATACCATGGATTCTTTTACTGCTAACTTTACACTAAATTCTTCAATTCGAATCACTTAAACACTATTGTATTTTCAAAATATTTTAAAACTGTTTTATTTTACCTAATTCATCCTAATTAATATGTTTTACCAGTCAACGGCATTTGTCTTAGCACACATGACGGAAATCCGTCTGGCGGAATTACTAATTTATATTATCTCTAACCTAAATTACACGTTTTACATCGCTTGAATGTGTATAAGTGTGGTCATTGCCGAACGATACCCATTGGCAGCAGGATTAATTCCGTTAGAAGGAATTCAGCCAAGTCTAGCACAGCACACTTTAAACTTTTAAACAGTTGCCCCAGTCGTGTTTATCAAGGTCTTTAATCGATTGTGTTTGTATTGAGATGGTTTTGATGTATGGCTTTTTATACATAATGCACTTTTAAATGTAAAGTATAATGAATATTGAGTTGTTCAAGGTTATTTGCCTCGCTAAAATGCAAATTTAGAGAAAAGGTCAGATTAGATATGTATATGAAACTGCAACCATAGTGTATTCAAGCAATTGAACTTATATAAAAGTCTATTAATTATTACGCACAAAAATTTAGAGCCTAATAAAAAGCTCATAAGAAATCTAAACAATTCCGTTTCTATTGTGTATTTAGTGAGGTTTTTCGATAATATTCATTTCTCGACAATGAAAAAGTAACCTCCAACTTTTAAAAGAAATCTCAAGAATTCTTATAAAATATCAAAATAACATTTGTTCGCTTCAATTTAGATTAAAAGGTTATACATTATATAACAATGAAAAATCACTTATTTAATACTGAATTTATATATTTTATTGAATAATTCAACACGAAATACAATACCTACGTGGATAAAAAAAATGATTGCAAAACGAAATTTTTGCAACCCTAAGGGAAAATGTTGAACATCTTCGCCGTAAAATCAAAAAAGCATTCGACTCTTTTCCGAGACAAACTATCCTAAAAGCAGTGGACGAAATGAATGAATTTTGCTGTAAGCGCCAAAACGCCATTAATTTATAGTTATTGACGATTTTTATTGATCTAATAATATTCATTTAATTATTTGACACCTACATTCCTTGAAATTTTTTTTGATAAAATCATTATTTAAAGGACAGTAATTATTTTTTCAAAACTAAAATTGTTTTTTGCCTCTCCTGTAAAGTTGTAGTTTTGGCGTTTACAGCAAAATTGCTTTTCACCGATGAAATACAAATGAGGCGTCAACTTGCAAAACTCTTTACATCCAATTTAGTAAGAAAATTAGATAGTGGTGGCGCTGTTGACTTTAAACAGTCTGTCATATGGTTACTAAATCATAATGCAACAAAACTTATATTTTCCCAGCTTATTTTATACATGAAAACTGTCTAACGTTGCAAAACTCTTTCAATCCACCATAACTACTACTTCAAAACTCTTTTCATCCATTCTAGAAGTGATTATTACAAAACTCTTTACATCCAGAGCCATTTTACCCTGTTAGTTATTATACGGAATCAAAACATGATATATCCTTACCTAATATCTTTTATATTTTGCGCTTTTATTAGTGTTCTGTATTTGACAGCCGAAACGCACGTGTTTTGTTTTTAAAGACAGTCTACTGTGTTTTTGTGTTTTGTTTAACTAATATTTTGATTATGGAAATTTTTCCAACATCTTCTTTGATTGAAAAAGGAAGAAAAAATATTTGCTGAATATGCAACTGTTCTAGAACTGCCCAAGGATTTCACTGTTTTTGATTGGAAGAAAGCAGTTGAAACTTGCATAAAGCCTCCTGGTCAATGGCATTTTTAATTTTCCATGGCAAAGCGATTTTTTATTAAAAAACATAAGTCAGGGAGTATAACTATAAAAGGTGAAATCCATTATAAAAGCAACATTGGTGTATACAAATCTGTTCTGAAAAGAGGAAAGACTGTGGCCAATATCACTCCAGAGGAACTTCCTAACAACGTTCCAGTCAAACAGTTAAAGCTAATTGATGTTGACAACCTTTTAAAGAAACAGTTTGGCGTTGATTGGAGAAACAATCCAGAAACTGATTTGTCATTTTATAGAAATTTGATCGATACTTTTCATGAAGAAAATTTAAATGAAAATGAAAATCCTGATGAAGAAGAAGTATTGTATCCTGAGGATGATGGTCTTAGAATTTAAATTCTTTCTCCTGTATTACAACATTTTTTGTACCGTATTTTGGAATTTCAAAAAACTAAAAATAAAAATTTGTAAAATAATTCTAATTTTTTTTAAAAAAGCGAACTATGTTCTTTAAATAATGTTTCAAAACTTTTTAAATCCACAGATAGTTTGCAAAACTATCTAAATCCAAAATATATTCTAAAATAACTTTTTCCGCGATCATCTTTTTTTTTCAGTAATTGCCGATCAATTTTTTAATGCCTTCTGCAAACAACTGTGCATTATGAACATACATAGTCAATTATAAATCGACGTATAGGTTTTTCGCGTTTTCTGTGAAATTAGTTATGGCGGATATAGAAAGTTTTGCAAATTGGCGCCTCAAATACAAAATAAAAAATGCACACTAGAAATCGCATTCGCCACTATATCTAAAGATAAGCGAGATACCCATGCTTAGCCACGAAAAACGGAACACCCTGTATAAAAACTGTGTTGCAAAATTCATTGACTCCTATATCCTAACGTTCTTTTAGCATTCGTATTTATGTAAACGCATACCGGACTTAAATTGCCTGAGAATGAAAGGCAAAGAAACGGTATTTATATAATATTATCGAAAATACCTCGGTCGTAAACCATAATTTTATAATATATTGCGTTTTGATTTTCGAATAACTTTCAAATCCAATTAACGTTTATTAGCGCATCCAATTAATCAGTTTTACACCTTCCTTTTGGGCGTAAACGGCCGTAAATCATAGGAGCCACTGCGCGTCAAGAAAATAAAGACGATAAAAGCCGATAACTGAAATCTTTGGTGGTGCGGATGATTTACAACAACGGACGCAATCGGCGTGTTGCAACGTTCGAAAAATTTTATTCGTCCGTACGCAATAATTGTCAACGACCGCACATCATATCCGACGAACGTCGTCGGTTTGACTATTAAACAGCGATAAATATTCGGACGGAAAATATGCGGTTGAAATTTCTGTGTTCACTGCGGAAAGTTTAAATGGTGATGAGGTCATTCGCGGGTTTAAGCTTTGACTGAGGCTTTTAACTTAATTGTCGGCCTTTGTTGGCTGTGGTGGAGTCTCATGATCAAGTGTTGCACAGTGTAGGATCAGAATAGATAAATACAATAATACAAGGTATAAAACATTCAATTAGAATTCGTTGTTTCAATGTTTTTGTGTTTACCTTCATTAAGTTTTTTTTAATGAAAATTATGATAATATATTCTCATTAACACGTTTACTGCCGAGCTTATTTTGCTGGTGTTGAATCCAACGCCGGTGAGAGTTTGTCCATATTGGAATCATACCCAATAGGAATTACATCCAATAAGAATGTATAGTTCAAAATTATTATGCGTGGTGCATTACTCACGCTGCCGGTCATCTATGACCACCATGGCGTAGGAGCGTACCAAAAGTAAATTTACATCTAAAAATTATATAAGGTTAAAAAAAATAATTCACACAGTAAAACGGTTAATTTCACAGTAAATACATTAGAATTTCAACCCCCACAAGCAAACAGTAGCGGAGTTATGGGGGTACAATTAAATAAATTTTATAAAAAACTAGTACGGCCCTGTTCAACAGCAAACTCGTAATTGTTTTTGGGTAGAACATTTTATTCTAAACAAAAAGTGTCTCTAGACTTTTCTTCGTATCTACCACCGTTTGGCGCGAAATTTGATTTATTTTATAATTCTCGCGAAAATTTTGCTCATAAGTTCTATCTAAAAATATTGCGAAAAGCTGAAAATGGCAAATTGCAGAATAAATGCTCATTAATCGTTGATTTAGCGGAAATTATTTTCTCATGATTAGCATGTTTTGTTATTAAAAACTGCAAAAATCGGTAATTACTTCTTTATTTCGAATATTAGCGATATTTTTAGATCGAATCTATGAGCAAATTTTTCGCGAGAATAGTAAAATAAATCAAATTTCGCGCCAAACGGTGGTAGATACAAAGAAAAATCGAAATACACTTTTTGTTTAAAATAAAATGTTACACCGAAAAACAATTTCAAGTTTGATTTTGAACAGGGCCATACTAGTTTTTTATAAAATTCATTGAAACTGAACCCCCACAACTCCGCCACTGGTTGCTTGTGGGGCTTGATATTCCCACCGAATGTGGTAACATGTAAGGTGATGCTGTATACCAAATTTGGTTTAAATATATCTACTGGTTGAGAAACGGTTAATCATTATCGTTATTTTTTCGAAAATTTCAACACCCTGTATCTTTAAAAAGGAGGCGTTTATGAACCCATGTTGATATGGAATATTCGTTTTAAAATAAGTTTTTGTATGGACTGTTAAAAGTCCTACAAAAAAAGTGGACTACCCTGTAGATTACAAACGCAGGCAAAGCTGCCGTCGATTTATCTGATCAAATGTCTGCATATTGCAACCCACTGAGAAAAACTAAAATGGTACAGAAAACTTGCACTTGAGCTTTTACTTAACACTGTATAAAAACAAGGAGTAACACGTAATAAATCTATTACAATTGTTGAATTTAGAAAAAAATTAATTACGCATCTGACTCAGTGTCAAAATGAACCTCCTCGCCCGTTTCCTCAGTAGTTTTAAGGCCAAGACTGCGTCACGAAGGAGGGAGAAGCGTGTAAAGTCAGAAAATATTGCAAACATTGTTACAAACATAATTTCAAAATACATGGTAGAACGGTAGCAAAAAATAGAACCAAAAAAGTGACAACATTTTGTGCCGATTGTGATGGCAAACCACACTTTTGTCTACCGTGTTTTAACAAATTACATCGCTTTATTTCTATTTGATTTGTAATACTAAAAATAAAAATTTTGACATATTCGTAGCTGCACCTATTGTTTTTAACCCCTATTTTCATATTAATTACATTTACAAAATCATAAACGCTATTATTTGCGTACTTTATGCATTTTTATTGAAGTCGTTTGCGCCGGTCATCTATGACCACCACGGCGCTACTGGAAGTTACAGTGCCGGTCATGTATGACCACCACGGCGGTAAACGTGTTAAATAAAATAATTGCAAGTACAATACACTATCAGGGCTGGCGCAAGGGTATCTGGCACCCCTAGGCAAAGAAAATTTAGGCACCCCTATACTAGGGAACCTCTATACAGGGTGTAGACTGATCACGCAACATAGCAATTTCAATGGTAAAATTTTAAAAGGCATATTCTTGCTCCCCTAATTATTTTAGAAAAAAAGTGCAACTACGTTTATTGTAGAGAAAAAAATTCTGTATCCATAAATGAAATCAATATTACCTTTTCGTTTTCCAATAACTAAAAATTAAGCAATTACAAAACGCGTTTTGACAAAAATCTGTACTGCCTTGGAATTATGCTATGACAACTGCCCAGCCTAATGTCACTTACACTGTCACTTTGACGCGAATTTCATTCTTAGATATCCTTTATATTTTATCAAACATTTATTTTACACAATTAGTTATGTTTTCATTCCAAGATACAATAAAAATTATTATTATGAATAAACTTCACGTCAAAGCGACAGTATAAGTGACATTAGGCTGAGTAGTTGTCATAGTTGTCATAATTCCAAGGCAGTACAGATTTTTGTCAAAACGCGTTTTGTAATTGCTTAATTTTTAGTTATTAGAAAACGAAAAAGTAATATTGATTACATTTATGGATACAGAATTTTTTTTTTCTACAAAAAACGTATTTGCACTTTTTTTTTTCTAAAATAATTAGGGGAGCAAGAATACGACTTTTAAAATTTTACCATGGAAATTGCTATGTTGCGTGATCCGAGTCTACACCCTGTATGACAGGGTATGGCCAACCTTCACAAACCCTCCCAATTTCTAATAGCGGCTATGGGATTATATAGGATTTCTTTTAGTAATTCAATTTTTAAACGAAATTTGAAGGTAAAAACTTAATTGGCATGCGGAAATAGATGCAATAGTAAGCATACCAACTAAAAAGTTAGTAAAATGAAGGATTAGTAATTGTTGTTTGCTATTAATGTTTAAAAAACCTTTTCGGGGCGCGTATTTCCACTGTACCTTTGCAGGCAACCCATGATACACGCAGTGTACATAAAAGAATTTAAAACACATGTAATAATAGTGTTTTTTTTTGGTGTGTACGATAGTAGCAACAATATATTGCTGTAGGTACTTACTTTAAGCAGGGTAAGAAACCGGTTTTTGAAACCGGTTACCCGTTTTTTGTCCGTATAACCAAAACAGTTTTTTTAATTAGCAAAAAAACGGTACTTTAACCAAAATATTTAAAAACCGTTTTTTTAACCTTTTTTTTGGATAAAAAATTGATTTAAGAAAATACATAATCTGTATTCAATACGATTAGTTTACCATTACTGAACGCTGGATTGTAGATATGTATAATAGATATAAAATTATAAAATACACTTCTTATCGGGACAGTTGGTCAGTAAAATTTTGGTAATGAAAGACAACTCTTCTTTATTTCCTTATATTTCGGATGTTTATTTTAATTTCACACATGCGAAATATAAGGAAATAAAGAAGAGTTTTCTTTCATTACCAAAATTTTACTGATCAACTGTCCCGATAAGAAGTGTATTTTGTATCTACCTATTGGTCATTATCGTTTTATTATAAAATTATAAATAGATAATATCTTTTCATACTTTGCATTTGTATTCTTAATGTCAAAAACCGGTAAAAAAACGGTTAAAAACCGGTTTAAAAGTTAAATCGTTTTTTTACAGTTAATCAGTTTCTTATGAAAAAACTGGTTTTTAGGCAAAAACCGTTATAAAAATAAAGTTCTCGATTATCAGTTAACCGTATTTTTTTTCGGTTTGGAGTCCTGCTTTTAAGGAATAAAAAACGAGACGTTATAATACACATATTTTTTATTTTTACATTTACAAAACTATTTTTAATTCAATGATGTTTATCAAATGAAGAATCCTAATAGATACAACAAAATTATTTAATAACGGCTTTGGTCTTTAAATTTATATTGTAATCCCAAAATTTAGCAAATTCTATGCCACACAAACCTTTGTTTTCAAGATAGATAAATGTGTTGATAAGAATATTAAGCATTTTTAATTAATTATGATAATTAAGTTGCAAACAATTGTTTACTTAATTCCTGTTTTAATGTCCAATGAGCAACTGAAAAGTATAGGTTCATCAATTTAATTTCATATTTTATGACAAAATTACATTATTAATTCCAAGCATTGCTATTAAATTGATGAAGACAATTTTTTACCATGTACCTACGTTTTCTTAAAAATTAAAAAAATAATTGTATTTAACTTAACTTATGAAATTTACGTATGGTAATAACTTACACAACTATCACTAACAGTGGCGGCGCGTGACCTAAAAAAGTGGGGGGGGCACAACTTATCCATGTATATTACCTACACTGGGTTTACCTTAATAGTGCTTTATAATAAACCACATTAAGTTAAAAATATAAAATAAGCATTATTTAACAAAAATAATATCTGAAGCTCCAAACTGCCCAGAAAGGCAAATAAATTTGTTTGTTTTTTAGACATATTCTAAAATTTAATATAATGTGGTCAGTTTAATCGTGAATTTACACTTTCAAGTTAAATATACTTACTAGAAAAATGCGCCTTAACAAGACCGCAAGACTAACAAGTGCTTTACCCCCTAGTTGCGTCACTGCATTCGTTGTAGGTTGCCCTTATTGTTAATGTACCCTACCCCAACGCACCAACCAATGTAAAAATCACTAATTGCTAATGCTAAATTGTAAATACGGTATACGAATATATTATTTTTATACTATATAAAGTTGTGCAGAAAAAAAATTCCTAGTCTGATCTATTAATACTCGTAATTATGTGAAGATTGTGAAGTTTTAATTTAAAAAAAGTGGGGGGGCCTGGGCCTCCCCAGGCCCCCCCGACGCGCCGCCTATGATCACTAATGACTTTTAAAGACTTGGATCACACTTAAACACTTAAACACTCTGAACACGCAAGAAAAAAATAAAATGTGTACAACTGCCTATGATTTCCATGCAAACTATTTAAAATCTGTAGGTCGCAACCTAATCGGCAATTTATAAATAAAAATCTGACTATCGCCATCTTATAACAAACAAAATCTGAAAAACATTTTTCCCTTGGCATTGTATTGTTTCGCAAGTGGACTGTATTTTTTTGTATGAATGAAAGATTTAATTCTAATGTTTATTTTTGTGCTTGTACATTGACTTACAACAAACTTCGATGTGCACTCGTGCAGCTAATGGTAGCTACTACCCTCATGGTAGTCAGGTTATAATATAACAAAAAGGTGGGGGTAAGCTTGACACAACTCAAATTCATACAGGCATTATTGTATATAAGCAACGGTAGCCAAGATATCCGAGTTCAAAAATTTTGGTCGATTTCGGTTTTTTCGTTATATAACGCAAGCCATGGTACTTTTTAACAAAACAAGATGTTGTTTAAAATACACTCCTAAATAGCTAACATTTGTCCCATTTAACCAACCTTGTATTTTCATTATTTACGGATATAGCAATAGTGTTCCATGGAAAAGTGAAACACCCTGTATATACACATACCACATACGCACATTTAGACAATATATGGGGGCGCCCAAATTTTCTTTGCCAAGGGTCGGCAAATATCTTTGCGTCATTCCTTGGCCCAAATGAAGCAATTAAAGTTTAATTTTAAACGAAATGAGTTGTTTTCTATTTATCATAGAAATTATTATTTTAAAATAATAGTGACTTAATTTTTTTCCACCTTATACAGGGTGTATAGAAATTGGCGGAAGGGCTACACGGGGCGATGTTCTTCGTAAAATTCTAAGTCGAAAATCTTATTACGAAAATGTTGTACCATGCTTCATATGGCCTCAGGAGCCATTTAAAAAAAAAAAAATTGGCAACACTGCATCCATTGATTTGCGTTTAGACATTTTTTATTAGCAATTTTTACTAAGGTGTTTATAATAATTGTTCGAACTGATAGCCGTTAGTGCGTAAACATAGCTGCAATCTTTTAGGTATCGTCTGCATTACTCGCTCCAGTTTTTCTGGTGTTATTTGTAAAACCGCCGTATTAATCCTGTTTTTAACTTCTTCGGCATTTGGCGGAGGCGTTGCATAAACTTTTTGTTTAATAAAGCCCCAAACAAAGAAATCTAATGGATTGAGATCGGGAGATCTCGCAGGCCAGGATATGGGACCGCCACGACCAATCCATCTGTTTGGAAAGTTTTCTTCCAACCACTCTCTTACATTTCGAGCAAAATGAGCAGGAGCGCTCCATCATGCATGAATAGCATATTTGGTCGTATGTTCAACGGCATATCGTCAATGACTTGTTCCAAAACATTGAGGTATTCAACAGCGTCAAGACGGTTTGGAAGGTAAATCGGTCCAATAATCCTATGGTTTATTATGCCCAGCCAAACATTAACAGAAAACCTTATTTGGTGACCACATTCACGAAATTTATGCGGGTTTCCATCAGCCCAACAGTGCGTATTGTGAATATTAAACATACCATCTCTAGTAAACATGCACTCGTCGCTCCAAATAATACGTCTCAAGAAGCCGTCATCTTCACGAATTCTGTTTAAAATAGTGTTGCAAAAATTTAATCGGGGTATGTTATCATTTTCATAAAGGGGCTGAACTTTGGAGACATGATAAGGATACAATAGATTTTCTTGTGGAACAAAATGAACCGACTTATTGCTGGGGACATTTAATGTTTCAGCCAACTGCCGGGTACTTGTAGAGGGATCTTCTTGTATTGCGTTTAAAATATTATCTTCCAATTGTACTGTGCACCTTTCTCTTGGTCGACCAGCGTTGATCTTTCTTGGAACAAACGAACCACTTTCACGAACACGTTGGTCCAGCCTTCGAAAAAAATTTTCCGAAGGATGTCTCCGGTTTGGAAAACGCACTTGATATTCTACTTTAGCCAAAGCTGCATTTCCATTGCAGAAACCATATGCCATGTACATATCAGCGTACTCATTAAAAGTAAAATTCATAATAAATGAATGGATTAACACAATAGATAATGAAAAATACAGAAACACAACTAATAACAATGCAGCAAACAATAACTAATACAAACTAGAAATAATAATTACGAGAGAAACGGAGATGACAGCTAATGACAATGTTGCCATATGTATTACTGTCATTAAAATCACTGATTTACATATTTTCAACACCAATTTTTGAAAGGAAAAACACAATATCTAGGAAAAAATACTATTCGAAAGCTATTTTTATTCCAAATTGCAGCTTTTTCATTTGCAAGTATTAAATAATAACGCCTATTAAAGGACTAACTGTCAAAACTTTGAGGACCTCTTGCAGACACAGCAAGCATGGTACAACATTTTCGTATTAAGATTTTCGACTTAGAATTTCACAAAGAACAACGCCCCGTGTAGCCCTTCCGCCAATTTTTACACACCCTGTATATTAAAGTATATGCCATAAAGAGCAAACAAAATTTATGTGTAGCAAATTTAATAGTAGTATAAACAACGAACTCAAATAACTCTGTTCAACTCCAAGCCGATGCATTTGTTCTTCGACCCTTGCACAATAACAATGACATACATTTGCGATAATACAAACAACAATGCACTGTAATCAATGGTTTTCAAGCTAAAGGAAATATACTGTGTTGTGTTATTTGTGCCATTAGCAGTGTCTCATTTGTTCCTTATTCAAAGCTTCGACGCGTCTCGTAAATACCTGGGTTTGTCGGTAAATATGGCAGTGTAACTTGTCATTAGATATAGACTACGAATTCTAATGATGTAATTGAAATTGTAATATGTGTGGATTGCTCTGATCACGTTCCATAAACATATAATCTGAGAAGTGTTTGTGTGTCGGTAAAAATCTTGCTTTATCGCACATCACGGCGAACCATGTAACTGGAAAAAAAAATCTTCTGTCACATTGTCGCTAAATAATCGTAATACCTTTCAGCGAAACTATTTAACTATACATACGCCGAAGATAAGCGTATAGGTAACTATGGAAACTAATTGAATAATTTAGTACATAGGGGAAGTTGGGGTAAGATGACTAGGTTAACAAGAAAATTAAGTTTTGGCCAAGAAAAAAATGATATAATTAAATAAAAATGACGAATACATACATTGGTGAATTACCTTTGAATTCCCTATGATTTTAAACTAAACAGCGCTTCCAATATTACAATAAAAAAACATAAACAAAAAATGTCATTTTAGTCATCTTACCCCATAGTGCGGGTAAGATGACGAACATAATGGGGTAACATGGCGCCTACATACATAAAACACAAATAAATTGTCCTTGGCCATCGTAAGTGGTGCAGTCTTCATGGCACCACTCTTGACATTTGCAACACTGAATCCAGTCTGTCGCTGGTGGTTCTGTATAAAGTTTGTGGCAGATTAGACAATAATAGGATAAAGATTCAGTTGTTTGAGAAGATATAGCAGTTTTTTCATTAGGCCCATTTCCTCCCTTCTGTTTTGCTAACCTGTCTTTCTCTTCTAATTGATTTTTTATGGGAGTGCCAGTAATTACGCTCGCTGAAAGTTTTTTTATTATTTTGAACAGGACGATTAATAGTTGGCAAGGGTCTGATTTTCCACAGTGAGGTGTCAGATTTCGACTTTGAGCAGCTAGGGCTTGTTCCTTTAGAGGTAAATAGTTTGCCCTTTACAATCCTTGATGATGAAGAAGGTTCAGGTTCTCCATCATTTTTTACAGGCGTAAACAAAGCATAGCTTTTCATTTGCTTCAACGGAATATTGCCATCTGAAGAAAAGTCTGAATCATCTGAGTTTTCATCAGGAATCTCCCTACCAATGTTACCATTAGTATCTCCACCAATGTTACCATTGATATGGTCAGAAAGATTCAGCAGCAGCAGCTGCATTGCAGGATGTAGTTCCTTCTTCAATGTTGTGCATAGCCGCTATCATTGCGCCTTGAGACCACTGACCACGATTGGTCTTTTTTTTTTGTAGGTTCTTGGCATTGATGTTCTGGATGTAATAAAATTTTATTACCAAAAACAGTGCTTACTGGTTGCTGGGGCAAGATGACGAATCGTTATCTTACCCCTGTCATTTTACCCCACTACATATTAAAAATGTTTTTCTAATTTACATAAAAAACTACAAAAAGATTTATAAAATTTAAACAGAATACCAATACTATCACAGGTAATGTACAACCTACAGCAAAATTCAATTTGTTTTTACCCGAGTTTTCCAAAAAAACACTAAACACCGGCAATAAATATTGTAACCGAACATGTGATGACAAACAATTGCTTTTAACGGAAGAAATTTGAACTATATTAAAATCTTATCAGCTAATATTAACTTCGTCTACTAACCTCCAGATGGTAGTGAAAATTTTGAATTTGAGTATTTGATGGATTGCCTGTAAAAATCGTTCGTCATCTTACCCCGTTCGTCATCTTACCCCAACTTCCCCTACTTAAGGCAGCTAGCTCATAATGGTCCATGTTCTGTGGGGTAACTTGAGTATCTCGCCTATTATTGAAGACAAAAAATGGTTAAATTACTCAAAAAGTGCGATTTTGCAAGACAAATTCAGAGTTACCTAATTTTTTTTATGAAGTTAGTGATAAATTAATGTCGAGTTTAAACCTTTTTCCTCTTATTTTTGTAATACGAATATCGATGACTTCATCGCTATTAATTTTCTAGTTTGATTAAAATTACTCCTAAATATTTGCATTTTCAACTCTCTTAATGTACTCAGTTTATGTTGTTTCCATGACAACCAGTTAACAAACTAAAAGTTTTGAAAGCTTATTAATTGTCAGATTAACAAATTTGTAAAAATAAACTTTACTAACAAACAAAAAAGCGATGTGCTATGAATTTTTTATATCGTTCTGTTAGGTTTTGTTATACTTTATCACGTGTTTTTAACAAATTTACTTAAATTTCTGCTTAACATAGAAAATAGTGTTTGTAATAAAAATGTATTTTGTACTTTTATCTGAAACCTTTCCGCCATATTATCTTCTGGGTTTGGCAAAAGCCCCATATTTCCCCGAGTTTCTATCCAACGTACAACAATAAGTGTGCGAACGCGAAGGTTGTTTTCCTTCTGGATATGTTTCTGCATATCGTTGACTTAACAATATAGAATTCGTATTCAATGAATTAAAAATTCGCAGCAAATCGCGTTGTTCTTCGTTATTAAAGTTCATTTTTACGAATTTATTAATGTGACAAGTAATAGGCTTTCAAAACTTTTAGTTTGTTGATTGGTTGTCATGGAAACAACATAAAATACAACGACCGGCCTACCTGATTTATAATGGTATTGTTTAAAACTCTTTTTTTAAAATTTGACAATGAAAGAAGTAAAATACCATGTGTAATACATTGAAGAATTCAGAAAAATAAATGCCATTTGATTATGTAAATTGCAAAAATTGCGCCCATAAGAAAAAATAAAATTGGTTATCATAAAACAAAAACGAATCGATCTGGGAAAAATTTGTGACCACCATCCGATTCGGCTTAAAAAGTTGCAATGTTCTTACACATTTGAAATATTTCATACTTCAAAGGAGTTTTACACGATTTTCAAAAATCATATTTTCCAGTTTTTCCTAATTTTCTCGGATACCGTTTGAGATATTTCGAATTTCTCTTCGGATTATTAATAGCACCAAATTTAGCAACTTTGCTAAATTTAAATCTATGCTCTAGCTATTATAATAAGCGAGATCCCCATGCTTAAACTCGAATTTCAATCACCCTGTATAGCCTAAGAATGGTAAAAAAAAAATTTTTCAGCTTACAATTTTATTTATGTCAATGTCGCAGTGTGGAGATGTCGCTATGAAAATGATATGATTAATTAAAACCGTATACATAATAATTGTCATTTGGTTCGTTTACATTAACGTTCGTTCTATAATATAATTTCAATTTCGTAGAAAAAATACTTCTAGCATTTACGACTCGAGATGAAATCAGTTTTTTTCGTTTGTAAGATTTGCTCACTGGCCGCTTTGCAGCTCGTGAATAAATCTCACCTCACGGAAAAAACTGGACTTTCATCAATTGTTGTAAAATAAACTATTTTTAAGTTAAGTTTTTTTCTATCATAAATCCTAGGTTCCAGAAAATGGAAACAATTTGTATAATTTAAACTTCTTTCTAGCTGTTGCCGTTTAAGAGATGTCAATAGAGGCCCTTCTGTGTGGACCACCTTGTATATCCAAGTCTAGTATTTTTTTAATTATTAATTCATAAGTAAAGATTGTCATTCCTATTACTACTATGAACATTTCTTTCAATAAATTGTTTCTGGTCCCAATATTTTAACACATTCCGGTGATAGGCTATAATAGTATATTGCAAAACACTTCACAATTTGAAGGAAACTAGAACTCTTCGATCTAAATTCTAATTTAATTCCAAGATCCGATGCAATCAATAACCAATGACGGTAGTAAATATTACCCATTCCCTAATTAATTACTCACTTTGAACTTGACATTATCTAGCGAAACGAGCAACCGACGCCGAAGTCCCATGCCTCTAATTATAAAATCGATATCAAATTATCTGCATGTGTCAGACTATTTGTATCTAATCGCTTGAATCGTAACAGAACTCCGTCGAAAAAAGTATTTCCTAATGCACTCGGATGGCCGATTAAATTATAACGGAAAACGACTGGAAAATGTCTTTTGTATAAATTAAAACTGGTCGTCAGAACGTGTCACGCAGATCGCATATTTTACATGGGATCTCATGTGCATTGGAAGTGATAATTAATTCGATTCGCGATTCGCGGGAGAAATTTATTGATAAGATACGGATATTGAAATGCTCGGAATAAATCTAATAAATAAACAATTCCTTTATACAATACGTTAAAAGTAATTTTAATGTACAGGGTTCTCGTTTTTCGAGGGCCACTATGGGGATTTCGTAAACGGAAGAGTTACGACTTCGGTTAAATTAGGGCAAAGTTGTATATTTAGGTGCTTAATAATTTGATGCAAACAGAACTTATCTAGCTCTTTTAGTTTTTGAGATATAGGGAAAAAAGTAAAAAAGTGGATGTTTGTTTTTTGCCCGTAACTTTTTCATTTGATGTCGAATTTCATTTCTGTTAAAACTTTTTCAGGGCCACTTTTTGCAAGGAATCAAATTCCCCAATTACATTTTCAATGCCACGTTTCGCTTCATTTAAACCATCAGCAGGTCAATTTAAACCATCATCACGTCAATTTGTTCTTTCTCTGATTTTAACGCCAATTTGTAGAGCATTTTATTATGAGTTCGACAAAATACAGTGTCCTGCATTAGTACGTCGGGCTTTCATAGCGCCCCGCCCGTAGGAGATAGAAAAAAACTTAAATGCATTAAATTATTGGTTTAAAAATATCTACGTCGTAAAATTATTTTCAACTATACAACATTGGATCAGCTATAGTATATCTCAAATAAAATTGCTCATATCGGCTTAAGCAGTTAGGACATCCCAGGTACATGCACAATCTTGGATTATAAACCTTAAATGATTTGTATGGCACAACACCTTAAATCATAATCGTATACCACATCTTCTTAATTGCTTTTCTTTGAGCATAATGACCATCCTTTAGCAAGATACCTCGCCAGAACACTGAAGAATTTCATTGGACAATCGGATCACCATATCCGTAACTCAGCACACTTCATCCAGAAACTAGAACAGCTAAATATAAACGACAACGACATCATGATTAGCTTCGATGTGACGTCATTATTTACCAATATACCGGTTGAGGAAGCAGTGGAATTGGCAAGGGAACGACTGGTTGCTAACGACCTCGATGGTAACCTAGCCGACTTAATAAAGCTGTGCGCACAATCTACCTACTTCACCTTCAATGGAGGCATCTATGAACAAACAACGGGAGCAGCCATGGGTTCACCATTATCACCGGCACTCGCCAACTTGTACATGGAAGCCTTCGAAGAACAAGCCCTACTCTCCAGCAAATTGAAACCGAAACACTGGTTCCGATACGTAGACGACACCTTCGTCATCTGGGAACATGGAAAAGAACCACTTCAAGATTTTCTAACACACCTGAACAACCTACACAAGAACATAAAATTTACGATGGAGGAAGAGAAGAATGGCGCGTTACCCTTTCTGGACATACTGGTCAAAAGAGAAGCAAACGGAACACTTAGCCACAGCGTTTACCGTTAACCGACCCATACCAACCGATATCTAAATGCTGCATCACATCACCACCCGGCCCAAAAACAATCGGTGAACAACACCGTAATACATAGGGCTAAAGAGATATGCACACCAGAAAACATCAAAGAAGAACTGAACATGGTCACGAGAGCCTTGCAAGAAAACGGTTACCAGCGTAAACAAATACTTCGTACCATACAAAAACATGCCACGCCAAAAGAAGGAAAAGAAAAGAAAGAATACATCGCTACGACTTACTTGCCCTACATCAGCGGAGTGACTAACAAAATATCAAAGCTTCTACAAAAACATAAAATCAAAACCGTTTTCAACGCTCCTTTAAAGCTCTCGAATAAATTAAGAAGAACACACGACACAGGACTACACCACACGGGAATATATAGCATACCTTGCTCCTGTGGAAAAGTATACATAGGACAGACTGGCAGGAGTATACAAACGCGTCTCAAAGAACACGAAGGACAAACAACAAGAAAACAAGTCGATAAATCAGCGGTAGCAGAACACGCCCAGGGTACAGGACACAACATCCTCTTCAGAGAAACAAAACTACTGGCCCGCGCAAACCATTTCTGGCTAAGATTATATCGAGAATCATTGGAAATCATCAAGAACCCAAACAACTACAACAGAGACACAGGCATACAACTCCCAAACATCTGGAAACCAGTCATCACAATATCACTGAGGCAGAACAAATCCATCAAGCGGAACGCCACGCCTCCACAAGCTGGATATATAAACCCAGCAACATCCCTCACAAATTAGTCGTTTTGAAAAAGACCAAGACACAATGGTCGAAACGTCAACTACTTCTAAATATAGAAGACGCGGTTCCAAACCCGGAAACCAAGATTGTATTATACAGGGTGTTCCATTTTTGAGCTATAGCAAAAACAAAGATTTTTTAACCCGCCATCGGTCGCGTGGGGCGAATGAACGCCCAGCGATATTAAAAATTGTCAATATTTTTTAAATTAATAAATATTAAGATGCGCCGCTTCGTCTACCTTCATACATCGATAGGCGCCACTGTTTACGCACAACACCCCTCAGTTCGCACTTTGCGTTTGATGCACAGTGGACATTTGTCACACGAAGAGGCGTCAATTGACCCCACGCGACCGTTTGCGTTAGAAAATAGTTTATGTTTGTTTTTTTGAAAAATGGTTTCTCGACTAGAATTACGTCTATTGAAGTGGTAAGAAAAGGTTAGTGATGAAGAAAAAATAGTTGGGGGTGAAGAAGACGAGGAGGATGGCGGTGATGAAGAAATAACGCAAAATAACTCACATGATACCGAGCATGATACGGAGACAGAAAAAGAGTACATTTCGGAACATGAAGATCTGTCTAGTAGTCAGGAAGACATTCCATTATCACGAATTAATTCAATTTCTGTAAAAAAAAATGTGTGCTTGAGACACAGTAAAATAATTTGTAACAATTGCACTGATAACTACGCTCATATGTTAAATTATCCATAATGACGTCACGATTTGTCGTTATGACAGCGGATAAAAAGGTACCTAACTAAATATCCACTTGCATTTTTGCATGTAACTTTGTTACCATGCAACCGACTTATTTGGTTGTAACTAAGTAAAAGATTTGACGTTTTGTCAGTTACTATTTGAAGGTTATAATTTATTCGTGCAGTTATCGTACCGAATTACACTCGAGCTTTGTTTTTATCCTGGACAAACTTGCTTTTACTAAACTCAAGTTTAGTTGCTATTAGGCAAATCTTGACTCGACAACTGTCTGACAGTTTTGTCTCGTCGATTTTCCTAGCAACCAAACTTTCGTAGCAACGCAACTTTGTCCGGCTATAAAAAAAGCTCTAGTGTAATTACCCCCGATAATTTGTAGTGAATTTTTAAGGCTGATTAGATCTACCTAATTTTTTGATATTTGTTTTTATTGTTTTTGAGTATAACTTTGTTATTTATTTCTATTATTAAAAAGAGTTTAGTTTTGTTATTTTGAATAGTTTTTATGTTATATTTTTCTAAAGAAGGACCAAAAACAAAAAACATGTTCCTATTTCAGTTATATACATTTTTAAAGACTTTAATAAAGATATTTTTAGTAAGGTTTATGTTTTATTGTTAAGAACAGTCTTTTAGACCAAAGCAACTAAAAATAAACATAAATATTAAAAAAAATTGCAATATTTGGATTGAAGGCGTTGACTGACCCCACGCGACCGACGGCGTTATAAAAATGTAGCGCGACCGATGGCGGGTTAAATGGAACACCCTGTTTACTCCTTTCGCCCTTCTTAAGTATTTCATCTCGGCTGCTCTAATTTTGCTTGTTTTTTTTTGACAACACCAATATTTCGCAGCCGTTTGTGAGAATTGGTCTGTAGATTACCTTACATTCTTTCAATTTGGTTTCTTTTGAGATTTCTCATTTGTTTATGAGTCCTTTACTCAGTGCATAATAATCTATTAGTATGTATTATGTTATTCAGTGCGATCTTGTTTCCCTGTATCATCTTAAAAAAAAAACATAATGCTAGCTTGTTCTATTAGTACCCCCTCCACTCTAATTTGTATTTTATCTTTTTCGTTTGATACTAAAATGATTTTAGTTTTATTGTTGGTTCATTTTAATTTCATTTTCCGTTAAGGGGGAACTAAAGGCACGCAATAAAACAGCTTTCGTAGTTCAAGTTTTTCTCTCACACTAATTATCCAAAGTACTTAAAAATTTGTAAGTAAAAAGATTTTTGGTTCGAGAATGGCGGTACAGGCTCAATTTTTAAAAAAGTTAATACTGTTAAGCATAAAAAAATATTAAAAACTGGCTAAAAATTGCCGTCTGTTTACACCATCAATATTTGTAAACTATTGGCTAAAATTAAAATATCGTCCTGTACCGCCGTTAAGGAACATGTTTTTAATAATTGTTGTTAATTTGAAATGAATTTATTCACAATCTTTTTCTGAAAACTTGAACTAAGAAACCCATTTTTTAAGGAAATTTCACTTGTACTTTCCGAAGCGAAGGCGCTGCAATACCCTACCATTTTATCGCCGTATGTCTGTTCTACAACATATACAACACAAAAAATGACAGAAAAATCTAAACGTCAATTTATTCATATAGAATCTATACCATCTCTTAAAATCGAAGGGAAAATGTCGGCTCCCAATAACATGTCTATTTTACGTGGCGTTCCAAATTGTGGGTCTGCCAACTTAAGGTTTGTGGTATGTGTCCAATTTTCCGAATTAATAGTTGTGGACGGCATTTCCGTACATACATGCGGCAAAATCATGAAGTCAACATTAAATTTAGGTTCCTCTTTGTCTTTAGGTTTAAAAATACATGTGGTAAAACTGGTAGATTCGCACGAAAAGGTACGATTCAAGCCATGGATGGGAATATTTACTGAGGCTCGGGACAGCCCTAATTTCTTAACGCAACTATCAGTACCTAATAAAATTTGTCTGACTGGCACTATCTAATAATACACGAAGCGTTTGATAATTTCCCCAACAGTCTAACACATCAACTAAGGCTGTCGATAACAAAACAGTGTTTCGAGATGAAGAGGTGTCGTCAAGCTATTGACTTGATTCAAAAGTAAGTTTGGAGTTTCATCCAAAGGTGAATGAGTAATTTCCGATTCTTTACTCGTAGATACGTGCTCGGATGAAGACCATTTGATTTTGTTTTCAAAGTGAAATAAGGTATGATGCCTGCTATAGCAAATACGACAATTTAAAGTTGAGTTACAATCCTTCATTTTATGAAACGAGCTCAAACAATAAATACAAAGGTTTTTGCCTTTAATGAATAGAAATTTATCATTGAACATCTATGAAGTGCGTGTGGCTACCGACAACAAAGACAACTACTATTATTTGCGTTTGCTACAAAAGAAGCGGTTGAATTTAAAATTCGATTACACCAACTGGTTCGATTAGGCGATAATACGACATGATTTGTTCGACTTTTCTCCGTTTTTTTGCCATTAAAAATAACGGTTTCGGTTTCTGTTAAAAATCACTTTTACGGACAAAAAATAACGGTTACCGGTTTATTTAATAACGAAAAAAATAGTTTATGGCATCTGTCTTCCAGGGCATGTATTCTGTGTTTTGTGTTATTTAGTGTTATCGAATTGTTTTAAATAACTGATAAACCGCCCTAGTACTAATATAATAAAAATATGTAAATATATCTTTTTCTATATATTTCTTCTTTTTATAATAGGAATTATGAAATAATTATAACTATTTATACATTGAATTTATTTTGATTATTACAGTAAAAAAACTTTAACTTTGTAATATTTAATTTTTCTAAAAGTAATACTTACTATAAAATTTACGCCTTTAGCTGCTAAGATCTAATAGGCTGCTAGGAAAACGCTTTCAGGGTTAAAAATAAACAATGATAGACTGCTAAGATAAAGAGTGATGAACGAATATTTGGCGGGGAAATATGGAGGGGGAAATTCGTTTTGCTATGTTGTTTTCTGCTAGTGTACTAGAAAGAGATGTAAATATGACATTACGTGTATTATTACTTCTGCACTTCGACTAAAATTTAGTTCCCCCTTAATACTTGGTTCCAGATATTTAAGTTTTCTTCTAGGTCCTTTGACTTCCTGCCATGATAACTATATCATCTGTAAAGGCACATTCTGGTAAATTAAAACGTTCTAATGTCTGTATCCAATAGAGATAAGTTTTGTTTTAAATATGCTCCGCGCTCACCAGACTTATGACCTTCTGATCTTTTTGTAGGTACTTGAAGTTCTCTTCTAGAATATTTGCTTGAAGGTATTTCACGAAAAGATTTTAAATGATCATTTTCTAAAAGCCGAAAGAATATTTTGCCAAACTAGTAAATATTTTGTACGTTGAAAAACTTAAAACTGGATTTATTACCGCAACAGTTGTGGACTTAAAGTGATTTTAACTAACTTTACAGGACAAACTAATTTTACAAAAATAGAATCTTCCTGGTTAATTTTCGTTGTTATTTACATTTTTAATCGTCTTTTTAACATTGCAACCTTTACTATAACTTTTTTTGCTCAACAAAATGCTCTAATACACAATGCAACATTTCATAGAGAGCATGGCCAGCGTTTTCAAAGTAATGCAATCTCTAATGTTGCATTAATTTATTTAATGATTCAAAAACCTCCATTATAAACAATTTATTATTGTTTTACATGTTATTAGAACAAATTATCATTATCAAATTAACATAAGAACTGGTTTGATAATTTTCAAATAGCTGCAAATGCGGAAATAACCAACAAGACTGATTAGCCTTTACGTCTTTGTCAAAACAAATGATTGTCTTAGCTACTTATTGCTACATTACGTGGAAAATCAAGAAGCCCGCTGGATCACGAACAACGAAATATGTATTTCGCAGCATCCGAGTTTCGTCTGTATGTAGGGCCGTACACGATAATTAAAAATTTCAATTGAAATCTCATATTTACTTGCAGACTACAATGGGTCTTTAAAATAAAAAAATGCTAATTAATTATGATAAGTGGAAACAAATGCATTCGAAGCCGTATTAATCAAAACAAGCACGCATCGACATGACTTAAAACAGGTTCGTGGTGCATAGTTTCTGTCAAAAACTGCACCACCAAATACCACAAACGAATACTCACCTGCTGAAAAAACTGAGCTTTTTAAAATCTAAACCCGAATAACTTGGCCTTACAAAGTGAAGTTTTTATATTTAAATAGTTGGTACTGAGTATAAGGAAAGTGTATCATTTAAGGCAGTGGCGTAGGGCATAGCTGTCTTATAATTAAAACACAAAAGGATATTGGAAGTTACTTGGAGACTTCCAAAGTAAGATATGTTGCAAATAACTTGCTGCAAATTGTGCATTAAAGGTTTTGTCAACGAACATTGAACTTGAGTGCCAAAATATAGGAATGTATCAAAAGAAATTTAATGTTTCCCTTTTTTACGGATAAATTCTAGTTTTACGAAATTAAATTACTGGAAAAAGTGTACCTTACAATTGATTGTGTCTTATCTTATGTCTCATGTCTTATGTCGTCTATCCGTCCCTGTTTGCGATCACAAAACTTTCTTCACACAACGTATAGCAAAAGTAACAACATTTAGGAACCAGACTTTTGAATTTTATGTGTCAGTTATTGTTCGTTGGGCTAAATGTGCGTTTTGTTTTATTTTAAAATTTTGCTTATTGTCGCGCCTTTTTGATTGGTGTCATGGCCGTCGCGCATGCCCGATGACCTTCTTCAGGCTAGAAGAGCATTGAGTGCTTTTTGCCCATGTGTCGTGGTGTGCGCACCTTATTGGTAAGTGAACCCAACAATTTCGTTTGTTATTTTAAATTCAACTTGGTCCTTCGAGTTTTTACTGGTTTCTATTCATACGCGGTCCTTCGAGTTTTGACTGGTTTCCGTTCATACGCGGTCCTTCCGAGTTTGGACTGGTTTCTGTTCATACGCGTCCTTCGAGTTTGAACTGGTTTCTGTTCATACGCGGTCCTTCGAGTTTTGACTCTTTTCTGTTCATTCGCGGTCCTTCGAGTTTTGACAGGTTTCTGTTCATACGTGGTCCTGCGAGTTTTGACTGGTTTCTGTTCACACGCGGTCCTTCGAGTTTTGACTGGTGTCTCTTTATAGGCGGTCCTTCATGACTGGTTCCTGTTCATACACAACAATAGGTTTATAAAGTTTTTCAAAATAAGTATCGAATATGCTATGCTTTTTAATAAGTTATTTTTAATAAATCAGTTCTAACTAGAATTTTATTGCATACAATTTTCAGTAAGGGATGGTCGTGGTCTATAAATAACAAAATAAATACTGCCACACTTTTGTTCGGTTTTTCCGCCGCTCGGTCGGCGCTAGACAATATTTGTCATTTATGATTTGCGGCACCGGTATAAACGCCAACATTCATACGACAGATAAATACATCAATTTGACAATTATTATTTACGTTAGTCGATTTAGCAAAGTCAGCAACGGCCCGAGAGTAATGTCGTAATTGTGCCGAGCGGTTTCCCACTCATTAGGTGCGGAGGCAGCGCTAAAAATTGTAGAAACATGAAACCCCCGAGTAACTATATCATTTAAGATACCTGCATGTAGATAAGGCTCGGTCGACTAAAAAACCTAATGTAGCAGCTTGTCGGACCAGAAGTGGGCGTGGCCTACCCGGTCATTATCAACTAATGAATTACGGGTGACAATTGCGAATCATCTATATTCATTTGTTTCCGAGCCCACTAGTTTTTGTCGGACCGGCCATATTTTCGACCAATTTAAGTCAACGGCGAACGACAGGTCCCATTATATGCAATAACTTTTATTTATTAACATATAATTTGTTTATGTTGTTATAAGGAGTAACGTTAGTGTTGGTTTTGTTTTTGTTTTGTGGGTTTTTTAATCATTCTGAATAAATTACGCTCCAGCGGTGACACCAATTTGAGAAATTAATTGTCTTAGCTGGCACATTTTTGCGTCAAGGTGCGTTTGCTTTATGCTACACGTGCAAAACTTGCCGGAAATGAATGTGTTTGTAACATGATTTTGTGTGTTTGTTTGATGGTAGTTAATTGATGATTTTAAACTCACACGTTTTGCTAACGGCTCCGTAATGCAGGCATTTTTGCGAGCGAAATTATTTCGTACCTACTTATTGTAAATGCTTTTATTTTGTTTTTTTACAACCACTAATGTAAATGAGCCCTCTAAATGCAAAACTCTGTATTTGCAAAAAATCGAAAAATGACATTTTGCTACTACTTACCTCCATTCCTTAGGGGTAATGCATACAATAATTTTGTTAAATGCAAAACTTGGCGTTTATTAAGATATTTAGGTTTCAAAATCAGTGTCAAATGCAAAACTCTGTAAAAATTTGACTTGGTTAGGCGCAAAACAATGTATTTGGGATTCAACCAATGGTGACGGTTAATCGCCCATCACGTGTTGCGTACAACAGCGCCGTTCGCATTCTACGCGTACTTACGTCTCGTTTTAAACAATTAAACATGGTGTTAACAACAGTGACTTCATGCGAAAATGGAAAAGGCAGAAAACGACAAGTACATCGCGATAAATGGAAAAGAATAAAGTTACAAAAGGAAAGGTATTTGAGTTTTGGTTTTTGTTAAATTTTATTTTAATTTTAAGTTTCATCTTTTAGGCACACCGCCAAAGCACTACCGCAGTATCCCAAGTGTAAACATGCAAAGAAAACGTTCCTGTGCGGGGAATTATTAATGAAAGACATCCTAAGCTTCCACCAAATGCTCTACTCAACTCATGATAAAATTCAACAGGATATTTTCTTACTCAAGTTCTGTGAAGGCACAATCCCAAAAAGAGCTGCCAAAAAAAAACATTCGGTTTCCATTAAATACTACATTCCCAAGCACAATGGTGACAAAATAAAGGTATGTAAGAAAGCCTTTCAAGATATAACCAGAATTAGCCCGAACAGAATTGAACGTCTAGTTAGAAATTTTATAAAAAATGCTGAAACCTCTAAAGAAAAACGGGGAGGAGACAAAGTAAAAAACAAAAATGATGAGAAAAAGCGGTTGATTAAAGAATTTATTGAAAACATAAAATGTGCTGAGTCCCATTATCGCCGTAATCATACAACTAGATTGTATTTACCATGCCATTTAAATTTCAAAAAACTGTATAATCTATATTGCGAAAAAAATCCTGATCCACCCGTAAAACTATGTTATTTTAAAAATCATGTAAATAGGAACTATAACTTAGCTTTTGGCACACCTTTAACTGACGCTTGTTCAACTTGCCTTCAAGCTAAAGAAAAGCTACGAAAAATAATTACTGAAGATGAAAAATTGAACATTATGACCCAACAAAGAGTACACATTTTAAAGGCCAGAGCTTTTTACGATTTGCTAAAAAAAGAAGATGAAATTACTGAAGTATTATCCTTTGACTGCCAGAAAAATTTAGCCCTTCCAAAATTGCCTGACCAGTCTGCATATTTTTCCCAGCAAATACATTTTTTCAACTTTACTGTTGTGTTCGGATATTCTACAGCAAAATTAACTCCTCGTAATGTTCGATCCTATGTATGGCTAGAAAGTGAATTCCCAAAAAATTCCAATGTAATTGCTTCTGCTGTTCACAATACCCTAATGAACCGACAATTTCCAGAAAATGTTAAAAAAATTCGTTTTTTTGCTGACGGATGTGGGGGGCAAAACAAAAATACCACTTTGATGCTCATGTTAGCATGTTGGTTTTTAAATCAAGCACCTGATCACATCGAAAGTTTGGAAGTCGTGTTTCCGATTGTGGGACACTCGTTTTTGCCTCCTGACCGAGTTTTTGGATTGCCGAAAAAAAAGATAAAAAAGCTAAACGTAATAATTAAACGCGAAGAGTATGAAGCCATAATTGGTAATTATTCTACAGTTTTACAACTTTGTCGGCAGTGGAATATTTTTGATTGGAAAACCGAAGCAAATAATGTGCTTAAAAAAACTGGGCAGTGGCATTTTAAATTTAATGAAACAAAACGATTTATATTCACAAGAAACAAAAATATTATGGTTAGGGGTGAGGTTTTTTACGGGACGGACTTGGGATTTTCTAAAACAATAACTAAAAAAGGAAAACATCTTCTGAACTTGCAGCCAAAAAAAATTAATATTCAAAATTCACTACGAGGTAATAAGTCTTCTATTGATAATCTTTTAAGCAAGCATTATGGGCCTGAATGGAGAAGTGACCCGGAACTGCAGTTTTACAAAATTATTGACTACACAACTAAAGCAGTCGACAGTGAAATGAGAGAACAGGAAGAGTATGAAGAAGAGGAAAATTACGAATTATATTGTTAATAATATTATAATTACTACTAATCTATGTTAATTATCTGAATAGAATGTTTATTTTGTTAGTTACTGTCTGAATTAAATATTTATTTTGTTAATAATATTATACTTACCAGTAATGATATCTGTTATGTTAATATTATATGAATAAATTTATTTTACTAGGTACTCTATTTCTTGAAAAAAAAAGTCCTTTAACTGTTCTAGTTAACATGCAAAACTAGGTAAAATTCACTCTCAGATGCAAAACTCAGTAAATGTATTTTTTAATTGTAATTTTTGTAACTATCGCGCCATCTTTAGGTTAAATATAATACTAAATTGTTTTCTAGTGCTATGTTTTGCTAGTTCAATAGCATTGCATAAAATATGAGGCTTTAATAACACAGAAAACTGTTTTTTGCGTTTATCTCAAAAGTGTCTTTTATGCAAATAAAGAGTTTTGCATTTAGAGGGCTCAAATGACACCGTACGCCTACATGCATAGTAAGTGGGTCCTTACGCACGGTAAGCAAAACGTACACTTGTCTCGAAATGTCAAAGTAGGCTTACGTCAAAATTGACAAGACAACGTAATTACAGGTGTATATTAGCCAATAAGTCTTTAAAATCGTAGATGTTATGTGTTCGTAGAAAAAGTAATCTATATAACACGAGTTGTAAAGCAATTACAGGGAAGCCATTAATTTCTTAATTCCCTGTTACTTTTTAATTTTAATTTAGTTGCCATACAAGTTTATTCTGTACAATGTATTTTACTTATTACAGTTAGAAATACATAATTAATGTAAAATTATAATTTGTGTTTAAAAAAATATTTTATTTTCTTGTTTTCTGTTGTTCAATAAAATTTTCAGTTTCAATTTTCAATGTTGTTCGCGCCCTCCCTTCAGATATTTTATGCCACCCCACGGGGAAAAAATTACATCTAAAAATACAAAGTCGATATCTGCCGTGATGTGTTTAACCTGGTCCTAACTAGGGATTGCAATACCGGGATTCGGGATCCCGGGATCCCGGGATCCCGGTCGCCTTTTGGTCTCGAAAATCCCGGGATTTTAAATGTAGAATCCCGGGATTATCGGGATTTAAAAAATTAAACTATAAGTACATTTTTTTGTAAAAAAAAATTCTCATAGTTGGTATCTACTGAACGTGAATAAGTTGAACGATGCAATTTTGCAAGTTTAAGCTTGTTTATGATTTAATTTGATGGCAATAATAAAAAAAGAAATGGATCTCTTTGAAAATGGTGGAAACCGAGGATATAACTTAGAATTAGTGTATCAACATTTGTTGCCAATTCCACCAGCAAGCATCGAGCCTGAGAGGGCGTTTTCTGCTGCTGCATATTTGGGAAATAAAATAAGAAGTAGGCTAAATGACCATACTTTAGATGCACTACTATTCTTCCGAGCACATTTTCAAAAATAAATAATAAATGTTCAAATAATATGAATATAATTTTGTGTTTTTATTATTTACAATTATGCTGTCTTATCCATGATAACAAAATTTTAAAAAAATCTTGTACTAAGATACTAATCATTTTAATTTCTTTTATTTTTGTTACTTATAAAACAGTCTATTTTTTAAATTTTTAGTAAATTAAAGTTGTGCTTTGTTTGAGTTTTTAACAGTTTCAGCAAATTTATGTTTATGTAATTATGTATTCTAATGCATAATAAGTTTATTCAAATATATTTTATTTATTCAAATGTTATATCTAATATTCTAATAATTCGATTATTTCGAGAATGCTAAAACATAATACGGTAGGTATGAATATTTTTTTCAATAATTATTAAAATCTTTACACCCATGATATAATTAAAACAAATTAACAGAAATTAGAGAGGAAACAAATTAAATAAAATGTTAATAAAAATAAATGGTAATTACTAATTTATTCAATAATTATGTAAAGCATTTGTAATTCTAAAAAAAATATATACCCTGCATTAGCTTCTGTTTTTAAGCAAATACTTCAAATTATATATAATCCCGGGATCCCGGGATCCCGGGATTAAACAATCTTCAATCCCGAAATCCCGGGATCGTAAAATTTGATCGGGATCGCAATCCCTTGTCCTAACCCATGGGTAAGAACCATGGACCATAACCAAAAATTAAAACCCAGATCAAAAGTATAAACATAAGGCTTTCAAAAAAATTTTAAGGCAAAAAGCGTAGGGACCAAATTAGGAATGAAACCCATTGAGATACTTTACAAGTACAACCAACAAAACACAACAAACATCCAGGAAGATGGCTCGGCTTGTGAATCGATTGGGAGCAGATAAGACACCCTGGACAGCATATGAAGTGCGAACTGGAGGAAAATGCCGAAAGGAAAGAGCAAGGAAACCGTGAAATGACGATGTAAAAAAAGCTACCACGAATGGAGGGATAAAGTAAAATAAAGTTAGCTTTATTTATTTAGCATTACATTGTATTACAATCAGGGTTGAGCAGATTTAAATCAATTGATTTAAATCACGATTTAAATCATGATTTAAATCAAGTGATTTTTTAAAAAAAATTATCAATTTAAATCACAGATTATATGAGTACAATATAATATTAATTTATAATAAAATAAAATTGTATTACTATTAGTAATTAAATACACGAAATGGTGAATAAACCATATCAATTTGCTCTTGTAAAGTAATATTCATTGTGGAAATGCAATAATTCAAAATATAAATGACAAGTTTTTGACGTTAGCGTAGTGAACAGTCAGTTTTTTCAATTTCCACGGCACTCTATTGCTTCAATAACGATTTGAAAAAAAATGTCGAATATCTCGAAAAGTATGAGTTTTGGGTATAGGACATACTTAACAAAATATGAAGCTCTTTTAAAGATACATTCGATGACATAAAAAAATACAGGGGTTCGCATTTGAAAAAATCGAGTTACGAGCTTTTGAAAATCATGGAAGTTGCCACCTATTTATAAACACCCCTGTAGCCCTGTATGTGTGATTCAAATTTTTTCATATCGAGCGAACAGAGAAATGCATGTCCATACCAAATTACAACTCAGTATTTCAAAATAACTTCAGGAGAATTTTTTAAATAAAGACTTAAAACATTGAATAATTTAGAAAATAATTTTTTTTTTACAACGCCGTATAAAAACCTGTAGTATTTTATATTGATGCAAAGCTAAAATTAAGGCGATCAAAAATAATAAATAAAAAATTGGGTGTTGTATTTGAAATATAAAAGTTGCTATTAGTTCCAGAAAGGTGACTCACCCTGTATATTTGAAAAAAAATTTATTGTGTTGTTTAGAAAAAACTGTATAAAATAGCATTTGAATCAACTTCATATCTCAAGCCATTTAGCCACAATCGACCGATCCCGCACTTATGACTCACCTTGTATATAATTAATTAAACCTCACCATTTAGCACTGATTTTTTCAAAATTCTTAATCATTATATTTAATTTTTCATTTTGACAAAAATTCACCAATGAATTAAATATATTGATTATTAAATATATTAGCACAAAACAGAAATAGCATGTGAATATGTCACTAAATTCGATAATATGGTACATTTGATTTAAATCAAAAATATCTGATTTAAATCAAATAAATCGATTTTTTTAAAAAAATCATGATTTTTATCCACCCTGTACAATTTACATAGGTAATAGTAAACATAATAAAAATAAAAATATAATGAAATAAAATAAAAATCTTCTAAATTCTAAATATCTAAAATAAGTAATAGTTTAATAGCGTTCTAATACGTACTCCTTAATTAATTTAATACCCTTCTTATAATTATTACATATTTTGACTTGATGCGACAAATTATTAAATATTTTAAAACCTTGATAAAATAACGAACGAGCAGTTTGACTTTTAGTACATTTGTCTATAACGAAATCAAGCCTATTTCTGGTTTTATAAGTGTGGATATCATGGACTAATTTTACATTTTCATACAGATATTTTAGTGTTTTTTGTAATTTAATTTTTAAAACTAGCTCTAATGTTCTAAATATTATTCTCTGATTAATACTCATAAATTGAAGTGTATTTAACATAACCTTGATAGGGGAATGAATTAAACACTTTAAAATAGTGCGCATGGCGCAATTTTGTAATTTCTGTGATTGTTGAAGCTCATTTTTATTTAAATTAATAAATTAATAAGTAATGAAGCGCAAAACTCAAAATGAGGGGCTATTATTGTTTTATACAGTAAAACTCTAGTGTACATACTAATGTGTTTGCTTACAAACAACTTTTATATCTACCTTTTTTTAATATTATTACTAATAACAGAGCTATCGAATAATTCGTCTTGGCTGGGACACACTGTATAATGTTCCTAGGGCTACATTGCAGTTCCGCCTATCCGAAAAATTTGTTAACCTTTAAGTAGTCGCACGGCGCCGCAGAGGCGCCAAGCGTTTTTTAAATCGTTGTTACATTTTTAATAATTTTTTTGTCACTAATATCTGTTTTTGTATTCCTCAATTGTACTTTTAGGAATACGAATTATATAGTATTATTCATATTTCTCTATTTTACAGTCCGTAAAATGCAATTATGTGCTACTCGGCATGAACGCTATCATTTATGCCCTAGGGCTAAAAATCGACATTCGCAACAAATTTGTTCGCAATGCCATAAAAATATTTGTTCGGAGCATACAATAAAATTGTGCAGTGAATGCTTTGCATCCAATGTTTGATTCGTATTAAAAAAAAAAAAAAATCTGTTTTTACAGTTATGTTTTATATACAGATATATATTTTTTATATCTTATAATTTATTTAGTCATTGTTATTCTTTTTAAGATTTAGCTTATATTTCATGAATAAAGCAGTTTAACACATTTTTAAGATTTTAAGTCAAAAATATTGTTATAAAACCCCAAGGGTGCCTCCGAGGCGCCATGCGAGTAGTTATGTATACACAGTACACGCGACTAGTTAAAGGTTAAAGAACGTCATGGTCCTTCTTCAGTTCTGGCTCATTCCGAAGAAGCTACAGTGTATCTAAGGCTTATCGTTATTAACCTTCTTCCCCATGACGTGGTACCTGGGTACTTTTTTCATATTCATTCGTAAAATATTCAGTATCCGGCTTTTGATATAATTCTGAGTCTTTGTGACATCTTCAAACTAGTTAAGATAAACATATTATCGCAATTAAACATTCAAATTTTTAAATAAATTTGTAGAAAAAAAATATTAAAATTGATTATTGCTATTCTCTATGACGAGGTACCCGGGTACCACGTGCATAAATAGTTCTTTTTGAATAAGAAACACAGAAGATTTATTGGTAGTATGATAAAACACTATTACTGCAAGGTACCTAAGTTTTATTTATAAAATAAAAAAAATCTTTTAAAAAGGAACATTGTATTACAAATCACTGCAAGGAATACATTTTATAATTGTTTTAGTATGTTCTGCACATATCGGTTTGTTCCAAACTGTTGTTTTCCAAAGTTCTTTAATGTCCTCAGTATTAGAGTGATATACTCCTGTTGCTATCAATATAGCTAAATATACATCAAACTCCTCTTCTGTCAAATCTTTCCAAGTTTTCGGCGATTTATTAGGATTATCTACGTTCCATTTGTGGTAGACAAGATTGTCTTTTCGATTGGTCTCCCGAATTATATTATTGCACATTACTGGAGTAAATATCCGTTGGAATGTATCTTTGATAAAAAGAGTTTTCGTAGCTGTTGCAGGGCCTGGTTTTTGGCGTAAAATATTTTGTTTAAGAGTTTGAGTTGTCATTTTAGAGGGCGTCGACGTCCATTGTGTACCGTCTTTAAACAAAAATTCTGTTTCACTTTGTGCTTCCGCTTCTTGGTCACTATCTTCCTCTTCACTGCTTTCTTCTACTTCTATCTTACTTTGTTTGTCAGCGTAAACATCTTCAACATCTGAGTCTTCTTGTGAACCTGTGGCATTCAAGGGCAGCCATTCATCCTCTGATGCATCACCTTCAAAAGGTTCTTCTGTATCACTGTCCTTTATAAATTTTTCCAAGCAACTTGTTGTTCATAAGTCATTCTAAAAATTTTGGTTTAGTAAACGATTTTATATTATATATTACAATTCCTTAAATACAGTCAAAATACAATATATATATAATAAATAATACATAATATTGATTTTAGGTTATTTTTGAAATTGTAAACTTACCTTTGAAATTCACTTTTGGAAACGTCCCTATGGGGCACAGCCATATTTCACCACTTTGTTGAACTTAATTCACAGATACTAACCTAAAAGTTATGTATTCAGCATAATAAATTGACATATTCGCAGTTTCTTAGTCATTGGTACCCAGCTACCTCGTCATAGAGCAACGTACAAAAATCTAACCGTGGGGAAGAAGGTTAATAAGCAAGATAATCGTCGAATTGAAAAATTGTCCACGTTGTACATCCCCGCACTGTCGTTTGAGGCGAGAATCAAAAACAGCCGAGGCCTTGCTAGGCAAACCGCGGTAAAATGGTAATTAATTCGCTATAACCAGGATGGGAACTTGGTACTGAGGTACCACGATATATATTTAGCGACAACTTTTGGTATAAATAATGGGAAGACACAGCATGTTGCTATGAATATGCTAATGGCGTACAACGCAGTTTTGTAGCTGTTTTTTGTCTAACATTTTGGTTTGTCAGCAATGACAAATAGATATATTCAGAACTAAAGGAAATAAAATTCTACAGCTGTACCCACTTAAGCGGGTTTAGTAAAAATTATACAAACAGAATATTATGCTCGTATTTTAAACTGAAATACATTTGATTTGGTATTAATCCCTTGGCAATATTTAACAAAAATTTAGTCATGAGTGCTTCTACTGTTAGGTGTAGGACTGTTGAGTTTTGTTTTTTTTTATATAATTTCAAGTACTTTACAATCTGTTCTTAACTGAACAATAAGTAAATGTTTTTAACAGGTGAAAGGTAGGTGGGAAGAAAAGAAAAATGTCATGTAGAGAATTCTCCATTGAGTATTCTCTTTACGCTACGCTAAATTTTTTAAAAAATAGAACATAAAACTGTACAGTGGGTTCGTTTCAAGTAAACCTTGTAGGGAGATCTGCCGGTCTATATCTTTTGAGTCGCCGCACTTCACCGGCACTCACTATTAAATTTCTTGCTAGTTTATTTGGATGCACTTCAATTCTGTTTTGATATTTAAGGTAAAGGTTTTTGATTTCTTCGTGCACTGAGTTTAATTGAAGGTCGCGTTGTATTACGAAATTTGGTACATACCTGGGGGCATCAGCAATGATTCGTAAAGCTTTATTTTGGAATCTTTGGATGATTTCAATATTTGACGTACTAGCACTTCCCCATAGCTGGATGCCATAGGTCCAAATAGGTTTCAATATGGCTTTGTATATGAGGAGCTTGCTTTCTATAGACAATTGTGATTTTCGTCCTATCATCCAGTTGAGTTGGTAAAGTTTGATGCCAAGCTGTTTCCTCTTGGCCCATATGTGTTTGCGCCATGTCAGTCTCCTGTCAATGTGCATACCCAGGTATTTGGCTTCGCATGCCTGAGGAAGTTGACGATCATTTAGTGTTACTGTCGGGCAGGTCTCTCTCCTAAGAGTAAATGTGACATGTGTTGATTTAGTTTCGTTTGCCTTAACTCGCCATTTTTTCAACCAGGACTGTATTTTGTTTAAGTGATGTTGTAGATTTTTAGAGGCAGTGATAGGATCCACATGGGATGCCAAGATAGCTGTGTCATCCGCAAACGTGGCCACTGTAGTTAGGCGAGTGGTTGGCAGATCAGCAGTATATATTAAGTATAGCGTTGGTCCCAACACACTACCTTGTGGTACGCCGGAGTTGATAGGGTACAAATCAGTATATTCGTCTTGGTGTTTAACTAAGAAGTGCCTATTTTTGAGGTAGGAATTTAAGATTTGGTAAAAATGGCATGGAATGTTCTTTTTTAGTTTGTAGCGCAATCCGTCATGCCATACCCTGTCAAAAGCCTGACTAATGTCTAGGAAGGCAGCAGAGCAATATCTTTTGCCTTCCAGATCATTGTTTATCTTTTTGACCACTCTGTGTACTTGTTCAACCGTAGCGTGCTGATTCCTGAAACCGAATTGGTGATTTGGGATGAGTTCTCTTAGCAATGGTTTGAGACGTGTTAGAAAAAGTTTTTCGAAGACCTTGGATAAAATTGGTAGTAGACTGATAGGTCTGTAAGATGTCACTTCGTGTAACGGTTTCCCTGGTTTAGGCAAGAGAATAATCTGGGCCACTTTCCATTGATTTGGGAAGTATCCTATCCTGAGAACTGCATTAAAGATTTGTGTAATACATTTTAGGCATTTATCTGTGGCTTCTTTGAGCACTTTTCCGGTTATTAAGTCAAATCCTGGAGCTTTTTTAATGTTAATGTCTTTGGATATTGTTTTTTTTATTTCACTCTTTTTAAATTTTTTAATGGGCCTGTCCATCTGAAAGGGTGTCTCCAGAAAATTTAATATGTCATTTTCTTCTTCTTCTGTTAAGGTTGATGGCAATGGCTTAAAGACATCTGCAAGGTATTGTGCAAATACTGTCGCTTTTTCTGTGCTGTTTTTGGCCCATTTTCCATTTGTATTTTTAATAGGTGGGATTGTTAGTTGCGGGCGCTTAATTTTTTTAGTGGCCTTCCACAATGAGTAGTCATTAGCTTCTGTAGCTGTGAGGTTTCCAAGGTATTCCTGTATTGATTGATTTTTAAGGTCAAGTAGCAACTTTTTTAATTTTTTAATTGACTTGTTAAATTTATTTTTGTCTTCCATTGTTCTGGTTCTCTGCCACCGTTTGCGGAGTTTTCGCTTTTCGGCTATCATTTGTTTAACTATTACTGGACAATCTTCCTTTATTTGTGTTGTCCTTTGATCCGGAGTCGCCTTCCAAGCTGCCTTCAACTGCATTATCTAGTTCTCTCTCTGTCTGCAGGGGTACACTTAATGAGATCAACTCGTCGAGACTTTCCCTAAACATATCCCAATTTGTCTTCCTGCTGTATAGTGTAGGCTGTTTTTGCTTTTTTAGGATGTTCGAATACATGGTAATGAGAATTGGTGAATGATCGGATGATAAGTCTAGACACGATTCTAGTTTAATTTGTTTTTTGTTAATACCCTTCGAGACGCAAAAATCGAGTACATCTGGCATCTTTTTTCTATCAGCTGGCCAATACGTAGGCTCTCCGGTTGATAGCTGATCAAGATTATTTGCTCTCATTACGGCAAAGAGCTCTCTTCCTTTGGATGTTGTAAGTCTTGACCCCCACTGTGGGTGCTTGGCGTTATAATCGCCACCAGCGATGAATTTATTTCCAAGAGTCTTGAAGAAGTGATCATAATTTTCTCTTTTGTTTGAGTGTTTGGGCGGGCAATACACTGCTGAAATCGTCATGTGTCCTAATTTGTCCTCCAGCTGTACCCACTTAAGCGGGTTTAGTAAAAATTATACAAACAGAATCATATGCTCGTTTTTTAAACTGAAATACATTTGATTTGGTATTAATCCCTTGGCAATATTTAAAAAAAATTTAGTCATGAGTACTTCTACTGTTAGGTGTAGGACTGTTGAGTTTTGTTGTGCTGACTTTTTTCATGTTTTTTTATCTTGTGCTAGCTTTTTTATGTTTTTCTATTTGAAAGTCCTATCGGCTGCTGCTTTTTTAACTTCAATTTGCCATGTTTTTCTCGGTCAACCTCTTTTGTTTTTCCCTGTGATCTTGCTTCATAGCTTTTCCTGGTTAACCTTTCTTCTTTCATCCTATACATGTAAACCAACCATCCCAGCTGTCTGTATTTTTGTTTGAACTGATTTTATATTTAATTGTTCTCTATGCGTTTAAATTCAAATTAGTTTTTTTTTGTTTTTCCTTGGATTTTTCTTAGAAACCTCATTTCTGCTGCACTTACTCGGCTTTTATTTTTATTTGTGAGTGTTCACGTTTCACCTCCGTATAAAAAAGCCGGAGTTACTACCTTTTTTACTACTTCCACTTTTGTACGTTTTGAGACTTCTCTGTTTCCAAAAAAAATTGTTCTTAAACATTTAAACTGTTAAATATTCTTCCCACATATCCTGTCCTTTCGCTAATTTTCTTGTCTAGTCCTCCATTTTTCTCTACGATCACTCCTAAATATTTAAAGCTTTCTATCTGTTCCGACCTGAGCACATTTAAAGTGCCCTCCGTTCTCTGTTGTAACGATCATAGTTTTAGATTTTCGGTATTTATTTTTACATTAATTTTTTTTAATTCTAGGTTTATAGTTTCTATACCTCTTATGTTGCAGATTCCTTTCTGTTTTCGCGACTAAAACCATGTCGTCTGCGAACGTTAGCTGTTTTTTCAATTTTGCAGTTGCCTAGTTGATACGGTCTCTTTTTTATTTTTTCTTTTATTACGCTATCGATAACTACTAAGAATAATAATGGGCTGAGCACGCATCCTTGTTTTAAGCCCTCCTCATTTATGGTTCTTGTTCTTACAATATTTACTGTCTTCTCGGGCATCGCTTTTATTATGTCCATTGTTTCTATTTCTATTCCCTTCCTTCTTGAGCCCCTCCGTACGTCTTTCCTTTTGATATTATCGAATGCTTTTTCCAAGTTTATTAAACATAAATTTATTTCCTTGTTTTTTGTTAAGCTCTTTTCGATTGTTTTTCTCAATATAAAGAGCAATAATACAAAGTAATATCCATGTAGTATTACTTTCCATACAGGGTTTGTGTAAATAGTGTTCCATGAATTTAGGTGTGGATTCGACGAAGAAAATTAATCAAAAAAGTGGCCATCTCTCCCGACAGTGCGGTTGAGATGCCCCATATAAATGGGAGTGATGCCCCGGCCTTAAACGATCAATGAAACCAAAAATATTTCATCCAAAATGTATTTTTATTGATATGTTACGAATCGTACACTCGATTGATCATATCAACTTAACACACTTACGACGTCGTTATGTACGACGACGATAACGACGGTAAAGGAGGACGAACGTGTCGACGCTTAGTCTGCTTGTTCGTCTTCTTAAAATATTTAGCTCGACGTCGGCTTTACATTTTTTTAATATAATTTATTTACAGAACTAAGAAGTTCTTAGGTTATCCAGAGGCGTCGAGAGACGTCGTCGGGCCCGGGGAAACATTTGAAAATTTTGTTAATAAAAAACAATTGCGGTATAATATTCGAGCCCCTGTGGACTTCCGGGCCCTTAAATTACTCCCGGGCCCGGGGCTCGGAGCCCCCCTTCCCCCCCACCTCTTATCGGCCCTGAGGTTATCTGCCAAATGTGATTTTACACTAGCCTTTAGTACAGACTAGGCTTGCTCAATCGGATTTAACATGGGACTGTATGGACTAAGTCTAATTAATCTATGGTGAAAAAATTCCTCCTCTGCAATAACTTCTTCAATAGAAGAATGGCAAGGTGCATTATCTATAACCATAACTACTGGTTCTTGGTATATATTTTGGGCGTTTCTCAAACATTGTTTCACAAATTCGTTAGAACGTCCTTGCGTCCGCGAAATAAACATATTAAAATTAGTTTCGTCAAGATAAATTATTGGCAAATTCTCTGCTTGAAGATTAAGTAATGTTCTTCCTTACATATTCTAACCTTTTTGTTTTATTGTCTATACTGTTGGCTCTTTCTGGCTCTCGATGTACTATACCTTTTCAAGTTCAAATTGGCACTAATCAAAATCAAATTGGCACTAATCAAAATCAAATTGGCACTAATCAAAATCAAATTGGCACTAATCAAAATCAAATTGGCACTAATCAAAATCAAATTGGCACCAATCAAAATCAAATTGGCACTAAACAAATTCAAGTTGACATTAAATAATGTAATTGTTAATTCAAATTAACATCTTAAAAGAACCCTTCCACGTTCTCATAATGCCTTATATAAAAAAAGTTGACGCCGTAAACCGAAAAATACAAATTTGCACTGTTTATAATTCTAACGGGGATTGGCGCAATCTTGCAAATGTTCTCGGAGTTTCAAAAAAAACGGCGTATAGATGGGTGAAAAATCAAGACGTTCCAGAGAAACAGCATGGAGGTAAACGCAGAGTTAAAAATACAGACGAACATCGTCGTTTTTTTGAAAATGAAATTGAAAGAAATCCAAAGATAACTCTCCAGCAATTAAAAGAAAATATTTTAGAATCATATGAAATTAATGTCACTAAAGAATGTATTCGTCAACACCTCGATGGTCTTATGTATACAATAAAACAAGTACATCGAGAGCCAGAAAGAGCCAACAGTATAGACAATAAAACAAAAAGGTTAGAATATGTAAGAACATTACTTAATCTTCAAGCAAAGAATTTGCCAATAATTTATCTTGACGAAACTAATTTTAATATGTTTATTTCGCGGACGCAAGGACGTTCTAAGAAAGGAAGTCGATGTAAATTTGTAGCAGCTGGTAGCCGAGGCGCAAATATACATCTTATTGGATGCATAGGTATTTCTGGTCTAATACATTATGAGCTAAGACGGGGATCATTTAAAAAACCAGAAGCAAACGAATTTGTGAAACAATGTTTGAGAAACGCCCAAAATATATACCAAGAACCAATAGTTATGGTTATAGATAATGCACCTTGCCATTCTTCTATTGAAGAAGTTTTTGCAGAAGAGGAATTTTTTCACCATAGATTAATAAGACTTAGTCCATACAGTCCCATGTTAAATCCGATTAAGCAAGCATGGTCTGTATTAAAGGCTAGTGTAATATCAGATTTGGCAGATAACCTAAGAGATGTTTTAGCAGGAGAAGATCGGCATAATATCTCCCAAACTGAATACAGAATGCGCCGGTTAGAAAATATTGTTCAGAATCATATTAACACAATCAATGTGGCCAATTGTGCAAGATTCATAGCCCATATTCAAAGATATAAGGTATTCCAGCAGCATTAAATATGGAGAATATTATTTTCTAATTAATTAATTTAGCAAATGTTGTTTATTTAATATGCCCATGTTATTGTTTTAAAATATAGTATAAATAACATTATTTACGTAGTTCTATTTAATCGTATGATACTGCTAATTTAAAATTATTTAATGTCAACTTGAATTTGTTAATTGTCAACTTGAATTTGTTTAGTGCCAATTTGATTTTGATTAGTGCAAATTTGATTTTAATTAGTGCCAATTTGATTTTGATTAGTGCCAATTTGATTTTGATTAGTGCCAATTTGAACTTGAAAAGGTATAGTTTTATTGTATACATAAGACCATCGAGATGTTGACGAATACATTCTTTAGTGACATTAATTTCATATGATTGTAAAATATTTTTTTTTAATTGCTGGAGAGTTATCTTTGGATTTCTTTCAATTTCATTTTCAAAAAAACGACGATGTTCGTCTGTGATTTTAACTCTGTGTTTACCTCCATGCTGTTTCTCTGGAACGTCTTGATTTTTCACCCATCTATACGCCGTTCTTTTTGAAACTCCGAGAACATTTGCAAGATTGCGCCAATCACCGTTAGAATTATAAACAGCGCAAATTTGTATTTTTCGGTTTACGGCGTCAACTTTTTTTATATAAGGCATTATGAGAACGTGGAAGGGTTCTTTTAAGGTGATAATTTGAATTAACAATTAAATTATTTAATGTCAACTTGAATTTGTTAATTGTCAACTTGAATTTGTTTAGTGCCAATTTGATTTTGATTAATGCCAATTTGATTTTGATTAGTGCCGATTTGATTTTGATTAGTGCCAATTTGAATTTGAAAAGGTATAGATTGAGTTGCAAGACCTCTTCGCTTTTAGCTAATAGCACCACATCATATGCAAAGGCTAAGTTTGTTAAGGATTTAAACTAAATGACTATAACTATCCTTTTTATGTTTTCTTGCTATAAAGAAAGACTTAGTATTTCTGGAATAATTCTCGTACATAGGTACTTAAATATGTTTTGTTTCATTATTTTTTTGCCAATATGGGCTAATAAGTATAGAATAGATGAATAAATGCAAAGTCCTTCAACTGTTAACCATATCCTTATTACCGCGTCCTTTATAAGAAATAAGGGTGGCGCTGACTGTGGTCGGCAATTGTTTGAAGCCAAAAACAAACAGTTTAATTGGGTATCGCAACAAAATCAGCCTTCTAAAAATTATGAGAGCTCTTATAAAGGAATCAAACTAATTACTTCTGGTAATTTCCTATACGCGAAGGCAGCAAATGATAATGAGGAGCAAACTCAAAGAAAAACTTACGCAACAAAACGCCATTATGGAAATTTGATCGTAAAGATTTATAGTTCCTGCTTCGATCCGCCAATATGGATTGTAAAACCGGTAGGGTACAAGCCGTAATTTATTTGAACCGATAGATCGTAGGAGACGAGACGAACGGTAAATTTAGACACGATGCGCATTTGTTATTAGCGTGGTCAAATGTAACTAAGATATCGCCATGTTGCGTTTTTATTAAATTCCTGTTAAGTTGGCTGATCTCGTTTGGTTTGCCACTTCTTTACGGAACGGGCTTGTAATCTATCATAAGCTGACGTGATTTGTAATTTGCAATTATAAGTAAAAACGTTCCAGCGCACATGTTGACGATCTGCGGAAATACGTGCTAAACAAATAAAATGCATTTTAATTTTTTGCCTTTTGGAATTGCTGATTGTGCTTAGCATTCTGATTAGACCAGATGAAGTTGGGTACACAGTTAGTAAGAAATAAGGAAAGATATAATGATATAAATATCTCGGCCAGATTTTATCTTGTCATAAATAGTTTTGTAGATTTTTTAAATTTAATTATGTTGAGGCACATAGGGTAAAACCCCCAAACGTTGGCACTTCACCAATGATTGGCACTTCCTTTATATTTTCCTCTATATATAAAAAAGTAAGTTAATTCAGCTGTTAGGAATATTTTTTATGAAATCTGACAACATCGAAGTGCATCCTCGAACCATTACGCATGCCGTTGTTTCAAAGATGGCTGAATTATGCGGTTAAATGTGTGACGTCTTCTTCATAAAAGTAAGTTTTTATCAATTTTCATAGTAGTAGGCTATAGAAACAAGTTGGGTTACTGGCTAGTTTTGTAGTAATATTATTTGCAAGTTTTTAGTAATAGTATTTTATGATTTTCTGTTGATAATTCTTGTACAAAACATAAGATTGGTTAACTTTTTAATAAAAAAAACAGCGGTGCCAACATTTGGTATAGCAATATAGGCTCCCGCTAAATATTGGCACCCGGTGCCAACATTTGGGTAAGATATTTTTTGAATTTCGCCAAACATTGGCACATCTATCAAAGTTAGGAATAGGCTCCAGGGTGATGTGTTTTTTTCAAATGCCCAAGATTAAGAAAGATACAAAATATGTGAAGAAATATTCTGAACAGATTCTTCAAAGTGCTCTGAATGAAGTCAAGTCTGGCATACCTAAGAAAACAGTTTCAAAAAAATACGGAAAACCAAGGTCAACTCTCCAGTTTCGGTTGGGGCCAAACTTCACAAAACCCGAATTCGGAAGGCATACTTATCTCACGAAAGAAGAGAAAAATACACCTGTTGAGTATATCCTGGAAAGTCATGAGAAAGGCTTTCCACGAAGAAAAATCGACATTCAGTGTTCAGTCAAGGCTTTCTTAGAAGCAAACCAAAGGCCAAACCCATTTAACAACAACATACTAGGAAATCATTGGTGTAACATAACTAAAAACGGATATAGCAGAATATCTCTTGCACCCTAAAACACCCGAAAGAAAAGGAACATACCAGTCTAGAAGATCTTCTTATGTCGTCACCTCTAAACCATATAAAAAAGAAATGAAAGTAAAAGAAAAGGCCAAAGAAAGAAGAAAAGAAGAGAACAGACAAAAGAAATTGATCAAAGAAGACGCTAAGAAAAACATAATTTCAGCGAAAAAAAAACTCAACTACAACGAAGAAAAACTCAACTCTAGTCATAAAAAACCAGAAGAACAGAAACACTTTTGCAGATAAAAATGTTAAAATTGGAACTGATGCTAAAGAGAGTCCTGAAAGTCAATCTCTGAAGATTGCACTTAACCCTTTCAATACGGTATTTGAAGAATAAGGTTTTCAAATATTTTCGGTAATATTTTGGCTTAATAAAGTATAAAAAGAAGCTTTATTGGAAAAACATTTTTTTTTTCAAACAGATTCTCTTGGAGAAGGTGGTACATATATGTACCACTAGGGTTATATGTGTTTATAGTGTGGTATATATAAGTACCACCAGTGTCTAACAAAACCAAATTCTCTTGTTGTGTTGTGTAAAATACTTTAGGGGGCGCACTTGCAGCGTAAACTGTACAATTTGACACTAGGTAGACCTATAAAACTGACTGGTACATATCAGAACCATTCACAATGATAAATTACAGTTCTAGTATTTTACAAACTTTTGGTGGTACATATACATACCAGCAGTATGGAAAGGGTTAAAAGTTCTAATAAAATTTTCAACAAGATAAATCGCGAAGTAAATCCAGGAGATTCATGTAGACGCGAATCTGAATCTGAGAAGAAAGAAAAAGAGCGTCACATAAGAAATCTATTTGAGGATAGTGATTCAGATGAGGACTCAGATATTCCCTTGACAAGTAGCGTGCATTATTCACCACCAAAAAACAATATTGTCATACATAGAGGCCTTTGTTTCATTTGTACCCAGAATATCTACTTGACAAATGTAGGGATCGGATGTCAAAAATGTCGTAGAACCTATCATGTTCAATGCCTAAAGTAACGCCAAAACTTCAAGGAAAACTTTATATGTCAAACATGCGCATCACGTGGCTCATTATTGGGCCTTTAACACTGCAGTATTATATATTTTTGTTCCTCGGTTAATAAGTATTATTTTATGAAGAATTTTTTGAATTTTTATATATTTTTATAATCTAGATTTTTCAACAATAAACTTTATTTGGAAGTTATATTTTATTCTATTATACTATGTATCTAAGGTAACCATAAAAACTATATTTTAACTAAAACTACCCTCCCAACCAACCATACCACCCTACATCCCAATGGTTCTAACGAACAGTAAGGAGTGCTAATTACTGGAATAATTCAAGTGCCAATCATTGGTATTAATGTGCCAATGGCTAGAAAATCGGACCAATTTTATAAATTTGAGGAAAAAGGAACATAATTGATCTTAAAAAGAAAAAAATGCTACTGTAAAAGTAAGAACTAACTTTGCGGAATGTAATAAAAATTCATTTTAGGGCTTTTACATGATAAATTGTTAAATAAACGGTTTTATTTGTCTCTATAGCCTTAAAGTGCCAATGGTTGGGGATTTTACCCTACAGGATGTTTTAAATTAGAGGTTCAACATAGCTTGTATCATGAGCTACGAAGTCACTTTTAACCCTAGGTTTACCGTTAAATTTTTCACCCTTCGTTTACCGTTAAGGTACCCGGGTAGAGTAAACCCGGGCAAAAGTCCGCACTTAACGTTCTCAACTCTCTAAATAAGTAAGTTTTATGTTTAACGGGTCAACATTTTTTTTATGAACACCTTAGACACTTCTCATTGCATCATAAAATGGGGCGCCACCAAAAGTAACGAATTTAAAGAAAAATATTTTTTTTATGGTTTGATGTAGATTGGTACTTTTGCCCCACCCTATGGGGCAAAAGTCCAAATTGATGGGGCAAAAGGCCGTTCGTGCATTCGTCTAATTAAAATGTTTATATCTTTGACACAATAATACACAGTGTGTTATTTTATGAAATAAAAGTTAATTCTCTTCAAAAATACAAAATAAAAGTTCATTCAGTCTTGTAACAAAATTAAAAAATTATCACATTTAAAAAAACAAAAAATATTTGACAAATTCAACAAAAGTCACAGGCGAACTCGCCGGTTTCAAAATTTGAGCAACTTTCGTGCCACCAGTTGTGGCATTTACGGCACTTAGGTAATCTAGTCCTCGGCTGGTAGATCTTCATATATTTCTTAACAACCTGGGCAAACAATTTCGTTTTACTCTTCTCTGACTTGGCTGTTCGTTAAATTATCGTAGAATCTTTCTATTTGGACTTTATTGAAACCTATAATCCTTCCGACGCTTGTCTTTTTAGATAAAAAAAACTTTTGGTCCAGTAGTCTCCCGCCATTTGTGACTCCTTATTAAAATCGTTTACGATGTTATTTTGCGAAGCAGAGTCAAAAGCCAACCGCCGAAATTTTTTTCTAGTAATTTCGTAGAACCTTACGTCCATCTATTTACAGTGATCAGCTAAACTTGCTTCGTGATCAGACGTAAATGTGGATTTGAATCTTTCTAATGAAGTCACGCCAAAGTCCAGCTTTAATCTTTTTTTTAAGGATGATTCATGAACTCCAAAAGTCTTTGCTAAAAGTACTTCGATTGGATTTCTTCTTTCTCGCAATCTTCTCTTCGCCTCCTCCAATATTTCTGACGTAATCGGCTTTCTATCAGTCGTTCTCTTACAAATTCCGAAAGAAATGATTTTTGTAGAATATATCAAAGTAATTTAAATAAAGACGGGGCAAAAGCCCGTGCGCGGCCTTTTACCCCAGACACGACTGCGGCTTTTTGCCCTCATGCCTGCTAATTACGATAGAAGCATTATGACGGCATCTTTAGTTTAAGTTAGGAAACGTTTGGCGACATGATTGTGTAGCTAAAATGGAGGGTGTTTATATAAAAAAAGTTGCATGCCGGTTGTGAGAGACTTTTAAATATCACTGCCTAATAAAAGATCATCGAAAACTATAACCATCCAAGCATTTTTACACTTAGCTCATTTTCGCAGCGGTTTAACTGCCGATCAAGCTAGAACTATATGTGTCCACCACAGATATTGTATCTCAACTACCTATAATAAAACCTATTCTCTCTTAACTCTCCAGTCCTTCATATCCCTAATAGGACTTTTACCCCAGTGCGGACTTTTACCCGGGTTTACTCTACTTTCATTTATTTTGTGATGAAAATATAGTATTTTTCAAATGATACAATAATAAAAATGTTTATTATTGTATAAAATGTATTAATCTACAACATTTATTATTCAAAAACATTTGTTATTCAACATTTGTTATTCATAAACATTTATTATTCAACTTATTATTTAAAAACATTTTTATTCAAAAAAAATTTATCATTCTAAAATATTACAATAATTAAAATTATTAAAAAACAACTAAAAGCAACTATAAAATACCACACTGACGTTTAAATGAGATTTGTTGATTAAGATTTTTTTTTGTTTTCCACGGCACGCTTGAAAATTTTGTGAAACCTAACCTATTTTAGTTAAACTTTTATTTTTTATTTCTTACTAGCGATTCCGGAGCCCCTTCGGGGCTCCTTCACCGCTAGATTCCGGCTTGCGCGTATAATTCTTTTTGCGCGTAAAGTTCTCTTTGCGCAATAAATTACCTTTCGTTTGTTGCACGTTACATGTCTCTATGTTCCCTAGATATATCGATTATTGCTAAGCGTGTCGTTGAACAATCGTTTGGCTCAAATTTTTATTTACAACACTCCTTCCTTCACCGCTAGACACCGCCTTGCGCGTATTTTTCTTCTTGCGCACAAAATTATCTTTCGTTTGTTCATAATTGACTCCGTTCCTGAGATATACATATATAGCTCAAAATTTAATGTAAAACAAATTATTCTTCTAGTGAGAGCATTGCGTAATTGATTCGTTTCCAATCTTGCTTCCCGTTGCTCGTCCGTTTCAAAAAAACGGGCTTGAGCATTGCGTAATCGATTCGTTTCCAATCTTGCTTCCCATTGCTCGTCCGTTTCAAGTGAACGGGCTTGAGCATTGCGTAATCGATTCGTTTCCAATCTTGCTTCCCGTTGCTCGTCCGTTTCAAAAGAACGGGCTTGAGCATTGCGTAATCGATTCGTTTCCAATCTTGCTTCCCATTGCTCGTCCGTTTCAAGTGAACGGGCTTGAGCATTGCGTAATCGATTCGTTTCCAATCTTGCTTCCCGTTGCTCGTCTATTTCAGATGAACGGGCTTGAGCATTGCGTAATCGATTCGTTTTCAATCTTGCTTCCCGTTGCTCGTCTATTTCAGATGAACGGGCTTGAGCATTGCGTAATTGATTCGTTTCCAATCTTCCCGTTGCTCATCTGCTTCTGAAGCTCGTAGTGCTTTTTTTTCTTTGTTTGAGGTGTACATTGTCCAATGCCTCCGTTTGGGAGGTATAATTAAATAGAAAATGCGTTGATTTTTTTTATATAAAGATAGACGAACTGTCAAATAACAGTCTTACTGTCATTTACAGCGTATCTTAGCAAGGATGTTTGTAATGCATACGTCATCAGCTCAACGGTCCGTTGACAATGACATACTGCAATTTCTAGGTTATGCTGTTATTTTGACAGTACTCTCTTTTCACATACTTCAATTTCTAGGTTACATATCAATTTATTTTTAAATGTCATCGTATATTCATATTCTCAAATATGAATTCAACTCGAAACTGGGATTGTTTCGTATGTATGATTAGGTGAGAGCGAGGCGATTCCGATTTGGTATGATACATGTACATAAAGCTTAATTGGAGAATGGTCCAGAATGGTCTGAGCGCTTCTATTATTCTGTCAAAGTTTGACAGTGGGTGCGCGCGACGACGTTTTCATCATGCAAGTACGAACATTTTTGCACGTTTTAATTAATAACGTTTGCAAGCGATTTTTTCCGAGGTCCTTAGCGTGCACATATTAAAATTCGATCCTTTATACGACCCGTCAAAGAAGTTCGCGATTTTTTTACGCCCCCGAGTATTTTTAATAGCTCTTTGAAAAAGGCTTTCGACGTTTGTTAGTATGTAGTGCGTGCGCGCGCCTGCGCTTTATCTCGTTCTGACATACTTTAATTTCTGAGTTATAGTGTCAGTTTGACAGTATTGACATAATTCAATTTCTAAGTTATGCTGTCAGTTTAACAGTATTGACATACTTCAATTTCTAGGTTACATATCAATTAATTTTTAATGGTCCGAATTTAACTCGAAAGTGGGATTGTTTGGTATGTACTTGTCGGGGAGAGCGAGACGATTCCGAATCGGTACGACACATGTGCGAAAAGGTCGAATCGGAGAAGGTTCGAGCGTTTGAACGTTACGTCAAAATGTCAAATTGTCAAATTTTGACGAAATTCTCGCTCCAGACGACCCGATTTAAATGTTGCGTGTAAGATTTTGGCACGTTTTCCTCAATATCTTTTCCGGACGATATTTTTGGGAATTCTTATATAGCCTATCTTCTTTCCATGGTCCTATAGATTGTCTGTGCCAAATTTGGTCAGGATCGGATGAATGGTATAGGAATGCATAAATCCATACAAACTTACATACATACATTCATTTTTATTCATTTTGTCAAAATGAAAAATGAAATATAATGATTAAGAATTTTGAAAAAATCAGTGCTAAATGGTGATGTTTAATTAATTATATTGTCGCGGCTCTTATTGAGATCGGGCCAAAATGCCCAGGGGCGGCGCTGAATTACGGGGCTAAGCTCTAACACACTCACTCGCTCAATGAAATGAGACACTCGCTTGGCATAAAATATATTTATTAGATAAACAAACACTTTAAACACTTAACTACAAAAACTGATACAACTAATGTAGATAATTAAAACAAACGCGGGGCGCAACTCTAAATATTTGAACCGAACGCAACTAAGAAACTTACTTCGCAACCGGAAATCCGCTAGAAGCCCGACCGTAAGTCTCGAGATCCGCGCCACGAATTTCCTCCAAGCCCCGAAAGGCGGGAATCGTTGGAAGAGTAGTCCAACTGACCCTCGGACCACGGCGTCCGACCAACGAATCTCGACCCACTGTCCAGGTTTTCGCAAAAACCACCCCCACGTTGAAGACGCTTTCCCGCGCGACCGTTACAAATTGGGCGGTATACGTTTCGCCCAAAGCGTTGGAAAGTCCAAATGACATCAATAAAGTAATCTTCAACTACATCCTGAGCACGCCCTGCGCTCCTGGGGGTTTATTGTAGGTCCAATTACGCTCCAATACGCTCGTTACGACAAGCACTCATCTTGCCGCGTTTTGAAAGTAATATTAAAAAGTACAGATGTGACAATATACAGGGTGAGTCATTAGTGCGGGATCGGTCGATTGTGGCTAAACTGCTTGAGATATGAAGTTGAATCAAATGCTATTTTATACAGTTTTTTCTAAACAACACAATAAAAATATTTTCAAATATACAGGGTGAGTCACCTTTCTGAAACTAATAGCAACTTTTATATTTCAAATACAACAGCCAACTTTTTATTTAATATTTTTGACCGCCTTAATTTTAGCTTTGCATCAATATAAAATACTACAGGTTTTTATACGGCGTTGTAAAAAAAAAAATATTTTCTAAATTAATCAAGGTTTTAAGTCTTTATTTAAAAAATTCTCCTAAAGTGATTTTGAAGTACAGAGTTTTAATTTGGTATGGACATGCAGAAAACATTTCTCTGTTCGCTCCATATGAAAAAATTTGAATCACACATACAGGAGTGTTTATAAATAGGTGGCAACTTTCATGATTTTGAAAAGCTCGTAACTCGATTTTTTCAAATGCGAACCCCTGTATTTTTTTATGTCATCGAATTCGTCTAAAAGAGCTTCATATTTTGTTAAGTATGTCCTTTACCCAAAGCTCATACTTTTCGAGATATTCGACATTTTTTTTCAAATCGGTATTGAAGCAATAGAGTGCCGTGGAAATTGAAAAAGCTGACTGTTCACTTCGCTAACGTCAAAAACTTGTCATTTATTTTTTGAATTATTGCATTTCCACAATGAATATTAGGAGTACTTTACAAGAGCAAATTGATATGTTTTATTCACCATTTCGTGTATTTAATTACTAATAGTAATAAAATTTTGTTTTATTATAAATATTATATTGTATCTACTCATATAATCTGTGATTTAAATTGATAATTTTTTTTTTAAATCACTTGATTTAAATCAATGATTTTAAAAAAATCACTTGATTTAAATCTGCTCAACCCTGCTTTTAAAAGAATCACAAATACTTTTACAAGCGTGTTATGCGCAAATATTTCTTTTAGCAAAAATGCAAGTGAGAAATACGAACACTTTATACGTCAGATATGCCCATGCCATTACATAATTTTCTTAAACGATCGCCATACCTGTGTAACTTAAAACAAAAGTAATATCGTAGCCGTCGGCTATCGTATACAAAAAACAACAATAAAATAAAATGTACGAAGATGCATAGCCTGCGTATTATAATGAAACGACCAACCGTGGATCCAGTTGGGATGATTACGTAATTTCATTTGGTTTATGAAGCATATTTAGAAACTGATTATATTTACTAGGATGTAGAATGGTGTAGTGTGGCATAGTAGCATGGAAAATGAGTTCGTCTAACATAAATAAAAAGAGATTAACATCGAGGTTTGGAACAGGTGGAGCTTTAGATGCATTCTAGGAGAAAAATGGTTTTTTGTTGGCTTGTGAATTTGCAACAAGCATAAGAATATTAAATTGGACTAACGGTAACACTCCTAAATTAGAAACGTATAGTATAATTAATTTTTCTACACCAAGAATTATTTTCATCGTCAATTATAAGGTGACCAACTTTCTTACAATGAAAAGGAGGACAAAAATTAAAGAGCAAAAAAAAAGTAAATAAATAAAAGACACATTTTATGCATTGCAAACATTATAATATGATAAATGCTTAATAAAAACATTTGTAACTAGCACTAACATGAAATTTTATGCTTACATGCCTATAACTATTTAAAGGAGAACTTCTCCATTGAATGAATATTTTTTAGCAGTGTATTATCTTCTAACAATATATTGGAAATATCTGAACAAGAAATGTCTTTCATATTGAATTTTACGGCAAGTGCTGCAGCTAGAGTATCAACATTCAATCTCGATTTCTCACTTGTCCAAAAATCATTAGCAATTGAAAAAACTCTTTCAACTGCTGCATTAGTTCCAGGGCAGCACAACACAAATTGAACAAGAATAAATAAATTTTCACATGGAATATGTCCATTTTTGAAATGGCTGAATATTTCCACCCATCTTTTATCAATTTCAACAAGTTGATTTTCCCATAGTATTAATTTTTCAGAATTTAAATATACATTCAGTCTTCTAATTGCTTCAAAGAGACAATTGTCGTCTATTTTAATATCTGGCAATTCTTTAGATAAAAACTCAACACAAGATTCAATATCTGTCCAACATACTGGCGATGAAGCCAAAAAACACCATTGAAAACTGTTATTTGAGGTTTGTTTTAGACCATTCTTCGATATATTGAAAACATGTTTGGTAAAAATTCTGCACTTCTTTGATAAACTTTTTCGTTATGCCCGGATTTGATTCCTTTAAGTCTGATAATTTTCTTTTTATAATTAAAGGAAGAAATTTTTCTTCAAATCGACATTCATATTGAAGGATAAAGTCATTCAAAATAAGGCTAACTTCTGTAGCTGAAATGTGTTCACCTTCAATCTTTTAAATCGTTTTGTGAAAAATAGATGCTTGATTATGTACACAATACATTAATATCTCAGGTATTTCATTATTGAAAAACGGCTCCAGGATTTTAGGACATTTGTCTAAACTCAAAAAATGTAAGCGAAGAGGCTCGAATAATTGTAGAACACGCTCTATAGCAGGTGTTTTTTGTATTCAACATTCGCTTCTTCACAAAATTGTTTTAAAGTAGCCACGCGAACGGTAAAACGACTAAAATACAAATAAATTGTAGTTATTATTAATTCTACATCAATTGGCATGGCACATGACGCCGTGTTGATTGCATTTGACAAAATATGAACATTACAGCCTATTCCTAGTATTTTCTTTTGGAGATTTACAGATTTTAGTCTTCAAATATCGAAAAGGACAAAAAGGAGGGCAAAAAGAAGGACACTTTTCAAGGGAGGACAGAAGTGAAAAAAGGAGGACTGTCCTCCCTAAAGGAGGACGGTTGGTCACCTTATCAATAAGAACTTTTGCCCTTCCAAAAACAATTCTTTTCCTTCTTAATTGGGTCCTCATGTGCTTTCGGTGTCAAGGTAGGTATGCTTTTCTATTTCTGTGTTATGTTTCTCCACTCCCGCCTATTTCTCTAGCTGACTCCTTTTTCTCCTGGTCTATTTCTCACTTAGTTTTCCCATTTTGTTTTTGGTTTTCCTGAAACTTCGTTTTTTATCCCATTTTTGCGTAGCTGCTTTCCAGCGTGCGTACCAGATGTCCCAGTATGGTTTGAGAAGATTCGGTATTTTTGGATTCGACGAATCCGAATCGAATCCACGATTATTTTACGAATCCGAATCTGATTCTAAAATAAAATGTTAACAAATTATTTTTTACTCAAAAAAAATTAAAGCATTTTAAGATTTATTCGATAATCTAGAACGAATCTCTGTGCAAAAATTATTTGCTTCGGTGAAAGCTCTCTCTGAATTGGTTGACGTTGGTTTACTTGCTATGACTGCTCGATATAATTTTTCTAAATAATCCGTTCAAATTTTGGTATTTGAAAATAATGCAAGAGGGCATTTTACCGTTTCCAATATTTGATTTAAACTGCATGGAATTTAATGGCTAAAATCGGGCCTCGGCAAAAAGGGGGCCTCAGAATCGTTGGGTTCGTCATCCTCAAAAACCAAAATTAAATTTTTATTGTCTGTTAATATGAGAATTATAAAATAATAATTGTAGGCAAATTGTAGTATCTTCTAAAACCTATTTTCATAGTGGGTATTGTGTAATAGCCATTGATGCCAATTTAAAAAAAAAACATGTTAAATTAAACAAAAATGATAGCCAATTTGGTTCCAAATCGCCAAAACTTGCAACCCTGCTTGCATCTGATTACAGTGCACTGCAAGCCGATGTACTGTACAGGGTGGTCCAAACTCGATGGGATTACATGGGCATCTCGCTTAATAGTCAAGATAGAGAAACGGTTAATGTACCAAAAATGTGCAGTTTTTTAAGACAAACTCATAATTGTTGTCAAATATATTCTATATTTTCCGATTTTCCTTTGTTTTTACAACCTGCTTTTTGTTTCTCATCTTTAAAATTTTTTAAAAACCTTTGTAACTTGCGTATTATTGAAAATAAATACATCAACCCTAATATATTTGGAAAGGGAAAAAATAAGGAATTTAAATAGGTCATAGCCAACTATAGCTTCCATTTAAAAAAAGGTGAGTTTGTGTCATACCTTTTTAACGGCGAGCGTAAATTTTTTTTTTTAGTAACTTCTATCAAAATCTACATAAAAATATCTAAAAATAATCTTTATAAACTTTTTCGATATTTAAAACAATAAGGGAGATATGACACATTATAAATATAACAAAAAAACAGTTTTTCAATATTAATTCAAAAATTGGAAATGATAGAATATTTTTGAAAACTGTTCTGAGTTTGTTCTAAAAAATCTGCACATTTTTAGTAATTTAACCGTTTCTCTATCTTGACTAAAGCGAGATACCCATTGTAGTCCCATCGAATTTGGACCACCTGTACTGTATGATGCAGAATTTTACTGTAATTTTTTTACCTGAGATGGGATTTTTTCTTTTAAATGGGAATGTGATTTTTTTTTCTGGTACCTGAGAATATTTTTTTGTTTCCGTATTTGATTTTTGTGTTTATGTTTTTGTTGGTTCTAAAAATTAAAAAACGTTATGATTTTTCTGCATTGTTCATTTTAGTGAACCATCTTAATAGGGGGCCTCCAGATCAGGTTGCGCCTGGGGCCCCACAAAATCAAGATCCGCCACTGTACCCCATTATAAATTTGATTACTTGGAATTACTATCGTTAAGAGAGCGGTGTGTTGTTAGTGTAGTCAGGTCGACTAGCCTGTTTTACACTCTAACTTCGATAAGAATTCTTTTTTTATGTGAACTTTTCATTGGGACCAGCGCTAGTGTCAGCACTGATTATTATATATTTTTACCCCACTTTGGTATTTGGGTGGACTAAAAAGCCGCCCCAAATAAAGTGGGCCGACAAACGTTGTTGTAAATTATTATTGACTTTTAGGTTACTTTGATCAGCTTTGAAGGTTGCTGACTTATTATTTTTTTTAATTGAACAGTAGTAATGGGTACATAAGTTTATTTAAAGATAGTGTTTGCTGACGAATATAACAATTACCCACTAGGGTGAATCGCTCTTATATGGGAGATTTTATTTTTCGAATTTCGATTTCGGGGGTGCGCGATAGATGCCCTGGTATCTTTTGATTAATCGTGCAAAGTATTTAAAAAAAAAATAATTGGAAGTACTGCCCCAAAGTCGTCAAAGTTTTCGAGAATTTAAAAAAAGTTACTTTAAATTAAAATGCCTTTGTTCTATTTTTAACAACGAATTTCACGACTTTATGGAACATTATCACAGTTTATGCTTTTAATTATTAAAATAACAATGTAACACACCGTTTTTCTTACTTTCCCGGGTAATTTTATTGTAACGTGCGCGTGGTGTGCGCGGGTAGTGCAGCGGATATGTCATTTAGCATCCCTTCGCTTTATAGTTTCAATTTTTTTTTCAGGAAGAGATCACGTTTTGTTCTGATATCAAATATTTGAGATTTGATAGTGTGATTTTTTTGTAATAAAAGTACAAACGTTTACGTAGCAGTGATACAAACTGTCCTATATTTGGTGTTGGCAAAGAATTCCCGAATAGTTTGTTACCGACGTATGAAGGCATGACGGCATGATAGAATATTTTATTTACGTCTCGCAAACCTTAGAAAACGATTCCTGGATTTGGTAAGAGACACTAGTAAAATAGTTACTACTGACAGAACAAATCTGGAGAAGAACGTCCTTACCTACAGTAGAGCATCGAACAATCTTAGCGAGAATAAAAACATATCAAGACAAATACCATGCAATCCTAAAGCCCTATCAATGTAGAAAGAATAGTGACAACTACAGAAACAAATTGGAGAAGTTCAAAATGGACGCCAGGACTCTGTTTGACATTGCCACGCAAATGTAGTTCGTTCTTGTGACAAATCGCGGAAGATACTCATTAAAGAAGGAGAATTCTTGTTAGACCAGCGAGGTCAAAGAAAAATGATGATGTGTTCCTTAGATAGAGAGACTACAAGGAAAAACGAAACCAATATTTCCAAAAAATTGCAACGAAACTTTTATGAAGAAGCTTCCCAAACATCAAAGTTCCAAAGATCCACGTCTCAAACTAAGGGTTCAAATTCTAAGCCCTTAAAAGCAAATTCTGATATGCAGGAAAAGCAATGAGGACTATCGCAGAAAAGTTCTGTTCGAAGAGCACATTAGTTTATTGAAAAAACCTGGCTCACAATACATTCACCACATTTCTATGAAATCTAGTGACGCAAAAACAATTGCCAATTGACTGTTCGCATCATTTCCGAAGCCATCGCAAATCTGAACAAAGTCGAAACTGATATTTTACCTAAATTTTGTTTGAAGCCTTGCCACACACAAACCACTGAAAGATGTGTCAAATTGGTGACGGATCAGAAATAAATTAGAATCTTGTCGTATCATACCAAGAAAGACTACAAAACCAAGTTATTAGCTTAATTTTGGAGTGGTCTTAATTTTTTTTAAAACTGTTTTTGTGTGATTTTACATTCTGTTCTATTTTCTTATTCTTTTAATTGTCCAAAAAAGTTATACAAATTTTGTAGCCTAACCTTGAATACTTTTATTGGGCATAAACTATAACATACATTCAGCAATTTTTTTTCAAAATTCAGCAGGCTTGGGGCAGTAGTTGCACTAATAATATCAAAATATTGTCTTCATGACTTCTGATTGTATTCCTCTAGAGCATCTTTTCCGCACCTCGCCAGAAAAAAAATATGAAAAAATAAAATTCGATCCACCCTATTACCCACAACTTGTACTTGTGTTTAAAGGCTGCTTTAGAGACGTAAATATTATGAAATTTTATTAAAAGATCCTGTTAGTTGCAGTATACTATGCCTAACTGCAACCAAACAAATTATCGTTCTTTTATGTTCAACTTCTAAAGTTATTTTTAAAAAAATCTAAAAATTTTCGTAATAACCTTGCAATTAACCACAGTTTACTACGATAGAAGGACGATCCTGAGGCAAATGACATACTAATCGGACAAGTTATTTGCAACGCCCTGTATTCTTGGCCATTTTACAAAGATAGATACCAATAAACCGCAGAGTGTAGCTGAATGAAAATTTCTTCTTCGCTTCACACGGCGTTTAAAACTGACCAAGTTAAATGATGTAATATGCTGAATATAAAATTCGAAAGAATTTATCGAAGTTGAGGATTTATGACCTATTGTTTGGAGGTATTTGAACCACAACAAAACCTTACAACATATAGACACATTAGATCAGATCACACTTCAAGACGTTCGTACATAAACAATAGTAGTTAATAAATTAGAAACACAAAAACAGCTGCTAAATTTACGGTATGTGTGTGTGTGTTACCAGAGTCATTTTATTTTGCTAAATTACTTCCCTTTAAATATTACCATGGATTTCATACAATGCTCTTGAGAATTTATTTCGGTAAATGATGACGGTTTTAAGTCACGCATTTTCTTCTTTGGTGGTTTTGAAGTTAATTATGGATATAATATATTTGTGTATGAACTTTCAAACCGAAAAAAAATATTAGAAATTATTACAGCAGGAATTACCTAACCTGTTCTTTTTTTTTGGCAAACCTTATTGTTATCTGATATTGATATACTTTTTTGATTTATTGGATAATTAATTAATTGAATTATTTATAATGTATAGATGCGTCTACTCTACATAATAACAAAATATTTAATAAAGTTTGTGCAAAAAATATATTTTTGCAAATTTGTATGGTAATGATATCTGTCGTAATAAAGGGCCTAGCAGAATAAGATAGGCCAGCGACCCTCAAAACCCAACTTTAAAAAAGTTATTTTCCGATGTAGGTACCATAAAATTAAAAATATTCACAAAAACTAAGTAATTTAAATAGGTCATAAAGTTTCCACTAAAAAAAATAAGTTTGTGTCATAACGCTTTAACGGAGAGCGTAAAAATTGTATTTTAGTAGGTACTTACCATCAAACGCCACATACAAATACCTATCTACAAATGATCTTCTAATTTTTTTCGATATTTACAACAATAACGAAGATATGACACATTAGGATATTTTTGAAAACGGTTTTAAGTATGTCTTAAGAAACTGCACATTTTTGGTAAATTAACCTTACCTTTATCTTAAATGTTAAGCGAGATACCCATGTAATCCCATAGAATTTGGACCACCCTGTATGTATTTATACAGGGATGCGCAAAAGTATGGAAACAGACAATTTTCTAAAACATCTTTAAATATACTACAATGAAATTTTGTATCTAAGCATTATCGTATTTTTTGGATTCGATAAAAATACTTAGGTTGCATTATGACTTCCGGTTCAACCGGAAACGGACTCAAACTTTAAAATTTTAAATGAAACTCGTATATTTTATATATTTTTGAATTCCTCTTTAGGTATATTTACTTTAATAAATGTATAAGATTATATAGGTTTAAAGCCAATCGTTTCCATAAAATTTACATTTTTATGAAAATTTTGAGCGTTACAGCACTTAAAATTTTTTTTTTTACATTTAAGTTATTTAAAAAAGCAATAAAATTTCGCTTTAAAATTAGATTGATAACTACACTAATATGTTAAATTCTCCATAATGACGTCACGTTTTGTCGTTATGACAGCGGATAAAAAGATACCTAACTAATATCCACTTGCATTTTTGCATGTAACTTTTGTTACCATGCAACCGACTTATGTGATTGTAACTAACCAAAAGATGTTGACGTTTTGTTAGTTATTATTTGAAGGTTATAATTTATTCGTGCAGTTATCGTACCGAATTACACTCGAGCTTTTTTTATATCCTGGACAAACTTGCTTTTACTAAACTCAAGTTTAGTTGCTATTAGGCAAATCTCGACTCGACAACTGTCAACGATAAAACAACGAGTAGGACGAGTTGTTTTATCAGACAGTTTTGTCTCGTCGATTTTCCTAGCAACCAAACTTTCGTAGCAACGCAACTTTGTCCGGCTATAAAAAAAGCTCTAGTGTAATTACCCCCGACAATAGATTAATTAACAATTTGCGCTAGTTACATTTAAAATATACTATACAGGGTTTTTATACGGTTGGTCAAACTTGTGAAACTTTAAACATCGTTAACACATTTTTTTAAAAAAATATAACCCCGGAGCCGGTCCTAGGGTTTGTGGAGCCGTGTGCGAAAATAAATGCGGGACCGGATATTTTGATAAAGGGCCGAATTTAAGTAAAATGTTAATAATGTTATTAAAAAAATTGGCTGGTAACCTAAACAAAACCAAAAAAAAGCTCCTCGCCCTCATTTTGTTCATACCAAGAACAACCTAGCGGAGCCGGCCTGCCGTGTGCGTGTGTGTACAGATCCTACCCGCTAGGCATTTTTTGGCTCACCAGCCTCATTTTTATTTTCGCACACGACCTTGCAAACCCTAAACGGCTAGCGCGGGGCCGTTTGCGGTGCACACTCTGCACACCCCTATATCCGGCCCTGCAAAACCCTTTTTTTTTATAGACATGTACTTATAAAATGTAATTGTTTTTTAACACTCCGTTGCTCGCGCTCACTTTTGTTACGTTAGTGATCGCGTGGGATACTATGGTATCCCACTCGCAATAATAGATTTTAACGACATTTAAAAAATTATTTTTGGTTGCTTGATATATTTAACATGAACATTACAATTATGACAGAGATGCATTACCAAAAAAAATAGCGTTAATGTATATTACAATTTTCTAAATAGGTTGTCGCATTTTTCGCCTCACTCCTGGTCTCTGGCAATTCGACGATTATACCGGGTGTAACTGAAATCAGGCTCACCCCCTTTTTTTTCTTTAGTTTTGAATTTAGACAAATGAAATTTTAGAAATGTAACATTTGCAAAAAACTGGATTATTTGAACATGAGTACACTTTTGTTTCACTTCCGGTTTCGCCGGAAATGACCCTAACTTTGTTATTTTAAATGGAACACCCTGTATATTTTTTACATTTTTGGAAAGAGGAAACGATTTTGGATACAACTGTACCATTTTGGTTAATTTTTATAACCTCAAATAATTTTTTGACAAAAACACAAAAAAAGCATTTGTTTTGTTGCCATTTGGCATAGTCAACTATGATGATTATCAGGATATCTTACCAAAATCTTACAATAATTTGAAATTTTTAATGCCTGCTCCTAATAAAAATTCCAAGTTATTGGTATTGTTGAATTCGCCAGAAAATACTCTATTTAAATACCCGCATGAGCCACCATCGTTCCATTTAAAAAAAATGACTTTTTGTCAAAAAACCAATTTCGCAACCTTTAAGGTCTATTAAAGCAAATGTCGATTAAAATTTACAAAACCGTTTTTCTGACACTTTTTGACATAATAAAATTCAATTTATGCGGGTCACGGCACACTTAATAAAAAATTTAATTTTTGTCAAAAAATTATTTGAGGTTATAAAAATTAACCAAAATGGTACAGTTGTATCCAAAATCGTTTCCTCTTTCCAAAAATGTAAAAACATACAGGGTGTTCCATTTAAAATAACATTTCCGGCGAAACCGGAAGTGAAACAAAAGTGTACTCATGTTCAAATAATCCAGTTTTTTGCAAATGTTACATTTCTAAAATTTCATTTGTCTAAATTCAAAACTAAAGAAAAAAAAGGGGGTGAGCCTGATTTCAGTTACACCCGGTATAACGTGCAGCTGTTCTTTTATTTTTTTGAAAACATTCTTTCTCCAGTGAGTAAAGTTATTTTTGTAAGTAAAAACAAAAATAACATGAAAAGTACCTTACGAACAAAACTCGAGCTATAAAAATAAAAAATCACGTTAGTGATCGCGCGGGATACTGAGGTATCCCAAGCGTAATTTTTTTAAGTTGTCAGCTTTTATAGCACTGGTCACTGATAAGCAATAAGGCTAAGTGTACAAAGTAAGATGAAAAGGTACTGAAATGACGAAGCCATAATATTGTGCCATTTGACAAAAATTTGCAGAAATACATCACTGGGATACTATAGTATCCCGCGCGAGCACTGGAGTGTTAACAACATTAACCATGTTTTCTACCTAAAACTAATATTTTGCGAGATATCGCGATTTTATTGTAAATTATTAAGGCAACGTAGTATTTTCGAGTAGGCTATGAAGGTAGACAGCGGTAATTTTGGAAAAATTGAAAGATAAAACAAGAAAGTTATAATTTTATCATTTCCTTATGCATTTTTGACATTTTTTTATCCTAAAGGTTTAATCCAACCATTTTTACGTTGAAATCTTGGGATTTTACAGAGTTGGCAAGCCTACTTGAGGGTGACACCTAATTTTCAGAACAATAACTTAAAAAAATTGACGTCACGTCATTAACACATTAACAGCAATAGACCAAAGAAAATAGTATATTTTACAACAAGAGATGAAAGTCCAGTGTTTTTCGTAAGGTGAGATTTACTCACGAGCTGCGAAGCGGCGAGGGAGAAAATCTCACGAACGTAAAAAACTGATTTCTTCTCGAGTCGTAAATGCTATTTTTTCTACGAATTTAAGATTTTATTATAGAACGATAGGTAATGTAAACGATCTAAAGAACAATAATTATTATGTATAGAGTATTAACCCTTTAGGTCTTAGTAGTTCCGTAGTGGAACCACATATTTCTAATTTTATTCTGAGCGTCCTAGTAATTGTTAGCGTGGGGGGTTCCGCTTTTACCCCGGGTTTTATATATACTTACTAAATCAACCTGAAACTACTTCAAAACTGTGGGTTTTGTTGCAAGGAAATCGCTTAATAAAATGATGTTTAGCTTATTACTATTTATTGCTAATTTACTTACATATTATATACATCATTGGTTATATTCACACGTCACTACAAGACTTTACTCTTCTGCCGTCACTACAATAATCCTTTAATTTTTCGTTACTTTTCCTAGTGATTTTTATGCTGAATCTACATAAATTACTGCGTTTCACCCGCGGAGTATATACAGCCCCGCGCGGCTCATACATCTAATTTGCTGAATTAACGGAATACATAACACGCGAGAATTTGGAATATGAAACTAATAACTGCGGAATGATGTTTTGTCTTTGGAATACAAAAATGTGCAACTGCAACATAATCGAACGCTGGAACCACTACCACTACCATGTCAAAACTAATTTTAAATGTAGAAAAATTAACTAGCGACGATTTATACGAACTCCTAGAAGAAATTTCATCAGAAGGATCCGATGCTTCGGAAGAATCGGATAATGAAGAGTTCGATATTACTTCAATAGTTGATAATGAAGATTTTTTCAACCCACTTTAGCAATAGAAGATAATAGTGACTGGAGTAGAGAAGATGCATTTCTGCTGTCATCTTTTCTTGAAGCAGGTGAAATCAGTTGGACCTGAACTCATCTTTTAGGAGAACACTGACACCTTATTTGTGGAGAATTTTGGTCCTATGCTCCCTGACAATTTGGATTTAGAGTTTCCAGTTGATCTTTTCTGTTATTGTTCAGTAATAACCTTCTAGAGAACATAGTGTTTCAAAATATTGTAAAAATACTTTTTCTTTATTTTTTACAAATAAATTTTATACTTTAACATTTTTGTCATTCATATGTAGTTCCTACTGGTACTTCATTGGAACCACCATTTTTTTTTGTAAAATAATAGAAATAATTTTTCTTGAAAATAAATTCGTGCTAAATACATTAATTTTATACCAAAAACTATAAAAAAAACCTGATTTTCAAAGCAAAAATATATCCGTCCTCAAAGGGTTTTAATTAATCATTACATTATTTCCATAGCGACACCTCCATACTGACATTGACATAAATAAAATTTTAACCTATGCAAACGAAATATATTTAATATTAACTTTTGTACCATTCTAGACATTAAAATTAAAATATTTGATAAGAATATTAACGCAATTATTTTAAATTATTATAAGTGCAAGCTAAAAAAAAAAGTAAATTTTGCAATTTGATTTTGAAATTTTTGCCACTAGTGACGAAAGTAAAACTTTCATGTAAGATAGGCAGTGAGAAAATAACAACTTTCATATACATGAGTAGAAAAACAATATTTAATAACGGCATCTCCCTTGCACTTTCCATGGGAATTGGAGGGACAATGCAGGGCCCGATCCAGGGGGGCGCGAGCAGGGCAACTGCCCAGAGCGGCAAATTTGGGGGCGGCAAAATTGGTAGAAAGAGAAAATTAAAATCAATAAAAAGCAGAGTATACAGAAAAACATCAGAGTATTAGTGTATTTTAGTGTGGGTACAATAATAATTCTCTAATGGTAAAGCGTTTAGGATTAGTTTAAAGTTAATCATTCCACTTTGAAATTTATTTTCATTCTAATTCTCTTACTTAATGTTACTTACTATGTTTTACATACAAGGTTGACTGAGAGTATTGTACAAAAGGACTTTACCATAAGGGCATTTTGCATGATTTCCGCGAAAATTCGTCGAGTTTTTTTTCATAACCCTTGGTTAGTGTCCCCGAAACTTGTGAGAAAAAATTGGACACCTTACTTTAGCATGCAAAATTAATTAGTTGCAAGTGTTGGCTCTCCTGATCATTTCTCCTGATCATTTTACGACGTAATTTTATGAGAGGTGAAAAATTTGCGTTTTAAATAATTTTTTATGGGTAAAACTTGATCTTCCTTATTTATTATCATATTTCGGCGATTTTTAAAAATTATTCTCATCGATTGGCCAAATTGTACTGTGAAAAATTATTCTTTACCTGTCAAATAACTTTAAGGTGCGACCTCGTAAATTTTGGAAAGCGCGTGTAGCGTAAAATGACACATATGAGAACTTTTTTTTATTTATATAAATAGGTCACTACTATATCAAGACGAAATTATTACGAAATATTAACGAAGTTTTTGCAACAAACAGAACTCAGATATCTTTGTCTTTGTAGCATCCTGGCGTGTAGAGTTTTTTTAAACACTGTTATTTTCCGAATAATGATGCCAACTGCACTTTTAAAATTTATATTACATTAAACTTACCTTCATGCAAGATATAATAGCGCTTATTTATTTCCCATTTCATATTTATTTAGTTAAAATTTCAAATAGGTAATTCTAGAAAAGTGAGAAATGCCTATTAAAATTTAAAAATTGTACCATTTTGCTGATGTTAACGCATGGGAGCGAAAATGGTAACCAAATTGAAAATGCAAGTGAAGAATCTTAAAGTAGTTTTTGATTATGAAAAACTTTTATGTTTACACTTTTGTCGTAAAATAATCATGGAAGCCAATATTTGCAAATATTTAATTTTGCATGGTATAGTCCTTTGTACGATATTTTCAGTCAACGTCCTGTATATTGTGATATATGTAATACCAATCTGTCGTTGCATATAATAATAATTTGAATATCCCTCGCGCGAAGCAGTAAAATATTTAATTTTTATGTTGTTTTTTTATTAATAAAAAAAAAACATATTTTGTGTTTTCTTTTTTTTTTAAGAAAAAACATGTACCTATCTCCTACTTATATTTTTCATTTTATGTTACTGATTTTTATGGATTTAAATTTTTTTATGAAACAAAATACTTGTTATTCAATAAATACCTGCAAAAATTACACTCACTGCAAAAAATTATACTTAAAAAAAATAGTTTATAATTAAATATAAAGGGCGGCAAAAATCATTTTTGCCCAGGGCGGCGGAAAAGCTAGATCGGGCCCTGACAATAGGTTATTGTCGCGCTTTAGATGTAACGAATTATTTGCATATTTTTGAAATATCTTAAGACCGTAATTAACGTTGCGCGTTTTTTTGTTATTTAAAGAATTTTGTAGTGGAAAAATGAGCGAATCGAGCATCAAATGCCGTGTTCAACAAACGTGTAACAGAAATGTGGAGTTAATAAAGCTAATCGAAGGTTGGTAGTTAGTTTTTTCTCGTCGATCGACGTAGTTACCGCGAATAAACCGGCCAAATATTTGTCAGCATTCATTTATATATATTTGTCCCGCGATAAGTGATTAGTATGCTCGGCGGTTTCTCATTTAGCGTCGACAAAAACCTCAACGTTCTCCGCCGGTATAGCAGATGCCTGTCTGGGTTATCTTTAAGTTTCCCCGAATCGCGTGGCCTATGGACTTGCCGAACTCTTAGGGTCCATTTCTTTTTGGTGGAATTTTTTAAATGCTGTACAGAATCCTCGATGCCAAATTAGTAAAATGTTCGACATTACTCCGCGATGTTTATTTCGCATTAATTCCGTGGTGGGAACGAGTGGCATCCCGTTTTTAGGCGTTAATTAGCAAAGATAAAAGAATTGTCGAAGCCGCCAGCGTATCCATATTAACGAAGGCCCGTACATAATTTTCAAAAAGTATGTTAAGCGTTCGCTCCATTCTCAAAAATTACCGAGTTATTATACTAAAATGCCTGTTTAATAACGTTTTTCTGGCTTTTTGCGTCGCCCGTTTTCTAGTGACTGTGGAATGACGACCGTGGGCCGATTACGCGCTCAAATATTTCTTCTAACTGGCTCGGAGAAATATTTTTAGCGAATCGCTATTCTTATGTCTGCTATCAACGCGTTGGCAGTTGACGTATTTATTAGCGATTTTCAAAATAGGTTGTAACTGTATTTAGCAAGTAGTAACACGCTTACTTTGAAGTTTGTCTTATTTATGGATATTGGGGTGGTCCTTATTTACTACTTTCTCAATTTTAAATGGTAGAATCTCTCAGTTCTCTTCCTATACAGGGTTCTCGCTTTTCGAGGGCCACTATGGGGATCTCGTAAACGGTAAGAGTTACGACTTCGGTTAAATTGGGGCCAAGTTGTATATTCAGGTGCTTATTAATTCGATGCAAACAGAATTTATCTAGCTCTTTTAGTTTTTGAGATATAGGGAGAAAAGTGGATTTTTGTTTTTTGCCCGTAACTTTTTCATTTGATGTGGAATTTAATTTCTGTAAAAACTTTTTTATGTCCACTTTTGGCAAGGAATCAGAATCTCCAATTATATTTTCCGTGCGACGTTTCGTTTTTTAAAAACCATCATCAGGTCAATTTTTTCTTATGGACGCTATATCTGAGTTTAACGCCAATTTGTAGAGCATTTTTTTTCTGAAGTTGACAATGTATAACACTTGAAACTTTTTTAAAACAATTGTTGTTAAAAATGGCAAAAACAAATAGAAGTATTTTATTTAAAACAAATCCTAATCGGCATGGTAAATAATTGTCTTTGTCCCTTTTTCCTTGAAAACACGTAAGTAAACCGCATGAAATTACTATTAAAGGGATTTAACTAAAAAAATAGGTAATAATAAATATGTTAGGAATGCATAAACATTGTTCACTTTTTAGCAAATATTTTTAGAACATTTTCTTTGGTTAAGTAATAAATTTCTCTAAAATGTGTATTTAATCCTTATTTGACATACAATTATTTGTAACAAAATTTTCGTAATCAAATAATATAGGTGTTCATAGTTTACAAAAAACGTCCAGAAATCTGTTTACGCTTTTTGCTTATTAGAAGCCATTAACGCAGATAAAAGGTATAATTGGTTATTTTTTGTTACAAATAATTGTATGCCAAATAAAGATTAAATACACATTTTAGAGAAATTTATCACTTAACCAAACAAAATATTCTACAAATATTTCCTAATAAGTAAACAATGTTAATGCAGTCCTAACATATTTATTATTACCTATTTTTTTTTAAATTAAATCCCTTTAATAGTATTTTCATGCGGTTTACTTACGTGCTGCCAAGAAAAAAGGGACAAAGACAATTATTTACCATGCCGATTAGGATTTGTTTTAAATAAAATATTTGTTTTTGCCATTTTTAACAATTGTTTCAAAAAAGTCCAAGTGTTGTACATTGTCGAATTAAGAAAAAAATGCTCTACAAATTGGCGTTAAAATCAGATATAGCGTCCATAAGAAAAAATTTACCTGATGAAGGATTTAAAAAAACGAAACGTCGCACGGAAAATAAAATTGGGGAATTTGATTCCTTGCAAAAAGTGACCGTGTAAAAGTTTTTACAGAAATTAAATTCGACATCAAATGAAAAAGTTACGGGCAAAAAACAAAAATCCACTTTTTTACTTTTTCCCTATATCTCAAAAACTAAAAAAGCTAGATAAATTCTGTTTGCGTCGAAATAATAAGCACCTGAATATACAACTTTGCCCTAATTTAACCGAAGCCGTAACTCTTACCGTTTACGAGATCCCCATAGTGGCCCTCGAAAAACGAGAACCCTGTATACAAAATAATAATCCCTACAAAGTTTGTGATCGATTAGGTACCATTAACCCGTGCCCCATCGATCCTAAATTGTAATAGAATTTTGTATATTTTTTTTGCTAAAACTATAAACTATAAATACCAAGTTTGTGTAGAGGAGAACTGAGATGAAAGTATTTTTTTTTTGTTTTTATTTAATTTCTCATTGATAAGATACCTAAAACAAGTTGTTTACATCAAAATTGATTTAATGATAGATTGGATATGTCGTAGGCATAATGTGAAATCCGGCATTTTATAAAACGCCTAGGCACAAAACTATTAGCTTTATTTTAATTATTTATTTTTAAAAAAAACTTTAACCAACCTTTAACCTGACTCTCTACTACTGACCAAATGAATGAGGGTCAGGTTAAAGGTTGGTTAAAGCTTTTTTTTTGTATGAATACAAATGTATGGGTCTAAGAAAAAGTCATAATTTGCTCGTTTTGCCGGCTTTTTATAAAATGCCGGATTTCACATTATGCCTACGACAGATACATTTCTGCAGCCACATTTCTCCTGTAGAGACAACATTTCATATCTATGCTTATTTGAAAAGCGATTCATTAAAAACGTGGAAATCACTAACTTGTTTGCACTACAGAAAAATATGTATTATACAGGGTGAGTCACGACGGACGCGTCGGAGTTTTATGGCGAAACGGTTTATATTTTCCAATTTCTGTCGCTGTTAGATTATGTAAGTCAATAAGGGCTACATTTTAAAAATATTTTCAAACATACAGGGTGCACCAAAAAAGAGTGGCATATCAAAGTTGTACTTTTTCTTATGGAACACCCTGTATATTTTTACATTTTTGGATTCCTCTTTATATTTAATTCAAAAGATGTAAAAGGTCATATGTGTCTAAAGTCAACCGTTCTCGTGAAAATTGCATTTTCATAAAAATGCAGTATTTTCAAAAATTTTCAACACTTAAAAACTTTGAGAAGTCTGAAGAAATTCGCTTGGAGATAAGATTGACAATAGATTATGTAACACTTTGCACCACCTACATTTTGAAAATATTATACAGGGCGTTTTTTACGCTTGGTCAAACTTGTGAAACTTTAAACATCGATAACTCATTTTTTTTTAAATACAACACCCTTTATTTTTTAACACTGTCTTATAGAAAATTTAATTCTCTTTCCAAAACATAAAGGCTGTTTTTCACCTAAAATTGATATTTTCCGAGATATCGCGATTTTATTGTTAATTATTAGGGCAAAGTAATATTTTCGAGTAGGCTATGAAGGTAAACAGCGGTAATTTGAAACAATTGAAAGAAAAAACAAGAAAGGTTTGGTTTTATTTTTTGCCTACGCATTTTTGACATTTTCTTATAATGAAGAGTAATCTTATGTTTAAATCGAGATTTCTTAAAATTATTTATGCATTTATTTATTGGACCAGTATGATTAGATGATTACTAAATCTTATAAACCATTTTTTTTGTATGTTAATAATACGACACTCGGTTCAACCAAAACGTCTTTGCTTAAATTCTTGTTCCACGCATTTTTTAAACGTTGTGTTTTATACAGTGTGACATTGTGCATTGTGTGTAATGTAAGTAAGTGTTTATGGTGTGTTAACTAAAATATAAATTCACAGAAAATATTTCAAATTGGGACCATAGTAACTTGAATTGAACATTTTTAAAAATATTTCTAGTGATAACTAAAATGTATTTAATAATAATTCAAAAACAAAATTTAACAGCCGATTACAATAAATGTTCAACATGACGACCATCCTCTTGAATACACATTGTGATCCTCTTTTCAAGTGAACGTCTTACATCATGCAACATATTAGGAGTGATTGTCTCAAAACATGAGATTGCTCTTCATTATAAGAAAATGTTAAAAATGCGTAGGCAAAAGATAAAACTAAGTCTTTCTTGTATTTTCTTTCAATTGTTTCAAATTACCGCTGTTTACCTTCATAGCCTACTCGAAAATATTACTTTGCCTTAATAATTTACAATAAAATCGCGATATCTCGGAAAATATCAATTTTAGGTGAAAAACAGCCTCAATGTTTTCGAAAGAGAATTAAATTTTCTATAAAACGGTTTAAAAAAATATAGGGTGTTGTATTAAAAAAAAATGAGTTATCGATGTTTAAAGTTTCACAAGTTTGACCAAGCGTAAAAAACGCCCTGTATAATATTTTCAAAATGTAGGTGGTGCAAAGTGTTACATAATCTATTGTCAATCTTATCTTCAAGCAAATTTCTTCAGACTTCTCAAAGTTTTTAAATATTGAAAATTTATGAAAATACTGCATTTTCATGAAAATGCAATTTTCACGAGAACGCTTGACTTTAGACACATATGACCTTTTACATTTTTTGAATTAAATTTAAAGATAAATCCAAATATGTAAAAATATACAGGGTGTTCTATAAGAAAAAGTACAACTTTGATATGTCGCTCTTTTTTGGAGAACCCTGTATGTTTGAAAATATTTTTAAAATGTAGCCCTTATTGACTTACATAATCTAACAGCGACACAAATTGGAAAATATAAACCGTTTCGCCATAAAACTCCGACGCGTCCGTCGTGACTCACCCTGTATTATTTGACAGTTGTTAGAAATAGTCCTTGCAATTATTAAAGATAAATTCAGTTGAAACAAAAATACGAGAAAAAGAGCTGGGATGGTTGGGTCACATTTCAAAGATGCCAGAAGAAAGGGTAACCAGAAGAGCATATATGTAGCAATATCACAGGGAAAAAACAAAACAGGTAGACCGAGAAAAACCTGGCAAGACGAAGTAAAAAATTTTACCTGATTTTAACGTTTTGCATTCATTTAGTTATATAAATTAATAAGAAATTGCTAGTCTTTTGCGTCGCTGAAGTACAAAGCAAATAAATTATATGTATAAACTGATCGGTAGAGCAAATACTTTTCGATTCCCAGCATAAATTGAGAACGTATCAGCTCAGAAATTGTATCTATAGTCAGCGATACCTTTCAGCGGCGATCACTAAATTGGATCCTTAATTTGTTTAATTTTGTGGGCCAGAGCTGTGCGGCTCACAGATGATCAGCGGCGCGTCACGGTTATCAATCACAATTACCAGTTTGATTTAACCGACAACGGCATAGTTCATATGGATCGAACGGACGCCAAGGCCCGAAATGCACGCTCAAGAATCAAAGCCAGCTGCCTAAATAACGAGAGCATGCATCGTGCGCGCAACCTTATACTTAATTATAATTTGTTTAACGATAAGGCAGGATAATGTTTGACAGTATGAAGTAATAATTACGTGCACCGTTGTTTACAGGAGCGGACTGCGAGGATGATCGATCAGATATTTGCACGATATGCCTAACGAGGAACGACGGTAAAGAGTTTCGAGTCCGTTTCTTTGAAAGCAGGGTTGAGCAGATTTAAATCAATTGATTTAAATCACGATTTAAATCATTATTTAAATCAAGTGATTTTTTTAAAAAAATCATTGATTTAAATCAAGTGTTTTTTTTTAAATTATCAATTTAAATCACAGATTATATGAGTACAATATAATATTAATTTATAATAAAACCAAATTGTATTACTATTAGTAATTAAATACACGAAATGGTGAATAAACCATATCAATTTGCTCTTGTAAATTTGCTCTTGTAAAGTAATATTCAAGTTTGTGACGTTAGCGAAGTGAACAGTCACTTTTTTCAATTTCCACGGCACTATTGCTTCAATGACGATTTGAAGAAAAAAGTCGAATATCTCGAAAAGTATGAGTTTTGGGTATAGGACATACTTAACAAACAGGGCCTATCACAGGGGGGGGGGAGATGGGACTAATTCCCGGGGCCCGGTGTTGCCAAGGATGCCCGGATTCAAGCTAATACACAATATTTTGTTTACAAATACTGTAAAAAAAATCGTATTTTTAATACAGAATTACATTGTCTATATCAAAATTCGAGTCTTAAATTTATACCTTTCTAAGAGGAAAGGGGGGCCCGTTTGTTGCTCTCCCGGGGCCCGAATTTTCTGTGAACGGCCCTGTTAACAAAATATAAAGCTCTTTTAAAGACGAATTCGATGACAAAAAAATACAAGGGTTTGCATTTGAAAAAATCGAGTTACGAGCTTTTCAAAATCATGGAAGTTGCCACCTATTTATAAACACTCTTGTATGTGTGATTCAAATTTTTTCATATCGAGCGAACACAGAAATTTTTTCTGCATTTCCATACCAAATTACAACTCTGTACTTCAAAACAACTTGAGGAGAATTTTTTAAATAAAGACTTAAAACCTTGAATAATTTAGAAAACCTGTAATATTTTATATTGATGCAAAGCTAAAATTAAGGCGGTCAAAAATATTAAATAAAAAATTGGGTGTTGTATTTGAAATATATAAGTTGCTATTAGTTCCAGAAAGGTGACTCACCCTGTATATTTGAAAATATTTTTATTGTGTTGTTTAGAAAAAACTGTATAAAATAGCATTTGAATCAACTTCATATCTCAAGCCGTTTAGCCACAATCGACCGATCCCGCACTAATGACTCACCCTGTACATAATTAATTAAACATCACCATTTAGCACTGATTTTTTCAAAATTCTTAATCATTATATTTCATTTTTCATTTTGACAAAAATTCACCAACGAATTAAATATATTGGTTATTAAATATATTAGCACAAAACAAAAATAGCATGTGAATATGTCACAAAATTCGATAATATGGTACATTTGATTTAAATCAAAAAAATCTGATTTAAATCAAATAAATCGATTTTTTTGATTTTTTTTTAAAAATCATGATTTTTATTCACCCTGTTTGAAAGTGGTTTCAGTCGATTTTTTCTTGTTTAGACATATTTAAGGTTGTGTATTTTGACCTATTCCAGAAGTATAGAGAATGGTATTTGTGACAACTTTTAAAAGTGTGTCTAAAGAAAACTAGTGATGCCGCCGAGACGATCTCGTCTCGTGTTGTCTCAAAAAGTCCAATACGAGATAAGCCGTTTTTCTCGTCTCGATAATTCGAGACAAGACGCGATTTCAAAACCTGAGATCTCGACGAAACGAGACTCGAGAAAGTTTATTTAATTTTTTTATAATTTAACATTGGATTTTATTTTTTATTCGAGTAAATAAACATATTACTTCATTATTGATTGTTATCAAATGTTTATATACTAAAATAATGTATAATTACTGCCGATCAACTTAGCTATTATATTTTTTTAATTGTAATAATCTTTGTAATTTATAAATAAATAACATTAATCATTAATTAGGGAAATGTTTTTTGTTAATTTTATTTAAATTTAACGAAAATAAAAATTATTGTACAAAATTATTAATAATAATTAATGTTAGAAATTACTGTTATTATCGCAATACTGAAAATAGATACAGGGTGTCCCAGATTACATTTTCAGCATGGGGATCTCGCTTATTATAAGAGATACAGGTCAACGTTTGTTAATTTTACCACGGCCCACATCAGGGGGGGGGGACGTTGATTGTTTATATTTTAGATTATTTTGATTTAATAATTTTACTTTAATTGTATTTAAACATGCCTTCAAAATAAAATACAGTTACACCAAGAAATGAATACAAAGTGATTTAACCCTGCTGTAATTTTTGGCCGAAAACTGAAAAATATATTAGCAAAAAGCAGGCGAACGAAACTGCTGTTTACGCGATTTAGTGTTTTAAAAATATTACTATCAAATATATTAATTTTAAAAAAAAGTATAAGCGGGTACTAAAGCTTTAATACTGTATTAATTTAGGTTACTACCCAGAACTGGTCACCTATATATCGGGACCCGGGTGCAACAACTTTTTTTGAGCAGCTATAAAAAAAACTGTAAACTAAAATGATGTAGGTATGCTTCGTGCGAGTGACAAAATTTGCAAAATTATATAAATATATGCCATTTTGGGGGCCGCAAGTCGGGGGCCGGGTACATTGCACCCCACACTTGACCGGCCCTACCTGTTTCCATACTTTTACGCAACACTGTATATTTAAATTTATGGTAACCTGGACCAGTGGCGCACCCAGGGGGGGGCAAGGGGCCCTGCCCCCCCCCCAAACAGGCTAGAAAATTTTTGCCAAAAAATTTCAAGTGAGTATTCCTAAAAAACAGTTCTAGACAGAAGCGTAGCAATGAATTCAGCTCCCTGGAGCAAGTAAGGTCGGTGCGCCCCCTTGTTTCTCGGAAGAGTCTGACGAAATTTCTTCTGAACGTTCAGTTTAAAAAAATGTATCCATGTTTAGTTTACACACAAAAACAACTTTAAAATTATTTTTTTTCTCGCTTTTTCATTGGCAAATCGGTCAATGAGTTTATCCAGTTCAAGTTGACAAGCTATTGTTTTTTCAATTGATATAGTGGACAAAGCGCTAAGACGGTGTTGTGACATGCTGCTTCTTAAATAGGTTTTGATTAATTTTAGTTTTGAAATATCACATTACAATTTTAGTTATTTATATTTACCAGGGGCGGATCCAGCGGGGAACGATCGCCCCCCCCTTGGGAACTTTTTTTATGTAAGTTTATTTCTTATTAATGCGGAATCAAGAAAAAAATTTCACAAGCTATAACTGTAAAAGTGATTGAGATAAATGTATTTTACTTCTTCGACCATGGGACACATTGTGTTAAAATTTTATTACGGTCTGGTCAGTTTCGTCCCTCGGCGGGGTTACCATACAACACGTGTAGCAATAAAAAATGTGTTTCTGTTTTGGTTCATCTTTTTCTAAATTGTGAGAAAAAGGTCATTGCTGTTTAGTACAGTGTTTGTGTTTACTGTTTAGTAAATCAGTGAATCAGTGTAATCATAATCAGTTAATAAGAGTTAAAATTTCTAACGAAAGAGAAAAGAAATTTAAAAAGTAAGTGTATATAATTAAATACTATTTTACTGTTAGCGTTACGATTTTTTTTCTTTTAAATAATAATTGCTTCTACAGTAAAAGATATTTATCTTTTGTATTTGCGGGCATATACATTTATATTTTAATATTATTTCGTCCTAACAAAACCGCCAAAATTTTGTTATTTACGTGTACAAATTGATTAGTGGTTGAATGTTTCACTAAAATTAAACTTTATTTTTTAAACAGGCATAGTTTTATGTATTTAGTTTATATTAAACACTTCTGATTTTTGAGAGCAGTCGATATTTATTGTATCATTTTAAAGTAATTTTAAATTATTTTTGATCATGTCAATTAACTTAAACACTAAACAACCTGTTACAAAATAAGCAGTTCATCATTTATTAAGTGAAAACCATTTATAAAGTGTATGATCTAGGATAAAATGTTGCATCTTCCCTGACAGATTGGTCAAATCATTCAGTTTTAAATATCAGATAGAAGATTTTCACCAGTTGTGTAAATTTTATGACCGGGATTTACCTTGTACAAATCCAGCAATTTTGAACGCCGAATTCAAGTTGTGGTATAAAAAATTTGAAAAACCGTTTGCAACAAATCCATGCAAAAATGCTATTGATGCAATTTCGAAGTGCGACAAAATGATATATCCAAACATATATAACTCATTAAAAATATTTGCAACGCTGCTGGTAACTACATGCGTCAGTGAGAGGTCATTTTCAACCTCGCGCCTTTTAAAAACCTATTTAAGAGCAACGATGACACAATCACGATTAAATGGACTAGCTTTGCTATATATACATAGAGATATTACTGTAACCACAGCTGAAATTATTCAAGAGCTTTGTAAAAAAAAAAGAAAAATTGATTTTATTCTTTAAATACATTTTTATGAGTTTTATAAATTTTATTGAATTTGCAAAAAAAAACCGCCCCCCCCCAAGATTAAATCCTGGGTGCGCCACTGACCTGGACACACTTAGTAAACTTGATCAGTATTTTTAAATCGACTGAAAAGTCAACCCTCAAATATCTCTAAACAAAATGGACTTACCACTTTCATATTGAACGGTTCAAATCATAAAATAGTCCTTAATTTTTTATAGCTTTCAAACAATAATTTGTAATTACTTTAGTTTATCTTTTCTTCTATAATATCCCTGTTGGGTGGTCTTAAATCAATCATTTCCAAGGCGATAAAATATTTAGTGAGATAACAATTTTTTAGAAAGTAAATCGTTAGGTCCAAAAAATTTTACTTAAAAGTTTTAATACTTTTTAATTACAGGCGAGTGCAATCGTATGAACTTTTCAGGCGGAAATGTTATGACGATGAACCAATTCCTGCAACGCAACTAGGAATGTGAACCATAATAGTTCGGGCGGACGAACTCATAAAAATTTTTGTTGGCACATTAAAATCTCCATAACAATCTTTAAATCAATAAAATAAACAGAGTAACAACGAAACAAATTAAACCGTTCTAGGAAGGTTGTTATAGTTTCGTCTTCCATATGCATTATTTCAAGAAACCTTGAATACAATCGTCATAACCACAATCCAAGACGTATAAATTTGAGATTATAAAACGACGGAATAATTACGAATGTTTCGGAAATTGTTAGGACGTTTGTGAACATTTTTATCACGATTTTACACAATAAGATAAACCGAGAAAATAAATTCAAGGAAAAGAGTAAAGGCCAAATTTGCAACACCAATAAAAAATGAAAAAATAAACATTTACCTGTATCAAACGATATAACAATTAAAGTATACAGGGTGTCCAGTTTAAAATAAAGTACATGGATATCTCGGAAAATGGGAAAAAAGTTGCGCAATTACATGCGTAACAATAATCCAGTTTTACTTTTTCAATAATTCATCCTGTTACGTAGTAATGTAAATGTGGGAGTAATTGACACTTAGACAAGATGAACAATTTAAAAAATGTATATTACTTAGAAAAATTGACATATACTACTCTGGGGTTATGGAAAAGAAATGTGTATTTATAAATATCTTCATTGTGTTCACAAAATTTTTGTAAGGTGATACCATTTTTGAAACTGATTATTTTATTATTTATAGGAATATTCACCAGTAATTGACATAGCTAAAATCGGTATGTACCAGTAAATGACATCCTTTGTGGGTATAGTTGACATCAAAGAACCATTATTTTTTAAATTAAAAATCCTTATTAAAAGTTTACAATTCTTACAGTTATTGAGTATTGAACATTTAAATGGTGAACTAAACATATTCCTATAATAACTTTGGTATAAAATTACTATACTAAGTAAATAAACATTTTACTAAAATAACTATCCTAAACATTTGAACTGCTGAAAATTGCACAAATCGTTTCCTTCTATCTGTTTGAGAAGTGGGTAGTTTCGAAATGATATTAATTATGTTACCAACAAAATATGTAACAATTGTTTTTGTGAAAATTTTTATCATTACAAAATTATTCATAACGAATGTCTCTCTGTCTTTATTAATATTTTGTGAGTCTTCATAAAAATCATGGTATCATTCATCGAGATTTGTTAACTGAAAACTTGTGTCCATCGTCGAGGAACCCGACTGTACCCAATCTTCTTCAGATTCGCTACTAGAACTTGCAATCTATTACGTCTTCTTCTTCTCTAGAAAGTATTGTTTTTGGCCCCATTTTTCTTTCAGTGGGGCTTTTTCCTTTGGATTTGTAAAGGAGACACTGGACACTAGTTTTTTTAGCTGCAGTAGCTACAAGCATTTCAAGTCGAACATCCTCTAGAGCATTTTTTATATCTTCTTCAGGATATGCTAATATTTTACCTTTGATGGGAGGCATATCCACTTAGGTTAAAATCTTTTTCCAAGCAAGAGTTTAAACGCACCAATAATTGACAGCCATGTCAACTACTGGTAAACATATGAGATATGATCACCAGTAGTTGACATACTAAAACCATGGTCAAAAATAACCGCTACACTAATACTTGCAAGTTTAAAACACAGTAACAACATGTAACAACACAATTATCTATATTAATGTGTTCAAGAAAATAAAAATCACTTCAACCACTTTACTTATCTCCTTTAAATCGAATAGAAAAATTTTATATATCTGAATGCTCACAACTTTTTACGAGAAAGATTATGTCAGGTCAAAATGAATGTTCTCAGTGTTGTCAGGATATCAACAAACAAAAGTAAAGTACAAAATTACCAGATGGCACTAAACGTGTGGATGTAACAACAACCGAACTGTCTTTATAATGATTTAAAAACTAACATGTCAACTACTACATCGGTGTCAATTATACCCACATTTACCTTGCCACGATGAAAACAAAAAATGTACATTTTCTTCAAACCTCCATATTATCTTTATTTGAAAAGATTTGTGTCCAAAAATTTCGGGATCGGAGGAGCAACCACTAAGGATTTTAAAAAAGACATTAAAAATATTCTAGACCTACTATGTTTCGCGCGGTCATACCTAACTTTTGTTTTTTTTATGGACGCCATATTGGACTTTTGCATTTTTCAAGACTCCATAACAAAATGCTTTTCAACCATGTAAGGCATCCGTATGCTTAACCTAGGAAAAATATGAAAATTTGCAAAATTAAGGTTTCACCACAGTAGGCCTTGGTGTCTTGATTAAACAATAATTATTGTTCTCTATGTTTCATTTCTGATTCGATCTTTTTTGGTTTTTCCTTGGAATTCTCTTAAACATCCTATTTCTGCTGCATTTTTACTGCTACTATTTTGATTTGTGAGTGTCCACGTTTCACTTCCGTATAAAAGTGCCGGAGTTACAACTTTTTTGACCACTTCCACTTTTGTTCGTTTTGGGACTTCTCTATTTCCAAAAAAATGTTGTCCTTACTGTTAAATATTCTTCCCACATTTTCTGTCCTTTCGCTTATTTTCTTGTCCATTCCTCCATTTTTCTCTATGATCACTTCTTGGTATTTAAAGCTATCTACCTGTTCCAACCTTAGCCCATCTAAAGTAATGTTTTAATGTATTTATTTTAATGATGACTTTTTCCAATTCCCTGCGTAGAATTTCTTGATTATGTAGCAGATTCTTTTTTTGATTCCGCGACTAAGACCATGAAGCTTGCGAACATTGGCTCAGTTACGTCAATTTTTTTCATATTTAAGCTACCTAGGTGAAACAATTAAATTTTTTGTTTTACTTCTTTAACACTAGAACCGCCGCAGCGGTCAATTTGACCGTTTGCGTTCTTTAAATTGAGCTGATTCGGTTATTCTTTTAAGTACAACTATGCGCTTTCATGAATTTTCCTAACTTCTTTTTATCTTATAATAGGGTAACTGCTACAGTTATTGGCCCTAGTGTAGTTATTGGCATAGTCTGCATTTAATCGCATATAATAAGAATTCTAAATAAATTTAGGGGATTCTGTTTATTGGTTTGCAAACTTTAATCATTATTGTTTAAAACTAGTAACTTATTTTGTTATAGTGTTGGTAACAAAAATAAAAAATCATATTTATCTAGAGCACGTTGCAGTCACAAATAAGAAAGGGCGCGGTGAACGTGAACACCTTAAGGTGAGTGTCAATTTTGAATAGCTTATTTTATTATCAATTATTGGTTGGCAAAATAATATTACAAACTCTATAACCTTATTACACTATAAAGTGACAAAAATACATAATTCTGTGGCTACAGTTGCAATAATCGATTTATTTAAAGGGCGGCTAACAATTGGATCATAAAAATCTAAAAAACTATAGTTATTGGCATAGGCGGCCAATAACTAGTACACCTGAATTCTGCCTAGATTCAGTTATTAACCGTGGCCAATAACTAAAGTATTGTATGCCAATAACTATACACAGTGTAAAATTTACCGGCAAATTTAAATTGTAAATTTCCTGAAAATGCCAAAAGTAAAACGAAGTTGTTTTTATAAAAAAAAATACAATAAGAACGATATTGAATAAGCATTAGACCATTAGAGGCTGTAAAAATGGAATATCTAAACGAGAAGCTTCGAAGATGTATAATGTTCCTAGGGCCACATCGCAGTTCCGCCTTTGCGAAAAATTTGTTAAAGAACGCCATGGTCCTTCTTCAGTACTGACTCATTCCAAAGAAGCTATAATTGTGGCCTGGCTAGAAGAAAGCAGAAAAAAAAGGTTTTTCCAAACGATTTGACGATATTAAGCTATCCGTTAAAAAGTTTCTAGAGGATTCTAAAAGAGAAACCTTGTTCAAAACCAATACACCTGGAAAAGGATGGCTTAAGTCATTCTTGTCGCGGCATCCGCCCATAGCAATAAGATAAGAAAAGAATAAAAAAACTAAAATTACTTAAACAAAAATCAAACAAAGTTCAAATAGTACCAAATGTGCTAATAAGTGATAATTTAAAATTGCCAATAACTAAATTGAGTGATAATAGTAAAAATATTAAAGTAATCAAAGAAAAGAAGAGAGAAGTTCATGTCAAAGATTTATTTAAAAATTTTGATATTGACCAAGAGATTGAGGAACAACCTAATGAAAACAATATTCAAAACGAATTTTTAAATAACAAAGTTGTCTTTGGTATATGTTTTACTTGTTGCTATAATATTAATAGCAACAATTTTGGAATAACATGTAACACATGTTGCAGAAATTATCACCTGAGATGTACCTATATTAAAATACAAAAAAATTTCGGATAAAGTATTCACATGTAAAACATGTCAATCAAAGACTGTGTAAATAAGAAAAAAGAAGAAAAGTGTAAGACTGAAACTTTGAAATAGAAAAAAAAAAATATTTTTACAGTGTTCAAATATGATATTTTTAGTAACCCTATTAGCCTTTATGTAAAAGACAAGTTTATAAAAGAATTTACTTTTAGTTAAAATAACATTTTGTGTACCCAAACCCTATTTATTTATTAGGAATTATTTTCTTTGGTATCTTTAAATGCACAGTTACAAGAAAACAATAAATATTGTTATTATTTTGTGAGAAATTTTGAAAAGAAGTAACAATTATTATGAATGCCAATAACTGGTACATGCAGGGCCAATAACTACGAAAGACATGCCAATAACTACAAACTGCGTAGTGTTTTAAAAATAATTAATTTTTACTATTAAAAACTTATGATACATCAAATTCGAATTTTAAATATGAAAATAAGTTTATTGGTCTACACCACAGTTCAGTTTTTATATTTTAATATCGAAAAATTAATTAATTATCTTACTTGCAATATGAAATTTTGCTTAAGGGGGCCAATAACTATAGCAGTTACCCTACACCAAGTTTCAAAATTTTAAAAAAATTCTCTCTATGAAAATTCAAATTCTATACCTTAAACCGCCAAATACGGTCATTGTTTTAGTGTTTTAGCTCGGTTTTAGTAAATTTTGTTATGGTTATCAATAGTAACTTGTTTTATATTTAATGATTTTGCAAGTTATATATCTGCAAGGTTGATTTTTTTAGCGGAATATTGTTATACATATATTGATCTGCTATGTGTATTGTATATAGTATACAGATACAGACCCACAATTTTTGTTGTGCTAGTGCTAGTGCATTGACAAAATGTGTTCATCTCATGGCCTCACAGGAGGCAGCGCTAAAATATTTAGAAGAATTAGAAAAGTTACCAGAAAATGAATCTGGAGGAGAAAGTGAAGAAGATGATGATACACTTATAGATGGTAAAAACGATGAATCAATTACTAAAAATCTTAGTAGGCAATCTAGCAGCAGTAAAATTAATGTAATTACTAATCCAAATACAACAAATGTACCAAGTACATCAAATGTACCAGAAGGCAACGTTACCCAACATCGTATGCGAAAAAACTTTGTCACTCTACTAGTCGGAAGTAATCAAACTTCAAAAGCTGGACGTTTGGGAGGTTATAGCACCGAACAGCTCTTCTTCTGGACATGCACTTACGATAAATATAATTCGTGATAACCCTGGACCAACTCTTTATGCAAATAAGTTGGCTGAAAATGACCATAGTTGGCACCATCAAACGGACCCGAAAAATATTCCAATATCTTTGCAAAAACAATAAAATGCAATTATTATATTGTACTACAATAATGAAACTGGAACATAGTACACTGAAAATATATCAAGCAAACGATTTTGAGTACCCTTTATACAACTATAACAGTAAATTAAGAAAAGAAGAAAAAACCTAAAACAAATAAATTTTACAATGAGACAAACTGTGGCGTTGATATTTTAGATCAAATGGCAAAAAATATCCCATAAATGCAGATTCACGAAGATGGCCTGTTCACAATTTCCACAATATCTTAGACCTACCATTAATTAATGCGGGGGTTATTTATAAGAAAGTGACAGGTCAAAATACGACAAGAAGAGATATAATATTACATATAGCTGAAGAACTTGGAAGAGAATATAGAGATTTGCAAAAAAGTGCTACTCCAAGATGCCAGTAAAGGCCAACCCAAAGCTTTCAAAGGACACCAGTGCCCAATTAAACAATTAAACAATATAACTTAAACAAAACTTCAAATGTTAATGATTTGTCTAAAAAAATATGTCTGCGGAAAATGTGCTGGAAGTGTACAAACAACTGTAACTTGTTTAAATCGTGCTAATTAATATTTATGCTAAAATATTTTTTTGTTAAAATATTTATTTTTAAGTACTTACACTTAGCGTAATATTATCATATTATGTAGTTATGCTTTATTTGTGTTATTAAACAATATAAAATTTTACAAACAGTAAGAAGGCTTAATTTAAACACAGCGGTCAAAATGACCGGTAACGGCGGTTGAAGGTAGTAACATTTTCTGGCGGTTCTAGTGTTAATTACCCCATCTATAACTACTGCGAATAATGGACTGAGCTCGCATCCTTGTTTTAAGCCCTCTTTTGTTTTAAAATCTTCAGATTCTTCATTCTACCCAATATGAACATAAACAAACCATGGTATCCACAAAAATGAATCGTTCTATTTTGCAATATTAGATGGTTCATGTTTATTTATTTAATTTTTCACTCAAAAACTGTCGGTTTAACGAGAATAACTATAAAATAAAAAAAGTTTCTAAATAAATGAAGCTTTAAAAAAAATTGCAAAATTTTAACCCACCAAAATGTTCTAATAAAAAAAAACAACGGGGGGCGCACATTTCGAAAGATGATTAAAAATATTACATTGGGGAAAATTTTATTAAGTACTAGCGATTCCGGAGCCCCTTCGGGGCTCCTTCACCGCCTTAAGCGTAAAATTCTCTTTGCGCAAAACGTTCATAATGGTTCAGGTGTTGGATGTAATTCTGGCAATTTCACTTTTCCACCCAAGCAGCACATTCCTGGTGTTTCATTCTTAAATTTGAGGGCACTACAATACCTGCATAATTTATTTATTTTTCCAATAATCACACTTGGATGAAGACTGTAATCATAATTTGAATCGTAATTAAATGCACCAAGATTAAATCAGCGTGCTGTAAGTATTCTTCTAGTGAGAGCATTGCGTAGTCGATTCGTTTCCAATCTTGCTTCCCGTTGCTCGTCTATTTCAGATGAACAAGCTTGAGCATTGCGTAATCGATTCGTTTCCAATCTTGCTTCCCGTTGCTCGTCTATTGTAGATGAACGCGCCTGAGCATTGCGCAATCGATTCGTTTCCAATCTTGCTTCCTGTTGCTCGTCTATTTTAGATGAACGGGCCTGAGCATTGAGTAATCGATTCGTTTCCAATCTTGCTTCCCGTTGCTCGTCTATTTCAGATGAACGGGCTTGAGCATTGCGTAATCGATTCGTTTCCAATCTTGCGTCCCGTTGCTCATCTGCTTCTGAAGCTCGTAATGTTTTTTTTTTTTGCTTGAAGTGTGGATTGACCAATCCCTCTTCGTTGATTGTTTATATATAGATAGACGAACTGTCAAATAACAGTATTACTGTCATTTACAGCGTATCTTAGCAACGATGTTTGTAATCCATACGTCATCAGATCAACGGTCCGTTGACAGTGACATACTTCAATTTCTAGGTTATGGTCAGTTTGACAGTATTGACATAATTCAATTTCTAGGTTATGCTGTCAGTTTGACAGGACTGTCTTTTGACATACTTCAATTTCTAAGTTATGTTGTCAGTTTGACAGTATTGACATAATTAAATTTCTAAGTAATGCTGTCAGTTTGACAGCATTGACATACTTCAATTTCTAGGTTATGTTGTCTGTTTGACAGTACTGTTTTTTCACATACTTCAATTTTTAGGTTACATATCAGTTTATTTTTAAATGTCATCGTATTTTCATTTTCTCAAATCTGAATTCAACTCGAAACTGGGATTGTTTCGTATGTATGTTTAGGGGAGAGCGAAGCGATTCCGATTTGGTATGATACATCACAGTATAGAGATCATACAGTAGGGACAGCTGCTGTCGGCACCTTTGAAGTTTGTTGTTTAAGTTTTTATCCAATATGGCCGTCTATTGGCGATATTTCATATTATAGTTAATAGATGGCGATAGTTAAAAATTGGCGTTAATTGATATAAAAGTTCAAATGGCAGATGTAAAAAGCAAGTATTTTAAATTGTTAAGTTAAAATAACAACTTTTTTTTTATGTTAATAAAATATATTTTTTACAAAATCTATTACATAACCGCACTTTATAATCTAAATTCTGTCAAAATAGCGATCATATGATACGTCAAATGATTTAAAATTGTCGTGCCACCCCTCTGCTATTTAAAGAAGTACTACCAATTTTGTGCATGCGCAATGAAAATGTGAACATAAAAAAAAGGTAAGCTGTCCCTACTGTATGATCTCTATACTGTGGATACATGTACATAAAGCTTAATTGGAGAATGATCTGAGCGCTTCTATTATTCAGTCAAAGTTTGACAGTGCGTGCGCGCGACGACGTTTTCATAATGCAAGTACGAACATTTTTGCACGTTTTAGTTAATAACGTTTGCAAGCGATTTTTACCGAGGTCCTGAGCGTGCACATATTAAAAATTGATCCTTTATACGACCCGTCAAAGAAGTTCGCGATTTTTAGATGCCCCCTAGTATTTTTAATCGCTCTTTGAAAAATGCTTTCGACGTTCGTTATTATGTAGTGCGTGCGCGCGTCTGCGCTTTTTCTCGTTCGTGGTCCGAATTTAACTCGAAAGTGGGATTGTTTGGTAAGTACTTGTCGGGGAGAGCGAGTCGATTCCGAATCGGTACGACACATGTGCGAAAAGGTCGAATCGGAGAAGGTTCGAGCGTTTAAACGTTACGTCAAATTGTCAAATTGTCAAATTTTGACGAAATTCTCGCTCCCGACGACCCGATTTAAATGTTGCGTGTAAGATTTTGGCACGTTTTCCTCAATATCTTTTCCGGACGATTTTTTTTGGGAATTCTTATTTAGCTCATCTTTTTCCCAAGGTGCTATAGATTGTCTGTGCCAAATTTGGTCAGGATCGGATGAATGGTATAGGAATGCATAAAGGACAAACATCCATACAAACATACATACATTCATTTGCATATATATATATATATAGATAATCCAACCATTGTTTTATACAAACACTATGTTTTATTATTTACTTTTAAAATTTTATTTTTTTCTCAGCACAGCTTATAGAATGTCAATATCTTTGAATATTTTTGAATGTAAAGGACCTCCACCGTGTCATGATCCTCATATTGCATATTTATTTCGTTATCTCTTTTATCATCTCACATATTCAAATATATTACCATTTACTCCAACACTTTACAAATCTTTATTTTATGCTTATTAGACGAGTCTTTCTTCATTCGTATTTTTTCTTGTATTCCTTTATTGTAGTAAAATATGTTTCCGCAAATTGTACATGAAAATTTAAATATCACAGGCGAAGAGAATAAAATCTCCATATTAATTAGACGGAATAGTTTTGTTTGGATAGGATGACTACATGACGTGAGAAACGCGTACAGGGCTCATTGAAATTTACATTTTTGGACGTAATTTGTAACACAATACCGCGCTATGACCACATAACGCGCCTAATTACAATTAAAAGGTTTTATCTTTTACAAGAAATAAAGTTTACAGTTAAATTGTTATTTGTTTATAAAGACTTGAGTCGGGAAGTGATGGATAAGATCGACCATCGGTGCTATAAAAAGTTTTCTTTAAAAAAATTTGCTAAGTTTAAGGTTATCTTACTTGATTTATTGTCTTAAACGGCATATTTACTAAACAAAAATTGTATTACTTACACTTTATTTTACAAACAAGCCATTGTACCAGGGACGTAGCCAAGGGCGTCCGCAGAACATTTTCCGGGAGGGGGGGCAAAGCATAAAGACAATTTATAATATAAGGTAATTCCGGGACAGTTGCCCCACCTAAGGCAAAAAAATCTTTTAATAATTTTTTAAATTGTAGTCTCTGAAAAAATGGATATGCATAGCCAATTCAATTGAGAATAACGCACTACATTCAAAATTTGAATATTACGACCGGGTTGACAAAAAAAAAGCAAAACCAAGTTTTTGGCCATCTCTCCCGACAGTGCGGTTGAGATGCCCCATATAAATGGGAGTGATGCCCCGGCCTTAAACGATCAATGAAACCAAAAATATTTAATCCAAAATGTATTTTTATTGATATGTTACGAATCGTACACTCGATTGATCATATCAACTTAATACACTTACGACGTCGTTATGTACGACGACGATAACGACGGTAAATAACGACGAACGTTTCGACGCTTAGTCTGCTTGTTCGTCTTCTTGAAATATTTAGCTCCACGTCGGCTTTAAATTTTTTTAATGTAATTTATTTATAGAATTAAGAATGCATGTGGTCAAATGAGAACTTAAATTAGAATGTATTTTGCAACTTAACTTACTACCTAAGTATTACAAAAATGTTATCCCTTTGCTATGGTTGGTCATCCTAGCTAAGGGATTTGTCCCTGAACATATGTTAAAAAGATTTTGTTCTTCTTAATTCTTCTCTGAATTGTTCTGAAGACCATTGCCTTCTGGTTTTATCAGATGTTTTCATCTTATACGTCATAGGCATCTCTGAACATAGTTTATTTTTCATAAATATTGTCAATATAGTCTTTCTAGGATGCTTGTGTTACAGTATTAATTAATAAATTGATTAGTTGTTGCTGTATTGTGTATAAGGAATAGATGTTCCACCGGGGCATCTGTACCTCGATAAAATGGGGCAACTCTCCTTTTAGTACGGGTTAGATGCCCAAGGGATAAAAAAAAATGGAACTTAAAAGATACCGGTGTATTTTATTGCAAAAATAACCTTAACAATGTATTTGAGAAGCTGGCTAAAAGTATTCCATGAAAAATAATAAATTTCGAATTGCCGGTATCTTTAAGTTATTTTGTTATTACTACATTATAGCGCCATGTTAAAATCGTTGAACTCATCTTAATTTTGTTGACAACCGCACACCACCCGAAATTTTTGCCAACGGCAGTATGCCTTCCAGATAGCAACTGTTACGGAACAATAATACAGTACAAATTTTGGCATCTGTCATTGGCATGCGAAAATAGAACAACCGAGGCATCTCTTCCAGTGGGGCAAGTCGCCCGAAATTACCCTCTATAATTTTATAGTTTTTATGATTTGTTTTTAGGTACAAGTAGATACCTACAAGTAAATTTGAACTTTTTGAAAAGTTTAATATGTTAAAATATTACTTTGTAAGTGATAAAAACGTAGCGGTTGCTGCAGAATTTACTTGGCAATGACGTCTAGTTGTTTAATAATTGCAAACATCACTTGTTTACGAAATCATGGCAAACTTTGATGATCGAATTTTTACAAAATTGGTCATATCTCGGTTATTTTTTGCAATAAATGTACAAAACTATATATTTTTGAAAACCTAAAAAAATATACTTTCAAATTAAGTCATAGCCGACTAGGGTTTCTATTTAAAAAAAAAATTAAGTGTAATCCATATCTCGAAAGTCAAGATGGCTAAAAAAATGTGCCTATGTTTTTCATTTAAGCACAAAAATCTGTATAAAAAACCTATATAACATTTGGTTTCAATTTAATAAATAAAGAAGTTTTAGCAAATTTTCAAAAATAATGAAATTTCGTTTTTCGTCTGTAGTGCCAAAATGGATAGCGATATAAAAAATCTGATTAGATAGGCGTTTTCTCAATGAGACCGAAATCAGATTTTCGATAGGTATCTATTGCGGCAACATTCGAATTGGGTACACCCTGTACATATTTGTTCCAAAAAAAACAAGATATGGTTAATTCTGTAAGATTTTTCAAAATCAAAGTTTGCCTTGGTTTAATGACCTACTAGGGTTTATTTAAAACAAATTCTAATCGGCATGATAAATAATTGTCTTTGTCCCTTTTTTCTTGAAAGAAGGTGAGTAAACCGTATGAAATTACTATTAAAAGGATTTAATTAAAAAAATCGGTATTAATAAATATCTTAGGAATGCATTAACATTGTTCACTTATTAGCAAATATTTTTAGAATATTTTCTTCGGTTAAGTAATAAATGTCTCTAAAATGTGTATTTAATCCCTTATTTGGCATGCAATTATTTGTAACAAAAAGTTCGTAATCAAATAATATGTGGTCATAGTTTACAAAAAACGTTTAGAAATCTGTTTACGCTTTTTGCTTATTAGAAGTCATTACCGCAGATAAAAGGCATAACTCGTTATTATTTGTTACAAATAATTGTATGCTAAATAAAAATTAAATACACATTTTAGAGAAATTTATTACTTAACCGAAGAAAATATTCTAAAAATATTTGTTAATAAGTGAACAATGTTAATGCATTCCTAACATATTTATTAGTACCTATTTTTTTAATTAGTAATTTTATGCGGTTTACTTACCTGTTTCCAAGGAAAAAGGGACAAAGACAATTATTTATCATGCCGATTAGGATTTGTTTTAAATAAAATATTTGTTTTTGCCATTTTTAACAACAATTGTGTCAAAAAAGTGCCAACTGTTATACATTGTCGAATTCAGAATAAAATGCTCTACAAATTGGCGTCAAAATCAGATATAGCGTCCATAAAAAAAATTGACCTGATGATGGTTTTAAAAAAACGAAATGTCGCACGGAAAATATAATTAGGGATTCTGATTCCTTGCAAAAAGTGGCCATGAAAATGTTTTTACAAAAATGAATTTTGACATCAAATGAAAAAGTTACGGGCAAAAAACAAAAATCCACTTTTTTACTTTTTCTCCTATATCTCAAAAACTAAAAGAGCTAGATAAGTTCTGTTTGCGTCAAATTATTAAGCACCTGACTATAGAACTTTGCCCCAATTTAACCGAAGTTGTAACTTATACCGTTTACGAGATCCCCATAGTGGCCGCGAAAAACGAGAACCCTGTATTCAAAAATGAAGATTTTTTAAATTTTGGTCTGTAGTGCTACAATCAAACGTGATATAAAAAATCTATTTCAGATTTTTGACATAGACCATTTTTGTAATCACCGGCACTTTTCATAGGTATTCTGTGTGCTGCATATTCTACAAAGTATTAAGGTAGGTGTTATGATATTTAAAAGGTCCCTATTTGAAGTTTTGCGTGCGGACCCAAAAATTCTACTCACTGCATTGAACGGGCCATATTTTAAACAGACACTTTATGACGATTAGAATATTAATAGGAGGTTTCTTAATGAATTTAAGTTGATAAGATCAAAAACTTAATATGCTAAGGGTATTGCCGCTTTTCCGATAAGAACAGAGAGGCAAATTTTTTATATTCTGCATCTAAACGCCAATGATCGTTCGCGCATATTGATTTGAACGTTATATTTTTATTGCATACAAATGCCATGTTAGTCATTGCAAATTTTTCCCACGGTGCCTTATCCTGTTTGTCATAACATAGGTAGTTCGAAAAAAATCAAAGTCCTTGTGCATGTTTACAACTCTAAGGATGTGCGAAACATTTTTACATAAACGCATGATGAGCATTTAAACAAAATGGGCACCACATTATAAAGAGAGCGTATCTGCCACTGTTTGGCGCAAAATTAGATTTAATTCACTATTCTCACGAAACATTTGTTCATAAGTTCGATCTAAATATTTTGTGACTTATTTGTAAGACTAGATATCGTCGATGGAAAGCAATTTTGCTGTAAAAGCCAAACTATGCAAAAAAATTTATTACATCATATTTTTTTAGTTTTTTTTTCTGCGTCGGATGGTCTTTATTTCAAAAATGTACGACAAAAAAATAAAAACTGAACGGTAATTCAAAAGTACTGTTATTTTATTCAAATTAAAAGAGAACTTGCACTACTTGCAGTGCAAGCCGTTAAAATCGCTCCTTTTTCTAATGTTGGCGTATAAAGCAATCATGCTTTCGTCACTTTAAAAGAGATTTCGTTTACAGCAACTACTTAGTTTAAAGATGTAGCGTATAGAGCATTTACGCCGCCCAAGTATTTTAAGTCATGCCGGTTACCACAAACATTAGGTTATCTTTTTAGAATACTTGGTTTGTAACAGCGATTTATACGGATGCAATTAAAGAACATATTGTTTTTAAAGCATTTGCCTAGATCTAGTTATAGTGTATTTATAACGTTAATACAATTCGAATAAATAAAGATAGATTGTTTTGGGGTTGTGATACGTCATAGTTCTTTGCGTAAGCAACGTGCAATTGACGTGACCGTACGTGTTAAGTAAGGGCGTTTGTCAGATCTATCTACACAATAAACGATTAAGAAGGTGCTCAACCCAACTTTAATTTGTATAATCAAACAATTCCTATTGCACAGGCAAAATATAAAGACCTAAAAAATCTTGTGGAAAAAATATAATACCAAAGAATGATGCACTTTAGTATATAAATTTAAAAACCAACTCAACAATACCTGATTGTTTAAACGATACAGACGAAGAAGATAGTTATTAAAAGGAAGGCAAGAAGGAGATGATTGCAAATAGAAGCTTTAAAATGGTTTAGTTTTATATTACCCACCTAAAGAAGTTACAACTGATGCATTTATACTAGTTTTTGTTTAATAGAGTATCTTATTTCTTTGTTTTTTTTTTATGACTCTTTAAAGTCTAACAAATAATTATTTGTTATTAGTTTCTTTTTGTTCTTTGAATACCTTTAACAATCATAATCATTTATTTAAACGTGGTTTTTTGTGAGCATTATAATTATAACATTGGTAAATTATTTAATTCCCATGTACTTTAAACAACTTATTACATACATACACTTTTGTGTATACGACAAAACAAATGAAATATAAAAGTTTATGTAGTTGCATTTACAACCAGGGTTGAGCAGATTTAAATCAATTAATTTAAATCACGATTTAAATCATGATTTAAATCAAGTGATTTTTTCAAAAACAATTATCAATTTAAATTACAGATTATATGAGTAGTTACAATATAATATTTATAATAAAACAAAATTGTATTACTATTAGTAATTAAATGCACGAAATGGTGAATAAAACATATCAATTCGCTCTTGTAAAGTAATATTCATTGTGGAAATGCAATAATTCAAAAAATAAATGACAAGTTTTTGACGTTAGCGTAATGAACAGTCAGTTTCTTTAATTTCCACGGCACTCTATTGCTTCAATACCGATTTGAAAAAAAATGTCGAATATCTCGAAGAGTATGGGTTTTGGGTATAGGACATACTTAACAAAATATGAAGCTCTTTTAAAGACGAATTCGATGACATAAAAAAATACAGGGGTTCGCATTTGAAAAAATCGAGTTACGAGCTTTTGAAAATCATGGAAGTTGCCACCTATTTATGAACACCTGTGTGTGTGATTCAAATTTTTTCATATCGAGCGAACAGAGAAATTTTTTCTGCATGTCCATACCAAATTAAAACTCTGTATTTCAAAATAACTTCAGGAGAATTTTTTAAACAAAGACTTAAAACCTTGATTAATTTAGAAAATTAATGTTTTTCAACAACACCGTATAAGAACCTGTAGTATTTTATATTGATGCAAAGGTAAAATTAAGGCGGTCAAAAATATTAAATAAAAAATTGGGTGTTGTATTTGAAATATAAAAGTTGCTATTAGTTCCAGAAAGATGACTCACCCTCGACTCACCCTGTATATTTGAAAATATTTTTATTGTGTTGTTTAGAAAAAACTGTATAAAATAGCATTTGATTCAACTTCATATCTCAAGCTGTTTAGCCACAAGCGAACGATCTCGCACTAATGACACCCTGTATATAATTAATTAAACATCACCATTTAGCACTGATTTTTTCAAAATTCTTAATCATTATATTTAATTTTTCATTTTGACAAAAATTCACCAATGAATTAAATATATTGATTATTAAATATATTAGCACAAAACAGAAATAGCATGTGAACATGTCACTAAATTCGATAATATGGTACATTTGATTTAAATCAAAAAAATCTGATTTAAATCAAATAAATCGATTTTTTTGATTTTTTAAAAAAATCATGATTTTTATCCACCCTGTTTACAACACACCAAACATTCGTTTCTTTACATTTTTTGTCTGTACTACATTTAGAAGGCCACTATTACTACCCGAATTTAATTCCAAACATTGTGACATGGGGTTTACGACATTTCAATGGAGCAGCATTTTCAACGTGTGTTTTGGTGTAAGCGCCAAAACGCCATTAATTTATAGTTATGGACGATTTTTATTGTTCTAATAATATTCATTTAATTATTTGACACCTACATTCCTTAAAATTTTTTTCATAAAATCATTATTAAAAGTACAGTAATTATTTTTACAAAACTCAAATTGTTTTTTGCCTCTCCTGTAAAGTTGTAGTTTTGGCGTTTACAGCAAAATTGCTTTCCACCGACGATATAGTAAAATCTCATTAAAAAGAGAAAAAAGCACATTCAACTATTCCATAGCCAACTGCACGGCCCATAAGAAAACATGAAGTTAGAAGTAATACCGTAAGTGGTCAAAAAATTCTAAAATAACAGTTACATTCGCCATTTTAAAAAGTACCTTACGAAAGTATATAGGTACTAATAAAATTAATCCAATGATTAAGACAAAAAAGTTATGAGAGAAAAAAAACAACATTTTCATCCTTTTTGCTATAGCTTCTTGAGTACGAGGAATGTTGTACTTTTAAAAATTGATTGTGGCTCCTCTCATGCTTAAGAATAATTCACCTAATTTAAGTAAACCTGTATCTATTATAATGAGGGAGATCCCCATGCTGGAAATGTAATCTGGGACACCTGTATAAGCTATTCCGCTAGCGGACATATAGCCACTTCCATTTTTTAAACCGATAATGTTTGCCTAGTTTGTGTCAGGTAGTAGAAGTTTGTCGGGTATCACCGGAATTTAATAAGCGAGTCCGGCCCTGGTAACAGACTCGTTATAACGCCTGCCAATCTAATTACGATAATAGGCGGTCACAGAGTGCGCTATTATTTAACAGCGTATGTTTGGGTCAGATCCTACTCACTGTTCACAATGGACAATTAACATTTATAAATCTTATAGCATCTAAGTGTGAATTGCAAACACAATTAATAAAGCAATTAAATATTAATATGTTTTAACATACAATGTCAATTAAGTCTTGATTTACGAACCAAAATAATACAACAACAGTCGCACAAACTACAATTCTTAAACGAAAATTTTGTTACAAATATAATAATTGTGCTGGTTGTCATAATAAATAATTTAGCGATGAAACTAGAAGACTACAGTAGCTCATGAACGCGTTTTAATTTTCCAAAAATAGATTTATTAGGCTGTTTTCTTTATGGATAACGATTAAAATAAGTTTCACTGCAGCTTCAGAATTATTATTAGAGTAAAGTGCCCTAAAATGGAATACTTTTTTGTATTCGGCAATAATATTCACATTTATTCAACAAAATTTTGCAAAAAAAAATGTAAGGAATTTGTAATGAATACGCAACACATTACTCGAATTCTGGTACGATATTACGGTAGATATTTCTTATGCAGCTATTTTTTTTTAAATGTTACTACTATTCCATATTAAGCTCCCGGGGAACCTATGGAATACCAGGGGTTCTTAATATGGAATATAGAATTATATAGGAAATGTACATTAAAATAAACAACTGCTCATAGATTAATCTTTTATTTCTTTCTGAATTGCATTATTACTTAAACCAAACCAAAACTCTGTTATTTATGTAAATTATATTATAATTCAAGTGTCATTCAAACTAAATGTTGATAATTTATTCATTTTTTTCAGGTAGGACAATAGAATTGTTTTTTTGGGTATTTTGCACATATTTCGTCTGCCCATTTCTGACACTTTTGACACTGAACCCATATTGCTGTACTTAGTGACCATAATCACAGTGCCGTAACGAGGGTACGAAGCGCCTGTGGCAAGTGTCTAACTTGCGCCCCCCTCCAACCCAAAAATGATCAAAATTTTGAAAAATTTAAATGTAACAAGTTAAATTTTATTAAATGCAGTATGTTAAATACTTAGTATTAACCCCATCAAAATGAGTAACCTGTAAAACCAATTATGCATTGGTATAAATTAATAATCTATTAAATAAATTTTTATTCAAATTCAATGACAAACAAATTAAATAAATACAGGATATAGGTAAAATATAAAGTATGTAATATAAATATAATAAAACCATAAATAACTTCAGCATATTTTAGATGTTAATTTTTTTATCTTTTTCATTTGCAAACACTTCGTCATAATTTAATGTTTTTGCAATATCTTTTTCAATTGATATTATATGTTTGTTAATCGCTCCTGTCCAATAGAAGAACGAAGGTACGATTTTACAATTTTCAATTTGCTAAACGAACGTTCGTAGGAAGCTGTCATTACAGGCATTATTATAAAAATCTTTGCAACAAGTCGTATTTTTTTTGCCAAGATTTGAAAAGCCTAAAGTTTCTAAAACTACCATGGCTTGATATTTGAAACTCGCAATTTCACATACCAGTTCTATTATATTTCAATGCCAGGTCAGCTGCGCATCATTTGAGATCATATAGCAGCATAATTTTTAAGGCTTGCGACCTCTTGTAAAGCAGTGAGACTATCAATGAGTTGTATGAGTATTAGATCTAAAAGTTTACACATTTATTTTTTAGTGCATAGCAACATTCGAGCATTTCTTACAGAGTCTACTGTAACTTGTCTTTGCCATCTAACTCGAAACGAATTGAAGCTCACCAGTGTTACCAAATGTAGGGGAAATTCCGTTGTTTTATAGATATTGTAAGTCTAAAGCTGCGTATTGCCGAAATTTAAAAATAATATATACAATAGCGGACTTTTATATCTATTTACTTTTATTTTTTTACATTTTTTATATTTAGCGCCCCAAATCTAGTTGCGCCCGTGGCGGGCGCCTCTTTCGCCACGCCCTTGTTACGGCACTGCATAATCATATTCATTATAAGGCATCTCTATGTATTCCACATTAGGTATCAATGTGACATTTCAAAAATCGGTATATGTAAAACATGAAATGGCCCCAATCAAAATTTTGGTCTATTTAATTGAAATGTAAAGGCTCATGCTAAATAAACATGCAATAAAATATTTTATATCATATACCCTAGCGTAGCATATAATATTTTGCACTGAAAAATGTAGCCTAAAAACTCAGTAGCACGTCAAAAATATATTTGAATCTGTTATGTAATCTAGTGAATATTTTTTAACTATCTTACATTTGGGAATGTGTGATCAATGGACAAGTAGGTACATATACTTTTCAACAGATATCGCTTATTCATTGTCATAATACTGAGGTATTCCATAATACGTAACTGTTCCATATTAGGGCACTTTACTCTACTTTGAATAAAACATATCATACTTTTCGTAATATTCGTAACCCATTTCGTGTTTTTAACCCTAGAAGCCCAATCTACGTCATTTTGACGTACACTCCAACACATATTCGCGATCTCTTTCGCATGCTTGCTTAGATCGCCGTGACCATCCGAGCCAACTAGGTACATGCCCAGAGCTAACAGGAGACAGCAGTCTCGCTTTGATAATTGCCGCCATTTTGTTGTTATCGCAATGTTCACGTCGTTACGACGTATGTTTGGGCTTTGTTAACTTTTGCACTTTTCGAATTTTCTAAATTATATTAGTGCCTGTAGAACATCAAAATTATTTTTGTTTATTTTTATAAACAAGCGAGATATAACATAAAACGAAAAGTCGAAAAATCGAGTTATCGGTGATAACTAGGTATTGTAAATTTACCGACTTTTTGAATTACCGGTAATTCGGTAAAACTGTCAATTAAAAGCGCTTTACCAGCAATTTAACGGTAAACCATATTATTGTATATATTTATATTATATTGTTTCTTTTTAGATTTTTTGCGGTTACTAACATTTTTAATACAGTTTTCGAAGTTTATCCGCGTCTCCCTTATAGTAAGAGCTTGCCGAAACGTCGAGCCAATTTAAATATTACCCGAATAAACTCCGAAAACCATATTAAAAACAAATATATTTATATACATTTATTTATTATGGAACTGATTGAGATAGTTGAAGCCTAAACTATCCCAATAAGTTTGATACAATATATTAGTTAACAGCTATCAACGTAATATTTTTTTCTGTAATAATACAATATACAATAACAATGTATATTATATAATATATAAAATAAAAATATTGTAAGAAATATAATCCAGCATTACAAAAAACACATGAAAATAGAACTATTCTGAACATAAAATATAAAATAATTTAACATAATATACCTATGTTGTCAAACTATTAACAATATTTTTTATTTTAAACTTTTCTTAAAAAATAACCATGTAGAAAACATAATTTGTCTAAACTGTCGTCTCCTAATTGCAACCTAATTTTTGTACAAAATAATCCAGCCGCGGAAAAAGCTCTTTCGGATTCTACTACACTTGTTGGTCGAGTAGTGAGTAAACAATCATATGCCATTTGTATGTTTTCCCCTTAATTTTTCTCTTTAAAAACACGTCAAATTTTTTTCGATTATTTCATTTAGATTTTTATCATTATTAGAAAGATATTGTAAAAGTACCGGAATTACCGGTAAAAAACTGGCCAATTACCAGTAAATTTTGAAGAGCATTTTTTGCGATTTACCGGTATTACAATCCCTAGTGATAACTTGATAACAAAAGACGATAACTAATTTGTTTTCACAATTAACTTTTCTTCGAAAAAAATATTGAGGATGCGCGGTCCGTTTTTCGATACCTCTTATAGGTACAGGGTGAGGCATCACTTATGACACCCCCACTTATTTTGTTATTGGAAAGAGTTATCAAAAAAAAATTCAAATATAAGTTGTTTGATACAGTATTTCCCAAAACACTGTCATGTCAAATTTCGTTTTCATTTGTTTTTTTTTAGGAGTTATGGCACCATATTTGTTTTTTTAATGGCACCATATATATTTTTTTATACGGTTTGAAAGCCATTTTCTTTCTCTTTTCAACGCCCTAAAACTTTTATACCCTTACATAACAAAATTTTTAAGAAAATCGCAAAAGAACTATTTTGTTTTAAAAGCGTATGGTGTACGGTATTAATTATTTTACATTAGTAGGAGTCCTACACCTAAAGCCTCGTCCACATTAGCGAGCAAAAGTGAGAGCCGAGCCTAGCGCAATCCATCATTTTAGCGAGCCTGCTAATTACCAACACTTGGCTGACCGGTTTTGTTGCACTCGCGAACCTGTGGTCGTATTAAACTGTTAAGAGGCAGGCTCGCTGAAATGATGGATTGCGCTAGGTTCGGCTCTCACTTTTGCTCGCAAATGTGGACGAGGCTTTAGGTGTAGGACTCCTACTAATGTAAAATAATTAATACCGTACACCGTACGCTTTTAAAACAAAATAGTGCTTTTGCGATTTTCTTAAAAATGTTGTTATGTAAGGGTATAAAAGTTTTAGGGCGTTGAAAAGAGAAAGAAAATGTCTTTCAAACCGTATAAAAAAATATATATGGTGCCATTTAAAAAAAAACAAATATGGTGCCATAACTCCTAAAAAAACAAATGAAAACAAAATTTGACATGACAATATTTTGGGAAATACTGTACCAAACAACTTTTATTTGAATTTTTTTGATAATTCTTTCCAATAAAAATTTTGTTTTAAAAGGAAACGGTATTTACTATTTTACATTAGTAGGCTTTGAAAATGATACAAAGGGTAAAAAATGTATTACAGTAGTTTTGTGTTTACCATTGTAACCTAATTAAACTTTTTTTTTACATTTTGTATCATTTTCAAAGCCTACTAATGTAAAACAATTAATACCGTAGATACGCTTTTAAAACAAAATTGTTCTTTTGCGATTTTCTTAAAAATTTTGTTATCTTAGGGTATAAAAGTTTTAGGGCATTGAAAAAAGAAAAGAAATGTCTTTCAAACCGTATAAAAAATTATTTATGGTGCCATTTAAAAAAAACAAATATGGTGCCATAACTCCTAAAAAAACAAAAGAAAACGAAACCTGACATGACAATATTTTGAGAAATACTGTATCAAACAACTTTTATTTGAACCTTTTTTCGATAATGCTTTCCAATAACAAAATAAGTGGGGGTGTCATAAGTGATGCCTCACCCTGTAGTTACCGAGATTCCCTATTAAAACATCGAAATTTGCCCACCCTGTACATTTCGTATTTTCTTTACGAATAAACTAATATTCGTCCTTGTAATAAAAATACAGAACAAGGGCATATCTCTTCGCTGTTTGGTGAGAGTGTATCAAAAAAGTTATACTTCCCTGACAATAAAACCGACATGAGTGACTGCGAGCGGCAGCCGCGCAAAGAGCCATAAAAGCTACACCAAAATCCCCTAGCGGTGAGTCTGTGACACAAAAAATCCTAGGCGGCAAACGTCAGCTCCGCCGGTGCGCACATCTAATTATCACAATCAGATTATAGTTAGTGCCTAATTAGTTTTTTATTGGTTTGTCTATCAAACTAGATAACTCCAGCATGACAGAGTAATGATCTTCGGTAGTTCACAGCAGTTAAATAGAAATGCACTTTTTATAGTTTATTACGCAATCATAAACATTGTACAGGGTGTCACGATAATGCATAGCCTTATACAACAGCTCCAATTCTTTAGTATTTGGCTGAAAAAAAAGTAGCACATAATTCATCGTGCTCACCTTACTTGACAATGTGCAAAACAATTTGGGAGTGGATTAGTAGAAAGATTTTGTGTGAAGTGCCATTTACAGTAATTTTCAAGTATCTTGTCATTCCTTCCTATAACCACATAATCACTAGGTACATTGCTAGAAGATAAGCAAAAACGAAGCTTGTTGTCTAAATGTTTATTGATATTATCCTTACAACACGATCATGTAGTAGAAGTTAACTTTTTTAAATGAGTCAACCAGTAAAATTATTATTGGAATACCGAACTTTTATAGTATGATCATCCAACTGTGTTAAATTTCCAGTCATAAAAGTACACAAGTAAAAGTAAACAGGGCAAGCGTAAAAGTTATTTGGTTTAATTTATCTTATGTTTCAATTGATCCCTTATAGATTTAAAAAAATATGTATTTTTCTTAGACTGCAGTATGCTAAAACAAATTAATCGGATCTAGAACCTCATTCTTTTTAGCATCTGTTCATTCTAGCATTCATTTAAATCTGTCTTTGGGTGTAATCCGTTCCAAAAACCAATTGTCATTTAACACAACCATGTTAGCAAGTAAAATATAATCAAAAATCAAAAATATAACTGTAAAATTTTTATAAAATTAATTAATTTAACTATACAACTTAAAAAACTTAAATAATCTTATTTTAGTGAAAATACAAATAAACTTCATCTAATTAAAACTAAATTATTTCTTTCTTAGTAGGTATTTAAGTTAATTAGCCTTTTCACTCTATTCTGTCGGTTCATAGGTAAAATTTTAAAACAATATAACAAAAAATGCGTTTTCTTTGCAAAATACACAAATGAGCATAACTGAAGGGTTTGTTGTAGCATCTGCATCTGCGTTCATTGTAGAATCCTGATTTTATTGATTACAACTTCTTGCAAAATTTTTCGTCAGAAATGTCCCATTTTTATGCAACTATTTGGTTTTTAGGGGATGAAGTTTTTCCGTTATCATAGTTTCATAGTTGTATCATATCTATCTAATTATTTACCTCCATCCCATCCCTTTTTTATGTTCTGTATCCAGCTTTCACAAAAACAGCACCGACACTGACAAAATGACAGAAGAAAAATGAAAATTTTCAGGTTACATAATCTAAAGGTAACAGTTTTAACAAGAATTGCCTAAACAAAACTTTGGTAATTCCTGCTCCCGCGTTTTTTACAGAATACAAAATACACACATTCTTGCTGGTATTCTTGTTACAATTTAGGACTTAAAAATATTGCTAACCAAACAATAATTTTCTTACGTTGTCGCTAGAATTTAATTAAGGGTGTGTTTATTACATCAAAAACATCAAAACTAAATGTTTTGCAGAGTTATACGTGCCACTGGCCATTTCCTTCGGAAAAATAGGGGAAAAACTGAAAAATTGGTATAAAAAGGTCATTTTTGCGATCGCGTTGGCCATGAAACCGTTAGAGACAAAATCGAAATTCTTTTATTTACCAATGCGCGCATCCTTTCCAAGTAGAATGGTGCAAATTTTTTGAAAAAATCTTAAACTGTCCCGGAGAAAAACGTTAAAAACGAGACCCCTGCATAAGCGCTATGATTTGAAAAGTTGAGGTATATCTGTTATGACTATGACATATCTATGCCATGCGACTTGCATAGGCGTTTAACATAGGGAAAACCGTTTTTACGAAGGTCTCGTTTTTCGCATTTTTCTCCAAGTTATAACCGTAATATTTTCATGTTAATGGTACCATATTCGATTTTTACTTAAAATTCTGAACACATTAGTATAACATGCCACGGAGAAATTTTAAAAGCAAGGCAAAAAATCTGAAAAAGCGATTATATTCGAAATTAAAATTGCAATGAAAACAAAAGCTAGACAAACAGTAAAACATAATTCAATTTTTAAATTTTACGGTAGTCAGCGATAGGTGTAACTTTACTGACACTCTGTAGGGGAGACCGGGTATAAAAGTAACACGGGTAGGTTGTGCCTATAGTTTCTTTAATTTTTGTTTTATATCGCCCTAAACGCTTTTGCAATGTTAAGTTACATCCAGCTCCCTACCTACATTGCTAGTTTTCATCTGTCATAGAGGTTAACTTTTTGCCAGCCAGAGTCACTATTTTCCGCCTAAAAGTTACTGCGTTGTCTCATCCGTCGAGTAACTTTTAGGCGATCTCTAAAATAGGAACAAAAAAGTACCTATATTATTTTGTTCTAAATTTAGTTGGCTATTGGTGGATGCAATACAATTTGACGTTAGAATCGTGGTTAATTGTGGATTCCCTGAAATTTTTTTTGTGTACACTTGGGGTCAAAAGTAACAAAGTGTTACAACCAACCCCAATTAATGTTTTCACTTGCAAATGTTCACTCTTAGCACATAATTGGTGGCTTTCTTCGTAGATGAGAATATACAAGAGTTGTCGGAATAATTTTCTAGTTTGTTGTATGTTTTTGATTCACATTTTTAAATATGTAGGTACTTATAATCTTGGCAAACCTGGTAACTGCAGTCCCAAATTATTAAATTTTAAAACTCAGTATATAATATCGGTTTAATGATGGAAATGTTTGTAAAGCTAAATCATTTCTTAAAAAGCATTTTAAATTATAAAACCTATGTAAATTGGTAAGATCTGGTACTTTTGATTTTCCTACCAGCCGCCATTGTTTTTATTCTATTACCTTAATATTTATAACTTAATATAAACAAAGCTTTAACCAACCCAACTTAACCTGGCCCTCTTTTACTGATTTAATGAATGACGGTTAGTTTAAAGGGCGGTTAGATTTTTTTTCCAAGAAAACAAACAGTTATTATGATCCAGTGTAAATTTAATAATTTGGGACCGCCCTTACCTGGTACGCCATACTGTTCACTTATCATTTTGTATTCTACCAAAGATATTTTTTTATTTTTTCATTTTGCTAAGGTGTATTTTTGAATAAAATATTAATTTTATTGATGAATACTAATATATTTAGCCACTACTTATGAGCTGTGTAAATTATTTTGCCGTTACAACTTACCCCAATCATTGTTACTTTTAGCCCCAACGTTGAGGTTGAAAGTAACAGCTGTCTTACTAAAGAAATTTTTTTTTTCCAACAGTTGCTTTACGAAACACACGAAATAAATATCTTGGAAGCAAGACAATTGTCCAATCTATCATTAAACCAATTTGGATGTAAGAAATTTGTAATAATCTATGAGAAATTAAATAAAAACAAAAAATGTTACGTTTATCCCCGGTCTCCCCTATACCTAAGTATCACGGCTGATGGTCGCAAAACTTCGTATATCCCTGAGTAATTTTTTTAAAAACTAAAACTGAATAAATTCAAATTATAAATAATAAAAATGATAACCATACAATTCCAAGGTCATAATTCGGATGTCACTATTTTTTCTCGAAGCTATTAATAATAAAGCTACGTATATTAATATTAGCATTAGAATTTAGCATTTTATAAACGGTTCGGCATTTAGACTATTTATAATAGAAGCGTTGTCTGGTCTAGTGTAGAGTGAATCAAGGTCTTAATTTTTTGCGCGATTGTATTATTCCCTTGCTAGTGGTCAAAATGTTGAGGTCGTGCAAAGCTAAATTTATTGTTCGGATGGAATTAAACTTTAACATTGATATAAATCTCGGCTTATGCGGAATTTTAGTCTTGCGGTGAAGTTTTCTAATGCAAAGTTCCAAATGGGTGGTATAATTCCCTAACAGTAGGCTACATCGGCTCGCAACTTTAAACTGTGACTTGTATTATCAGGGCCGGAGAAGTGGGGGATGTTGTGGGTGCAATGCACCTGGACCCCTTACTTAGAAGAGTAAGAAGAGTCCCAAAATGGCAGGTATTTAAATATTTTTGGATACTGTCATATAAAAAAATATTATTCTGTAACTTAAGCTTTTTACTACATTTTCATCTTCTTTTATTTCACGAATACCAACTTTTTCCCACTGTACATGATCAATTCCAGGCATAGGGTAACTGCTATAGTTATTGGCCCCCTTAAGCAAAATTTTATATTGCAAGTGAGATAATTAATTAATTTTTCGATATTAAAATATAAAAACTGAACTGTGGTGTAGACCAATAAACTTATTTTCATATTTAAAATTCGAATTTGATGTATCATAAGTTTTTAATATAAAAATTAATTATTTTTAAAACACTACGCAGTTTGTAGTTATTGGCATGTCTTTCGTAGTTATAGGCCCTGCATGTACCAGTTATTGGCATTCATAATAATTGTTACTTCTTTTCAAAATTTCTCACAAAATAATAACAATATTTATTGTTTTCTTGTAACTGTGCATTTAAAGATACCAGAGAAAATAATTCCTAATAAATAAATAGGGTTTGGGTACACAAAATTTTATTTTAACTAAAAGTAAATTCTATTATAAACTTGTCTTTTACATAAAGGCTAATAGGGTAACTAAAAATATCATATTTGAACACTGTAAAAATAAATTCTTTTTTCTATTTCAAAGTTTCAGTCTTACACTTTTCTTTTTTCTTATTTACACAGTCTTTGATTGACATGTTTTATAAATGTAATAGATTTGAGTATTGATTTTGCAAAAGTAAAAACCACAGAAGAAAGTTTTAAATCCATTCAATTTTTACATGTGAATACTTTATCCGAAATTTTTTTGTATTTTAATATAGGTACGTCTCAGGTGATAATTTCTGCAACATGTGTTACATGTTATTCCAAAATTGTTGCTATTAATATTATAGCAACAAGTAAAACATATACCAAAGGCAACTTTGGTATTTAAAAATTCGTTTTGAATATTGTTTTCATTAGGTTGTTCCTCAATCTCTTGGTCAATATCAAAATTTTTAAATAAATCTTTGACATGAACTTCTCTCTTCTTTTCTTTAATTACTTTAATATTTTTACTATTATCACTCAATTTAGTTATTGGCAATTTTAAATTACCTATCACTTATTAGCACATTTGATACTATTTGAACTTTGTTTGATTTTTGTTTAAGTAATTTTAGTTTTTTTATTCTTTTCTTATCTTATTGCTATGGGCGGATGCCGCGACAAGAATGACTTAAACCATCCTTTTCCAGGTGTATTGGTTTTGAACAAGGTTTCTCTTTTAGAATCCTCTAGAAACTTTTTAACGGATAGCTTAATATCGTCAAATCGTTTGGAAAAACCTTTTTTTTCTGCTTTCTTCTAGCCAGGCCACAATTATAGCTTATTTGGAATGAGTCAGTACTGAAGAAGGACCATGGCGTTCTTTAACAAATTTTTCGCAAAGGCGGAACTGCGATGTGGCCCTAGGAACATTATACATCTTCGAAGCTTCTCGTTTAGATATTCCATTTTTACAGCCTCTAATGGTCTAATGCTTATTCAATATCGTTCTTATAGTATTTTTCTTTATAAAAACAACTTCGTTTTACTTTTGGCATTTTCAGGAAATTTACAGTTTAAGTTTGCCGGTAAATTTTACACTGTGTGTAGTTATTGGCATACAATACTTTAGTTATTGGCCACGGTTAATAACTGAATCTAGGCAGAATTCAGGTGTACTAGTTATTGGCCGCCTATGCCAATAACTATAGTTTTTCAGATTTTTATGATCCAATTGTTAGCCGCCCTTTAAATAAATCGATTATTGCAACTCTAGCCACAGAATTATGTATTTTTGTCACTTTATAGTGTAATAAGGTTATAGAGTTTGTAATATTATTTTGCCAACCAATAATTGATAATAAAATAAGCTATTCAAAATTGACACTCACCTTAAGGTGTTCACGTTCACCGCGCCCTTTCTTACTTGTGACTGCAACGTGCTCTAGATAAATATGATTTTTTATTTTTGTTACCAACACTATTACAAAATAAGTTACTAGTTTTAAACAAAAATGATTAAAGTTTGCAAACCAATAAACAGAATCCCCTAAATTTATTTAGAATTCTTATTATATGCGATTAAATGCAGACTATGCCAATAACTACACTAAGGCCAATAACTGTAGCAGTTACCCTATTATGTTGTACTATCACGTCATGCGCGCAGGCCACGCGGGGTATCTCCATGTCTTGACGTAATTTTTGTAGACAATTTTTGTCATTATGAACATACAAACTATACTTGAAAAGTCACTACGGCTCATACCACATACCGAGTGTAAATGTAGTGTGGTACACCCTCTTTTGTTTTCTTTAGTTTTGATTTTAGATAAATGAAATTTTATACATATGATATGTGCAAAATGCCAGGCTTTTTGAGAACATGCACACATTTGTTTCACTTCCGGTATCTCCGGAAATGACCCCAACTTTGATATTTTATATGGAACACTATATGCAGCACTTCATTTAGACCCGGTATAGGTATAATTTTTTTTTAAATAACATGAACAATAGGTACCAAACTGGTTTTGTTCCCTTTTTATATGTCATTGCCAGTTAAAATTATTTTTAATCTAACATCACAAACGTTAATATTCCATTAAAATTTATTTATCTCTCGAGTTCGTTAAATAAACATATAAAATTTAATCGTCTATTGGCAAAGGCCTGCATATTTATAGGATTACTGGATGTGCCGGGACAGGTGCGCCACTGGCCTATCATAGGCGTCTCGGCGGGGGGCCCTTACATGACGGTAATATATCATGGTGTTATACGTAGTCCGTCAGATCCTCACACAGCACTCTTGCCTAGCTACATGCCAATAATTTTTAATGCTTTACTTTGCAAATAAATGTTTCGTGAGATATAATAAATAAATTACGGCTCTTCTTGTTACGTATTTGGCTTGGGCGTTTTTTTTTCCGGCTCGCGTACAACTCGGTCCGAAAAAAAAAAGAAAAACTATCGAGGAGGCCATGCTCGCATCTCGGCCGGTTAAAGAGTTCACGGTGAATTTTTATTCGTTATTAAAACTTCGAATTACAAGTTCGTGAAAGGCATTAAATGCGTTCAGTTTGGTTTTGTTGACCTGCACAGCCAACTACCGTTATTACATTAATAGTTACAGTTAAAGGTTGGTTGGGAGTTTTTCGTTTTCATACTCACCTATTGATAGTTCGGTATAATTTGATAATTTATCAAAAATATACTCAATCAAGTAAGTTGAGATCGATAAGAATACTCGAACGATGAAATTAATATGGTGAAAATTATAAGACCCTAATTTCTAGCAAGTTTGAGCTAATCCCAGTAGAACAAAATATTGGACCAACATTGGCTAAAAATCGACATACAATACTGGGAAAATATAGAGATGTCAACATTTTCTAATATTGGTAAAAGATTTTAAATTAATATTAATCCTATAACATTTTTTTATAAAGGATCTATATTATTAAATAATATTAGATTAATATACCGTATCGATATTGGTGAAATGTTTACTATACACAATTAAAAATATATTCAACCAATATTATTCACCCTGATTAGTACAATGTTATATATGCATAAATCTCCTTCATATGTTTTTATGGTTTAGAAATGTTAATATTCAATAATAGTCCAATAAGGCTGTATAAATAGTTTATTCAAGCTAAAAATATAAAAAAATTGCAGAAAACCGAGCATAATTTTCTTACAAGTCTGTATTTGGCCGACAATTTCATGGCATAATTGTAATACTTCAAGACTAATCTGAAAGTATTCCAACAACAACTAGGAGCATTAGGGTGGATCGCTCTTATATGGGAGAATTTTTTTTTTTTTAATTTCGATTTCGGGGGGTTCGCGATAGATGCCCTGGTATCTTTTGATTATTCATGCAAAATATTTAAAAAAAATAATAATTGGAAGTACTGCCCCGAAGTCGTCAAAGTTTTCGAGAATTTAAAAAAAGTTACTTTAAATTAAAATGTCTTTGTTCTATTTTTAACAACGAATTTCACGACTTTTTGGAACATTATCACAGTTTATGCTTTTAATTATTAAAATAACAATGTAACACACCGTTTTTCTTACTTTCTCGAGTAATTTTATTGTCACGTGCGCGTGGTGTGCGCGGGTAGTGCAGCGGATATGTCATTTAGCATCCCTAAGCTTATAGTTTCAATTTTCTTTCAGGAAGAGATCACGTTTCGTGCTAATTTCGAATATTTGAGATTTGATACTGTGATTTTTTTGTAATAAAAGTACAAACGTTTACGTAGCAGTGATACCAGCTGTCCTATATTTGGTGTTGGCAAAGAATTCCCGAATAGTTTGTTACCGACGCTTGAAGGCTTGAAGGCATGATATAATATTTTATTTACGTCTCCAAACCTTAGCAAACGATTCCAGGATTTGGTCAGAGACACTAGTAAAATAGTTACTACTGACATAGAACAAATCTGGAGAAGAGCGTCCTTACCTACAGTAGAGCATCGAACAATCTTAGCGAGAATAAAAACATATCGTGACAAATACCGTGCAATCCTAAAACCCTATCAATGTAGAAAGAATAGTGACAACTACAGAAACAAATTGGAGAAGTTCAAAATGGACGCCAGGACTCTGTTTGACATTGCCACGCAAATGTAGTTCGTTCGAGACTAGTTCTTGTGACAAATCGCGAAAGATACTCATTAAAGAAAGAGAATTCTTGTTAGACCAGCGAGGTCAAAGAAAAATTATGATGTGTTCCTTAGATAGAGAGACTACAAGAAAAAACGAAACCAATATTTCCAAAAAACTGCAACGAAACTTTTATGAAGAAGCTTCCCAAACATCAAAGTCCCAAAGATCCACGTCTCAAACTAAGGGTTCAAATTCTAAGCCCTTAAAAGCAAATGCCGATATGCAGGAAAAGCAATGAGAACTATCGCAGAAAAGTTGTGTTGGAAGAGCACATTAGTTTATTGAAAAAACCTGGCTCACAATACATTGACCATATTTCTATAAATCTAGTGACGCAAAAACAATTGCCAATTGACTGTTTGCATAATTTCCGAAGCCATCGCAAATCTGGACAAAGTTGAAACTGATATTTTACCTAAATTTTGTTTGATGCCTTGCCACACACAAACCACTGAGAGATGTGTCAAATTGGTGACAAATAAGAAATAAATTAGAATCTTGTCGTATCATACCAAGAAAGACTACAAAACCAAGCCTACTATTCTTAGAAAAAAAAAATAAAAAACCTTCATAACTTGCGTATTATTAAAAATAAATACATTGACCCTTTTATATTTGGAATGAGAAAAAAATAAGGAATTTAGGGGAGAGCGGGGTTATGACGCTCAGTGGGTAATTACGCTCACCGTCGTTTTGCGCCAGTTTTCAAATATTTAAAAGTTAAACTTAGCAGCCACCTAGCTTTCGTTCTAATAAACACATGCCGTAAGTAAAAAAAACTTATTTCACCATAAAACGTCAGTTAATTGAGTGTGTGTCATTTTTAACATTTTCATATAAGAAATCGCCTACAAAAAAAAACTGTAAGTAGCTCAATTAGTCTAATTTGAGTTTGTGCTTTGGTCTCCTATGAAATTTGTGTCATTTTTAGCAGGAGTGACCATATAAAGTTTTTTGTTTTTAAATTCAAGGCTAGTTTAGTAAAATACCGAATTTAGACAATTGTGCAACAGGGGGCAATTAGCTACGGTAATACCGCTTGGTGAGCGGCGTTACCCTCATTGATATTTTTATATAATTTAATTTACCTTTTTTTTTTCTTATAGTAATTGTGCACAATGCCTCGTACAACTAAAAAAAAAACTGGTAAAGCATCCTGGAATATCAATATCCAAAAATGTTTACACATAAAATAGGTGAACGCCATTACCCACTAGCAGGCGGGTAATTCCACTCCCTTACATGTTTTTAAATTATTAATAACTTTTTGTTCTTTAAGGTTTAATCAAGTTTGACTTAACCCGAACACTAAGTATTATTTTGGTGACAACAACCTCAAATTACAGGGTAATTGTTGTTACGGTTTAGAATATATGAATTTTTTCACTTAGGTGGGCGCCATTACCCCTCCCTCCTCTAAATAGGTCATAGCCAACTATCGATCCTATTTAAAAAAATGTAAGTTTGTGTCATAACTTTTTAACGGCGAGCGTAAACTTTTTTTTTAGCATAATCAAATTAAGCATAAAAATATCTAAAAATAATCTTAAAAAATATTTTCGATATTTACAATAATAACGGATATATAACACATTATTAATATGACAAAAAAACACTTTTTATTCAATAACTCTAAAACCGGAAATGATAGAATATTTTTGAAAACGGTTCTGAGTTTGCCTTAAAAACTGCACATTTTTGGTAATTTAACCGTTGGATATATAAACCCAGCAACATCCCTCACAAATTAGTCGTTTTGAAAAAGACCAAGACACAATGGTCGCAACGTCAACTACTTCTAAATATAGAAGACGCGGTTCCAAACCCGGAAACCAAGATTGTATTATACACAGGGTGTTTTTTATGCTCGGTCCAATTAGTTAAACTTCAAACACGGATAAGTCAGTTTTTTTAAAATTATAACGCTCTATATATTTTCACATATTCTTATCGATAATTTAATTACCTTTAAAATTTGTTAAAGGTCTATAATGTCTAAAATTAATATTTCTCGACTTATTGCCGTTTTCATTATAATTAATGGACACAAACTAAAATAACTCAAAAACGATTGATTTTAAGCACACAATACCTTATACGTTTTGAAAGACAATTTAATTGTGCATCTAAAAAGTGCAAAATTTACTGCGTGTTCTGTTTAAGAAAACAAAGTGACGTATCGGTACGCAAAAACAAAACACTGTACCTATAGTTGAAAATAATTTTAGATTATGTAGTGAATTACCACAAACAACTTTTATTCAAAACATCAAAAGTTGTTTTTGTAAAATTATCACAAGACGAGATATTGTTCCGCTACTTTTTGTACACCCTGTATAAACATCGTTGGTCAAAAGTTGAGGACATTTTAATTACTTTTATTCACACGGACACACTAATGGGTAAAAAAACAAGCATAGAAGAGACAGTAAAGTGGTATATGCATTCGCAATTACTTAATAGAGTGCGGAAATGACAGCTTTACATGCCTTAGACCGACCAAAACTTAACAGAAATCGAAAAATCACCATAGGAAATTTATTCAGTGCTCAGCGAAGGAATTTCTAAAGTTCCTGTGCGGGTTCTAAAATATTTTTTTTAAATTGTTTGCGCAGACGAAACCAGCAAACGTTTAGGATGACGCAACATTTTCAGTCCAAGCCCACAGTAAAATACTTCTGTAGTTACGTATATCGCTTAGCTATACAAGACAAACCGCCATTTCTAAATGAAATATGATCATTGTGGCGTATTTAGACGTTAACAACACAGTCTTAGAATATTTGCATAAATAATAAATGTTGTATTTGAACGTGTATTCATTCACATCATAATTCTGTAGGTTTATTTTGTTACCGAGAGCTAAAGGCGTCCGGGCGGACACCGCACAGCCGAGCGAGCGTTTTATAAATTTTGGAATTCCTAAAATTAATATAATGACGCGCGTTATGTCATAATTTATCAACTCTCCGGGTTTAATGGACAACGTTCGAGGTTATTATTGGAATTATGCGGAATATTTAGCGAAATGCCGGGCAGATGGTGCCGATATCGTGAGATTAACATCATTAAATATTATTGATGAATCATTACGATGGGGAGTTCTGTTAGACAGTTGTAAAACAAATACAGTTGTCCTAGTTACAAAACTGCGTCGACTTGAACGATTATTCAAGAGTTTTGTTTTATTTAGCCGTGCCGGCTGTTTGCGAAACACGTTTTGTTAACTGTTTTGTTCGGACAAAAAGTAGGATTAGCTTCTTAAATGGCTACAAACAATGAAAAGATTGCAATTAGTTATATCGTGATCCACTTCTGGAACCAAGCTACGACAGGGTATTACAAGGTCTTACTGAATTATGTACAGGGTGGGCAAATTTCAATGTTCTAATAGGGAATCTCGGTAACTATAAGAAATATCGAAAACCGGACCGCGCATCCTCGATCTCTATTTTCGAGAAAAAGTTGATGGTGAAAACTAAAATTGGTTACCGTTTTTGGTTTTCAAGTTATCAGCGATATCCCGATTATCGACTTTTCGTTTTATGACTATATGTATCTATACAGGGTTCTCGTTTTTCGAGGGCCACTATGGGGATCTCGTAAACGGTAAGAGTTACAACTTCGGTTAAATTTGGGCAAAGTTGTATATTCAGGTGCTTAATAATTTGACGCAAACAGAACTTATATAGCTCTTTTAGTTTTTGAGATATAGGGGAAAAAGTAAAAACGTGGATTTTTGTTTTTTGCCCGTAACTTTTTCATTTGATGTCAAATTTCATTTTTGTAAAAACATTTCTATGGCCACTTTTTGCAAGGAATCAAATTCCCCAATTATATTTTCCGTGCGACGTTTCGTTTTTTTAAAACAATCATCAGGTCAATTTTTTCTTATGGACGCTATATCTGATTTTAACGCCAATATGTAGGGCATTTTATTCTGAATTCGACAATGTATAACAGTTGGCACTTTTTTGAAACAATTGTTGTTAAAGTGGCAAAAACAAATATTTTATTTTGAAAAATTCTTAATCGCCATGGTAAATAATTATCTTTGTCCCTTTTTCCTTGGAAACAGGTAAGTAAACCGCATAAAAATACTAATTAAAAAAATAGGTACTAATAAATATGTTAGAAATGCATTAACATTGTTCACTTATTAACAAATATTTTTAGAATATTTTGTTCGGTTAAGTAATACATATCTCTAAAATGTGTATTTAATTCTTATTTGGCATACAATTATTTGTAACAAAAAATAACGAGTTATGCCTTTTATCTGCGTTAATGACGAATAAGCAAAAAGCGTAAACAGATTTCTAGACGTTTTTTGTAAACTATGACCACATATTATTTGATTACGAACATTTTGTTACAAATAATTGCATGTCAAATAAGGGATTAAATACACAGTTTAGAGACATTTATTACTTAACCAAAGACAATATTCTAAAAATATTTGTTAATAAGTGAACAATGTTAATGCATTCCTAACATATATTATTACCTACTTTTTTAATTTAATCCCTTAAATAGTAATTTCATACGGTTTACTCACCTTCTTCCAAGGAAAAAGGGACAACGACAATTATATATCATGCCGATTAGAATTTGTTTTAAATAAAATATTTGTTTTTGCCATTTTTAACAACAATTGTTTCAAAAAAGTGCCAACTGATATAAATTGTCGAATTCGGAATAAAATGCTCTAAAAATTGGCGTTAAAATCAGATATAGCGTCCATAAGAAAAAATTGACCTGATGATGGTTTTAAAAAATATAATTGGGAATTTGATTGCTTGCAAAAAGTTGCCATGAAAATGTTTTTACGAAAATGAAATTTGACATCAAATGAAAAAGTTACGGGCAAAAAACAAAAATCCACGTTTTTACTTTTTCCCCTATATCTCAAAAACTAAAAGAGCTAGATAAGTTCTGGTGGCGTCAAATTATTAAGCACCTGAATATACAACTTTGCCCCAATTTAACCGAAGTCGTAACTCTTACCGTTTACGAGATCCCCATAGTGGCCCGTGAAAAACGAAAACCCTGTATACGTGTATTTTTACATTTTTGGAAACAGGAAGCAATTTTGAATACAACTGCACTATTTTGGATAATGTACCGCTACGATTCCGTTAAAAAAAAATGACGCACAAAAAAAAAACCTTTTCGGCCAAAAATTATTTAAGGTTATGAACATTAGACCAAATAGTGCAGTTGTAATCAAAATTGCTATCTTTTTTCAAAAATGTTGAAATATACAGGGTTCTCGTTTTTCGAGGGCCACTATAGGGATCTCCTAAACGGTAAGAGTTACGACTTCGGTTAAATTAGGGCAAATTTGTACATTCATGTGCTTAATAATTTAAAGCAAACAGAACTTATCTAGCTCTTTTAGTTTTTGAGATATAGGGGAAAAAGTAAAAAAGTGGATTTTTGTTTTTTGCCAGTAACTTTTTCATTTGATGTCGAATTTCATTTCTGTAAAAACTTTTTTATGGCCACTTTTGCAAGGAATCAATTTCCCCAATTATATTTTTTCTGCGACGTTTCGCTTTTTTAAAACCATCATCAGGTCAATTTTTTCTTATGGACGCTATATCTAATTTTAACGCCAATTTGTAAAGCATTTTTTTTCTGAATTCGACTATGTATAACACTTGGCACATTTTTGAAACAATTGTTGTTAAAAATGGCAAAAACAAATAAGGTAATTCCGGGAGATATGCCCCACTGGGAGAGATGCCTCGGTTGTTCTATTTTTGCATGCTAATGACATATGCCAAAATTTGTACTGTATTATTGTTCCGTAACAGTTGCTATCTGGAAGGCACACTGCCGTTGGCAAAAATTTCGGGTGGTGTGCGGTTGTCAACAAAATTAAAATGTGTTCAACGATTTTAACATGGCGCTATAATGTAGTAAAAACTTAAAGATACCGACAATTCGAAATTTATTATTTTTCATGGAATACTTTTAGCCAGCTTCTCAAATACATTGTTAAGGTTATTCTTGCAATAAAATACACCGGTATCTTTTAAGTTCCATTTTTTTTTATCCCTGGGTCATCTAACCCGTACTAAAAGGAGAGTTGCCCCATTTTATCGAGGTACAGATGCCCCGGTGGAACATCTATTCCTTATCCACAATACAGCAACAACTAATCAATTTATTAATTAATACTGTAACACAAGCATCCTAGAAACACTATATTGACATTATTTATGAAAAATAAACTATGTTCAGAGATGCCTACGACGTATAAGAGGAAAACATCTGATAAAACCAGAAGGCAATGGTCTTCAGAACAATTCAGAGAAGAATTAAGAAGAACAAAATTATTTAACATGTTTTCAGGGACAAATCCCTTAGCTAGGATGACCAACCATAGCAAAGGGATAACATTTTTGTAATAGTTAGGTAGTAAGTCAAGTTGCAAAATACATTCTAATTCAAGTTCTCATTTGACCACATGCATTAATTCGATACAAGTTCTCATTCAATACCAGTCAAGTTGTAATCTTAAACAAACTTCTTAGTTCTGTAAATAAATTACATTAAAAAAATTTAAGGCCGACGTCGAGCTAAATATTTTAAGAAGACGAACAAGCAGACTAAGCGTCGAAACGTTCGTCCTTCTTTACCGTCGTTATCGTCGTCGTACATAACGACGTCGTAAGTGTGTTAAGTTGATATGATAAATCGAGTGTACGATTCGTAACATATCAATAAAAATACATTTTGGATTAAATATTTTTGGTTTCATTGATCGTTTAAGGCCGGGGCATCACTCCCATTTATATGGGGCATCTCAACCGCACTGTCGGGAGAGATGGCCAAAAACATAGTTTTGCTTATTATTTTTTTTGTAAACTTTCGGTCGTAATATTCAAATTTTGAATGTCGTGCGTTATTCTCAATTGAATTGGCTATGCATATCCATTTTTTCGGAGACTACAAAGTCAAAAATTATTAAAAAGTGATTTTTTTGCCTTAAGTGGGGCAACTGTCCCGGAATAACCTTATTTTATTTAAAACAAATCCTAATCGGCATGGTAAATAATTGGCTTTGTCCTTTTTTTTTTTGAAGCAGGTAAGTAAACTGCATGAAATTACTATTTAAGGGATTTAATTAAAAAAATAGGTAATAATAAATATGTTAGGAATGCATTAACATTGTTCACTTATTAGCAAATATTTTTAGAACCTTTTCTTTGGCTAAGTAATAAATTTCTCTAAAATATGTATTCAATCCTTATTTGGCATACAATTATTTGTAACAAAATTTTCGTAATCAAATAATACAAGTGTTCATAGTTTACAAAAAATGTCAAGAAATCTGTTTACGCTTTTTGCTTATTAGAAGTTATTAACGCAGGTAAAAGGCATAACTCGTACGTGAGATAGGGATAGGAAAAACAATAGGTGTCGCTCGATTAACAGCCGATACAATTTTAAGACGTTTCAAGTATCATCGTTATCGTGAACGCCCCTGTCAAGGACTTCAAAATGGTGATGAGATGAGAAGAATGGAATTTTGTCGATGGTTCATCAGAAAACATAATGCCTGATGTCTTTCCGGGTATTTATTGAATTACATTTCTGCAGCCATAATATCAATTCTCATACAAAGAATAAAGCTATACAACAATTCATATTTTTGCTTATTTGAAAAACGATCCATTGAAAACTTGAAAATCACTAACTTGTTTGCACTACAGAAAAAGACGTATTATTTGTTAGAAACAGTCGTTGCATACGACATCAAGGCCTACTGTAATAAACCATAATTTTGCAAATTTTCATATTTTCCCTACGTTAAACATACGGATGCCTTACATGGTTGAAAAACATTTTTTATGGAGATTTGAAAAATGCAAAAATCCAATATGGCGTCCATAAGGAAAACAAAAGTTAGGTATGCCCGCGCGAAACATAGTAGGCCTAGAATATATTTAATGCCATTTTTAAAATCCTTGTTAGATACTTCTCTGATCCACACAATTTGGCACACAAATCTTTTCAATTAAAGGCAATATGGAAGTTTTAAGAAAATATACATTTTTCGTTTTCGTCGTGGTACTACGTAACAGGATGAATTATTGAAAATGTATTAACACACGAATACACTTCATCATCAACATAAAAAACCGATGATCCAATACTGTTTTACAACGTTATACCAATTTGAAAATTTTATATGATTAATTTTACCCCATTTCATGGTACAGTATATTGTGCTTCAAACTCGGCTACTCTTTAAAGCGGGGTAGGTACACACGTACAAGTATATTGCACAAAATACTTGTGTAACGTCAATATTGTGCAATATATTTCACAATAAATACTTGTACGCAGGGACTGAGAACGGAACGAAAACGAAAACGTTAAACGAAATTAACCGAAATTTTTTTAAGAACGAAAACGAAACCGAAAACGAAATTATTATTTTTCGTTCAAGAACGAAAACGAAATAAATATTTTCCAAAACCGGTTTTAACCAGTTTTGTCGCTACTTCAATTTTATTTGTTAAACACAAACGCGAATTTACCTTCTGTGCTGGGGAGACTCCACGAGGCAGTAAAAAATCTCACTTGAAATAAGTGAACTTCACTTTTCTCCATATATTTACGTGAATATGTATTAACAACTTTATTGTTTATACTAGCAATTTCGTGTAACACAATTATCGGTACAGATATTCTCTATTTCTAATTTGTTTTTTAGATCATCAATATAGAATATACACTTGATTGGATATATATTATCAATGTGTATGTTTTATTTGCGTTTAGACATAATAATAGTAAAATTTATTCTTTCTTCGAAAAGGACTAATGTAAAAGAAGATTTATTGGAAGATGTGTTGCTAGTAAGATTGAACGGAATGTGAAAATGTATATTGTATGGTATGTACAAACTATAAAGTTAAAGTATATTTCAAGTTAATACAGGGTGCGGCAACATAACTTCCTTTTTTCAAAACGCAATAACACCCATTTCATGAATCAGAATTTTTTTATTTTTTTTAAATAATGTAGGTACCTAACTAAAGTTTTGTTTTACACAGTTTTGAAAATCATATCAGGTAGGTGACACCCTCCATTGCCCAAACACTGAATAAGCCGATTTCTGGCGTTTGTAATGACCCTTACCAGCATAGCAGCGGGTATGCTGGCAATTTCTGCCCGGATGTTGGCCTTCAGGTCTTGTAGGATCCCTGGACGGTTGACATAAACGCGGGATTTCAAAACTCTCCACAAAAAAATATCGCAAAGGACCAAATCGGGGAAGCGTGCTGGCCACTCCAAATCGCCCCTTATTGAGATGAGGCGTTCCGGGAAGTGTTCCCTCAAAACATTCATTGCCCTTGAAGTGTGAGCCGTTGTTCCGTCCTGTTGGAACCATATGTCCCCCAAGTCCAATTCACCAAGTCGTGGAAGAAAAAATTCCTCCAACATGTTGCGATCACAGAACATCCGTTCGAAAAGTAGGTCTCGACGGCAAACGCACGCTCCTCACTGTTCCAGCGCATGATGGCGACGACCGACGTAGGGAACAAAACTTTAGAACCACGCCTGTCGAATGACACTACTACTGTCAGGCTACGAATTCTACAGACTGAATGGCGCGCATTTCAAAAAAGGAAGTTATGTTGCCGCACCCTGTATAAGTTTTATTTTAATATCTTTTTTATTTATAACATTTAGTAAATTATCCACTTGAATTCATTCTTTTGTCTTTTTAAATAATTACAGCAGGATCTTATTTAATTCAAATGTATAGATTTTTAGTTCTAAAACAAATTTAAAACAGCACTTACTATATTTTCATATTTTTAGATAAAGATCGTGTGTCTAATTTAACCTAATCACGTTGTGTTTTTGCACCTTACGGGTGTTAAATTTAATAAAATGGTTAAATTTTAATGTGTTTAACGATTTGGTAAATTTAATATGGCGATGATTCGCCAGTCTAAAATATGCTGTCCGTGAGCATCAAACCCTATCGTCATCGTTTATATTTTAGTTGAGACGCAAATATTGTTATTGCATTTATAGAGGGTTGTGGTGACTAGAAAAAAAATTGATTTTTTGACGACAAAAAAAATATTGTAAAACCGGTTTTAACCGTTATTATTTCGGTTCACGAAAACGAAAAAAGAATTTTTTCGGTTAGAACGAAAACGATATATTTCGTTTTCGTTCCGAACAGAAACGAACGGATTTTTTTTCGTTTTTAGTCCCTGCTTGTACGTGTGTACCCCGCTTTAGACTGTTAGTAAAACGTGCAAGTCGAGCTGTCTTTTGCAGCATCGTCTGGGGCGCAACTACCAATGTTACGTGTATAAACTTGACACAGGCAATTATTTTTAAATCAATTACGACGTAAAAGGAAAAGCATCTACTTCAACAATAATAAAATTTAAAATATTACTACCGATGAAGCGAGTGACACTGCCTTATTAGCCTTGTGTGTGTATTTAACCTTTATGTGATCGTCTTTTAACACAATGTAAGTGACTTTTATCGGTGAAACTTCCCAGTAAATATACTTAATTAAAATATTTAAGAAAAGTATTGCAGTAGGTGCACATATCTATCGAGTAAGAAAAAGTTTTCAACTGTAATTGACACGTTTATATCATTTTCATGATTGCCTTCTGTTCATGCGTGTTTATTTTGGTGCCAGAAAAAAAAACAAATTTGAAAATTTATAACAAATAATTGCTATTTTTTTGGTAACAATTATTAACTCACAGTCACAGTACAATTTTTGAATGTTTGTTGGAAGGACAAATTTTGAAAAAACTAATGTAGAAAATACTTACTCAAATAATTTTTTTTTTAATTTCATCAGTTGTAAATAATTATCTACCTATTATCCAAGTTATATGCCAAACAATTCAAATAATAAACGAGATTGAAATTCGAGTTTAAGCATGGGAATCTCGCTTATTATAATAGCTAGAGTATAGATTTAAATTTGGCAAAGTTGCTAAATTCGATGCTTATCCAAAATCCAAAATGAATTGTTAATAATGGCAATTCGCCTAACATATCTTCTAAATATGTTTCCAACAATCTTAATTTCGTTACCATTGGACCAATAAAATGTTCTGTAGCTTTTATTTATACCATAGTTTCAATTGTTTTTCAGAACATTTGCGATTTTATGAATTATCTATACAAATTTTCAAATTTCAATAAGTTTTTCGAAAGAAAAAGGTATGTTGGTTACCAAGCTGAAAAGTTAATTTTTTAGTCGGTATAATGGTGTAAAAATCCAATATGGCGTCCATAAGACCAAAATATGTTACCTAAAATAGAACAAATATTAGAAATTATAGTTAAACAACAACTCGTAAAATTTCTTAACAGTAACAAAACTATATCAGATTCTCAATCAGGATTTAGACATAAGCATTCATGCGAAACAGCATTGAATTTAGTTTTAACAAATTGGAGAGATGAAATTGAAAACGATAAAATAATTTTGGCAGTTTTTGTCGATCTGAAACGAGCATTTGAAACCATCTGTAGAAAAAGACTTTTGCAAAAATTACAAATGTACGGAATCCACGGGAATGAACTAAAATGGTTTGAAAGTTATTTATCAAACAGATTTCAAAAAACCAGGGTGGGAAAAGTAGAATCAAAGGCAATTATTAACGAGTTAGGTGTACCACAAGGATCAGTTTTAGGTCCAGTTTTATTCAATATTTACATAAATGACATTACGCAGACAGTTAAATCGTGTGACATGCATTTATTTGCAGATGATACGTTAATTTCGGTATCAGGTGAAGATTTACAAACAACAGTTAATGTCATAAACGAAGATTTAATTGAAGTAACAGATTGGTTTAAAGCTAATAAACTGGAGTTGAATGTATCTAAAACAAAATGCATGGTAATAGGTAGTACACAATTCAGCAATATGTCAAATGTTAACGTATTTATAGATAATAATAAGGTAGAGATAGTTGAAGAGTTTAAATACCTAGGGGTAATTATAGATAATCATTTAAAATTTAAAAAGAACATAGATTATATTGTAAAAAAAGTTGGTGCAAAAATTAGTTATTTTGGGAGAATATCGAATAAATTAAACTTTGAAGCTAGGATATTGGTCTATCATACAATAATAGAACCATACTTTAATTATTGCAGTAGCATAATATTTCTAAGTAATGAGGGGATCTGAAAAAATTACAAAAGCAGCAAAACAGAGCTTTGCGTATCATATTACAGTGTTCTAAATTAACTAAAATTGAATATATGCATAATAAGTTGGGGTTCCTTAATATATGGCAAAATACAGTGTATAACGTTTTGGTTCTAATATATAAATGTATAAACAATATCATGCCAGGATATATGAGTAAATATCTGATATACAACAAAGAACAGCATGATTATGAAACAAGACAAAGAGAACATTTTAGACTGCCTAAATGTAAAAAAAGTAGTACACAGAACTCGCTCTATTACAAAGGGCTAAAATTATTTAATCAATTACCAAACGAATTAAAATATTCTGTTAATCTGCATGCGTTTAAAGAAGGTTGCAAGACCCATGTAAAACTGCAATTTTAATTTGAAGTACTAGTTGTAAAGATTGAGGTATAAATAGTTTCTTTTATAACTAAATAAAGCCTATTATTATTATTATTAATAAGAAATAAAAAAGTTGACTATCGCAACTTGAAATCTAGAAGGCTTAGAAAATTTCTGTTGACGTCATCAAACCCAGGACGGTCAAAAACATATAGTAACCAAGTTTAAATGAAATAGCGTCAATGGTAGGGAAGATAATAATATTTTTCTAAAATCACATTTTTCATTTTTTTTTGTAATAAATCAAAAACGAATCAAAATATCCAGGATTTCTTTTCAGATTCTTAATCGCCATAAAAATGTGCAACTTTTCTCTAATTTAACCCTCCTTGTATCTCTTCATGATAGCAATGGTGAGCATCGAAAAAATCACCACCCTGTATTACCGTGTTTATAAAGTTATTGATATGATATGTCTAATCGAATTGGTTTATTCTTTATACTTCATTATAGAAAATTTGGAAATGAAATTAACGATTGGATCATTTATTTCAAACGACTCGTGAATTAAACGAAACGTGCAAAATATTACTTCTCATTTACACTAACTACACGTATTTATGACCATGTGCGGGCATTATTAAAATAAATTTGCGAAATGTAAATGACTGTAGCCGAATATTTTCATTCGAGTGCCACGCGAAAAAAAGAAATTAATTTACCACGGCCGCTGAGGTATAACGAAGCTCTTTAATATAAATCAAGCAGAAATCTAGACGGCTGCGAGCAGCGCTAGTTCCCAGTGAATGCTAGATGCAGTTGGTTATGCAAAATATTATGTTAAGTTTTTTTTTGCAAAGGTGTTACATACACGGATTTTTTTCCTTATTTATGGCCTTATCAGGGACAAGTTCTTTAAGGTGCAGAATAACTGTAAAGTTCTAAACATGAATTGGATGAAATACGATGTGTTTCAGGATTAATGTTACAAGCAGATTAGATACTTTAAATGATATATTAAATAAAACTGGATATCATTTCGCGTAAAGGCGCGTGCAAATGCTTCAGTTTGGGACAGTGATCCTTTAACTTTTTTCACTGCCGACATCTTTACACAAGGCAAGATATTAAACAGTCACCCGGTATAAAAAAATCTCTAGGAGCAATAGCGACTCCATAACAAATACACTGCCGGTCAAAGGTTTAAGAGCACCTCCGTTTTTCTAAAAAAAAGTAGAGTTATTTTAACCCTGAATATATTGTTCAGATAAAGTAACTGCTATAGTTATTGCCCCCCTTAAGCAAAATTTCATATTGCAAGTGAGATAATTAATAAATTTTTCGATATTAAAATATAAAATTTTAAATGTATTATACCGGGTGTAACTGAAATCAGGCTCACCCCCTTTTTTTCTTTAGTTTTGAATTTAGACTAATGAAATTTTAGACATGTAACATTTGCAAAAAACTGGAATTTTTGAACATGGGTACACTGTTGTTTCACTTCCGGTTTCGCCGGAAATGGCCATAACTTTGTTATTTTAAATGGAACACCTTGTATATTTTTACATTTTTGGAAAGAGGAAACGATTTTGGTTACACTGTACCATTTTGGTTAATTTTTATAACCTCAAATCATTTTTTGACAAAAATTTAATTTTTTATTAAGTGTGCCGTGACCCGCATAAATTAAATTTTATTTTGTCCGAAAAACGGTTTTGTAAAAAAACACAAAAAAGCATTTGTTTTGTTGCCATTTGGCATAGTCAACTATGATTATTAGGATATCTTACCAAAATCTTACAATAATTTGAAATTTTTAATGCCTGCTCCTAATAAAAATACCAAGTTATTGGTATTGTTGAATTCGTTAGAAAATACTCTATTAAAATAACCGCATGCGCCACTATCGTTCCATTTAAAAAAATTTATTTTTTGTCAAAAAACCAATTTCGCAACTTTTAAGGTCTATTAAAGCAGCCCAAATGTCAATTAAAATTTACAAAATCGTTTTTCTGACACTTTTTGACATAATAAAATTCAATTTATGCGGGTCACGGTACACTTAATAAAAAATTTAATTTTTGTCAAAAAATTATTTGAGGTTATAAAAATTAACCAAAATGGTACAGTTGTATCCAAAATCGTTTCCTCTTTCCAAAAATGTAAAAATATACAGGGTGTTCCATTTAAAATAACAAAGTTATGGCCATTTCCGGCGAAACCGGAAGTGAAACAAAAGTGTACCCATGTTCAAATAATCCAGTTTTTTGCAAATGTTACATGTCTAAAATTTCATTTGTCTAAATTCAAAACTAAAGAAAAAAAGGGGGTGAGCCTGATTTCAGTTACACCCGGTAGACCAATAAACTAATTTTCATATTTAAAATTCGAATTTAATGTATCAAATGTTTTTATTCTCAAAATAAATTATTTTTAAAAGACTGTGCAGTTTGTAGTTATTGGCATGTCTTTCGTAGTTATTGGCCCTGCAAGTATACCAATTATTAGCATTCACAATAGTTGTTAATTCTTTTGAAAATTTCTCACAAAATAATAACAATATTTTTTGTTTTTTTTGTAACTGTGCATTTAAGATGGTTATGAGATCCAAACTACAGTCAGTCGATAAACGGATATTAATAAACTAGTGTCAATGTCAGATCTTTCAATTTTAGTGAAATAGTTTTAATAACGGGAATATTTGATTTAAAAAATCAAATAGTAGTGTTAACAACATTCGTTGCCCCTAACCGGTAACAATTTGGCGCCCAACGTGGGACCTTTCCTAAATGGACGTTTGGGAAACGCCAGTGGCGCCCATTCATCACTTAACTCCATTCACTTACTTCATCCAACGGACATCATCGCCGTCACTTTAAGACGACGGCCCACATCGGCAACAGTGCTTCACCAGCCCAGTTTTCTATAACTTGGACACCCTGTATATAAAGGGACACATAAAAAATCGGTAAAAATGTGTTATATAGGTCCTAAACATTCGATTTATGCAAAAAATTGCAAATTCATATCTTGTTGGACACCCTGTATTTGATAGCCAGTTGAATTTGGTATTTATTAGAAAAACATTTATTTATTTATGTTTATTTTTTTACTTTTGCCTACATGTAGTTAGAAGAAAGTATTGTGATCTCGAAAATTTTCGACGGATGTACACGGTTTGATGCCCCCTTAACTAATTTTTTCCCATGAGTTTTTTTTTGTATAGGTAAGTTGTTTTCAATAAGGGCACATTACTCTTATGAACATTTCTGAAATCGCTACAATCTAGTGCTGTATGAATTTAAAAAAAAAATAAATAATCTTAAAACTTTTATCAAGAACTAAAAATTTACAATAAAATTCATGATAAAAAATTATTCCATTTGTTGCATACTTTTTGAATGACGCTGTATAAAGAATATATGTAACGTGAAAAATTAATAAATTAGTTGTGAAAAATAATAGTCAAGTCTCTTTTAAAAAAATCAAAAACATCAAAACTTCTTAATTTTTTTAATTTAAATCAATTGATTATTGATTTTTTAAATAAAAATTGAATTCTGACCAACCCTGGCTGTGGGCCTCTATAATCTGAATGCCCGGGCCGATTTTTGTTCCCAGTCCGTCACTGTAAGGAACTATTCATGTGATTCACCATTAGCACCACACAGAGGTAGTTCCTTACACCAGAAATCCGCGTACAATTCAAGCAAAATCGTTTAGAACCTGTGTCTGAAACTTTAGTAAAAGGACCAAGAGGAAAAACTAATTTTTTGGGCGCATTGTTGTGAAAGAAACACTTCTTTGTCCACAAAATTAAAAAAAAAAAAACAGTTGGCGTTAAAGATTGAACAACAGCATATTTTATAAATTGATTTGGTCGATGACTCCAAATTCGAAATATTTGGATATAAGAATTTATGACCATGTTTTTTTTTTTTTTTTTACTGATTTATTTTACTTCGGCATGTTTTCGCTGCTATGGCTAATCACCGAAGTGGAAGAGAAGGGAACTAGGATTAGGTGAGTAAGGGTAGAGGGTAGGTGGAAGTACTGTCACAGCATTTGCCTATAGTAGGTAGGGGAAACCACCTGAAACCCCTACGATGACAGACGGCCGCGGGATTCGAACCCACGCCCCCCGACTTTACTCGCTAGGTTGCATACCAACCGGCCACCGAGCTCGGTCACCATGTCGTCTTTAAACATTACCTGTGTTTATATTTTTCAATTTCCAGTTATCTAAATTTCTAGGTGAAACTATAGCATTTTTTGTCAGACTTCTTTAATAAATTCATATAGTTATTTTGCACCATCTGTTTCCAAAACGTGCCTTCCATTTATATAAACTCTGTAACATAAAATACGATCTGCAGAAACAGCATAAACATAATAAAAGCTATTCGACTGTATAACAATATATAATTTTCTAATATATGCAAATAGATTCTTGTACCTGAAATATGCACTAACATTAAAACGATTCTAAACGTTTTCGTAGTTTTATATTAGATATTTATGCAAAAATTCACATTTATTACTCTATTGTAAAAATGTATAATTCAGTAACTTAAACAAGAAAATTTAAATTGTTCGTATCCACTTATTTGTCCTGTGTGGCCCTGTCATATTCGCGTAGTCCGGTTAAAATTATTGCAATAGTTGTTTTTTGTGGTGGTATTACCTATTTCTCGAAAAAGTCGCTCTCATCAAAGAGTTTGAACGGGCTACTAAATTTGTTTTATTTGCGTGAAATAATTCCCACGAAGAACAACTTAAAAATTAGATGATGAATGTTGATCTAGTAGGCCGCAAACAATTGGTTTAGTTTGTTGTTTGAATTGGAGCAGGGTGCGAGTCGTGATCCGTTTGGGTCACGGTAGGTCATTTCTTGACCCACACTCATTTAATGTGGATTGCAAAAAGTTTTAAGATATTTTTTTAACTTCGGGCAAAGCCTACCCCAGTAGCACAAAATATTGGGACAACATTGGTTAAAAATTGACATACAATACTGGGCAAATATAGAGATGTCAACATTTTTTAATATTGGTGAAATATTTTAAATTAATATTAATCCTTTAACATTTTTTAAATAAAGGATCTATATTATTAAATAATATTAGATTAATATACCGTATCGATATTGGTGAAATGTATACTATACACAATTAAAAATATATTCAACCAATATTATTCACCCTGATTGGTACAATGTTATGTATGCATAAATCTCCTTCACATGTTTAGATGGTTTAGAAATGTTAATATCCAATAATAGTCCAATAAGGCTGCATAAATGGTTTATTCAAACTAAAAATATAAAAAAATTACAGAAAACCAAGCATAATTTTCTTACGAGTCTGTATTTGGCCGACAATTTCATGCCATAACTGCAATACTCCAAGACTAATCTGAAAGTTTTCCAACAACAACTAGGAGCATGGTAATATCTTCCTTCTACTTGATGAGTGTTTTTCGCTATTGATATCCGACCGAGGGGTAAACCGCTCTTGAAATGTGTACACTATAGACTATACTTCCATTTTAATTAATACTTCCAATAACTTCTTCCACTAACTTCCACTGACTTCCACTGACTTCCACTCTTCCACTAACTTCCACTAACTTCCACTGACTTCCACTAACTTCGTTAACTTCCACTAACTTCTAATTAAATAAAAAGAGTAAATCATTGTTAAAATCATTGATGCGAAGCGAAGAACCAATGCACTACAATAAATATAAACAAATCACTATAATTTCTATTTAACTTGGCGAATAATTTTAATATTATGGAAATTATTACAACAAAATGCGTATTCAATATTTTTTTCAAAGCATAAATCACATAAAATTTGGCCAATGAACCAATTTTCCAAATTCAGAGCTATTTGATATTACTATAAAAAAAATTGTGTCTGCACACTCCTGTCCTCCAATGAAATTGTTTCTATGTTCATTTTTTCTTAGGATTCTTTTGTTTTTCTTCAAATTTTGCCAAATAATTTAAAGCTTCTTGATTTACCCTTAATTTTGAAAATCCTTTTACGAATGTTACAAAAAAAGTTGGTATTGTAACTCGATAATTTGAAACATCATAATACACGTCACTGTCAAAATCCAATGCATTTAATATTCCATCTTTGTCTGCACTAGTGAAGAGTCACCCAACGGTTTGTTTTCTACCTAATAAACTGACTGTAGTTGATAAAATACAGCCTATAACGTAGGTGATTTTAGTTTTTTATGATTTATTTTTATTAAACTGTGGGGCTGTGCGAGCAAATCTAACATACAAACTAGGGATTGTAATACCGGTAAACCGGTTTACCGGTTTACCGGTAAATCGCAAAAAAGTCTCTTCAAATTTTACCGGTAATTTGCCAATTTTTTACCGGTAATTCCGGTAATTTTACAATATTTTTCCAATAATGATAAAAATCTAAATCAAATAATCAAAAAAGAATATTGACTTATTTTCAAGGAGAAAAAATAAGGGGAAAATAGATACAAATGGAATATGATTGTTTATTCACTTCTCTGTCAAATATCTCGCACAGTAATTTATAAATAAATATCTGACTATCGTCTTCTTATGGCAAACTAAGTCTACAAAACATTTTTCTTGTGGCGTTTTTGTGTATTCGCAACAATAGCCGAGATAATTAAGTTTAAAAATTTTGATCGATTTCGGTTTTTCCGTTAAATCACGCAAGCCATGGCATTTTTAAACACAACAAGATCTTGTTTAAAATACACACCTAAATAGCTAACTTTTGTCCCATTTAACCAACCTTGTATATTCATTATTTACGGAGATAGCAATAGTGTCCCATGGAAAAGAACACCCTGTGTACTCTTATTTTATATTGAACTATATTATTATTATTACATAAAAAAATTTACATTGATGGCTCTTAACTGATATATTGTATGAAACTGATTGTGATAGTTTAGGCTTCAACTATCACAATCAGTTACATACTAAATAAATATATATTTTTTTAATATGGTTTTCGGAGTTTATCCGCGTAATATTTAAATTGGCTCGACGTTTCGGCAAGCTCTCCCTATAGGGATACGCGGATAAACTCCGAAAATTATATTAAAAATGTTAGTAACCGCGAAAATCTAAAAAAAAAAACAATTATATCTATATACAATATGTGTACATATAATATTATGATTTACCGGTAAATTACCGGTAAACCGGTTTTGGTTGAAAATTTTACCGAATTACCGGTAATTCAAAAAGTCGGTAAATTTACAATCCCTAATACAAACTATACAAAGATTCCAATCCAAGATATTAAGGGAAATTGTTGACGCTCCATGGTACGTCACCAATGACATGATTCACAACGATCTAAATATACCAACCATAAAAGAAGTCATTCATGAAAGAAGCGTTACGCACCATGGCAAATTGGAAACCCACGAAAATCCATTGCTGCAACCTCTTCTAGAAAACAACGCAATAAGAAGACTAAAAAGACAGTGGCCAGCAGACCTGTAACATGGTAGAAGAGATCTCATCACTGGAAGAGATCTCATCATGATATTGATCTAATAACTAGATAGCCAGCACATTAGCTTAAAGAATACGTAGTGTTTTGATTGCTAAAATACATATTTAAAAAAAAAAAAAATATTAAAAATGTATTTGGTTTAACTGAAAAACTAAACCAGTAGCCAATAGATATAGATTGTTGAACTTTTGATTTTTTATTATTATTTACAATAGATCTCTTTAAACGATCCCTGCTGACTTTTTCGAAACTTTCATTTAACAACCAACATAACGTGGATTTTTAAAATTATATTTCCAGTAAGAAATCATTTGAATTATGTCATTGTTTATATTTTCATTTTTGTTGCTAATGTTTTTTACAATATTACCCTCAAATGTAATTTCTTCCAGGACTTTTAAAGTATGCTCATCAATTTCAACTTCTTCATTTTTATCTACGACATTTTTGTTAAAAAGCATTTTTACGGAGAGTCCATACCATGAATTGTTTTCTACACACATACCAAGGTTTTTAGTTCCATCCAATGCATCCACAGCGTCATTCAAAAAGTCGGCAACAAAGGGTAACATTTTTATTATTTTCTCAAAAAAAAAAAAAAATTTTGATAAAAGTTGGTGCATGGTCTAAAACTAATTTTAAGATGAAGAAAAGTTCAATAAAAAGTCATAGGATACTAGATTTTAACGATTTTTGAAATATTCGCAAGAGTAAAGTGCCCTTATTTTAAGAGATACAAAAAAAAATTATAAAAAAAGTTATTTAGAATCTCAAATTAAGGCTAGATTTAAATTTGGACAGTCAGCAGAAAATCCTAAAACACTAATTACAAAGTCATTGGCTAATTGTTTTACAGTACTCCATCTAAGAATAATATCTTTAAAGTTAAATTTATTATTTGTTCCAAATGCAGTTAAGCAAAACGCAGGCGCTGTATCACAATGTGGTTGTGCCAACAATACGTTAGCAAATTTGGACTTTTCACGAGTCAAGAAATAATCCTTTATATTAGTTGCAGAACATGCTTCATATGGATTCGTATTGGGTAGACAGTCACTTTTAATGGGGAGACGCATGCGTACATGCGACGACCTTGAATGAATTGCTCCAGTAACTTCCAAATACTTCCACTAACTTCCAAATACTTCCACTAACTTCCAAATACTTCCACTAACTTCCAAATACTTCCACTCACTTCCAAATACTTCCACTCACTTCCAAATACTTACACTAACTTCCAAATACTTCCACTAACTTCCAGGTTTACCCCTCGTATCCGACTAAACCACAACAATGTCCGACTGAGGACTTCCATCGAAATTTGGTATAAAAGCCGCCACTTCTTTTGATTTCATTCTAGCATTCTCACTAACTATCATAGCGTTCACTGCATTGGCTAATATATCATCAACTGACATGCTAATGCTTTCGTGTTCACTAATTTTTAAAATTGAAAACACGTAGTAAAACTTTACCTCAAAAATGTGTTTTACGTTTACAGTGCGAATGATTAAATACTATAATATAACCTGTTAATCCAACACTATAAACTAATTACTTCATCAGTTCCTGATCCCTCTTCTGAACACTGTGGTGATGACTCACATAAATCCACATAAATTATTCTATACTTTCTAAGAAAGAGGGCAAACATAAAACGAGCGGTAATAGTAACAACATTTATTCGCACTCTTATTCTGCCAATTACAATACAATTCCGCCAACGGTAAACTAACATACGCTATACACTAACTCCATCTACATCCCGAAGCGCCAAATTCAAATTTTAAACTTATAATCTACTACAAAACAATATAATATTGGTCCAATAACATATTAACATTGAGTTTTCTAATATTAGTTGTTCTTCAAAAAACTTAAAAAGGACTATATTGGCTTAATGTTTCCAGACAGTATAGGGTAAATATATTTTGTTTATGTCTAGCCAATAAAAATAAATTGGAAGTAATTATCAAATATTATAAACATATTGGACGACTAACATACTATTAACATAGAGTTTTCCGATATTGGCTGTTCATTAAAAAACTTGAAAAGACCTATACCTATTGGCTAAATGTTGCTAGACAATATAGGGTAAATATATTTTGTTTATGTCTAGCCAATAAAAATAAATTGGAAGTAATTATCAAATATTATAAACATATTGGACGACTAACATACTATTAACATAGAGTTTTCCGATATTGGCTGTTCATTAAAAAACTTGAAAAGACCTATACCTATTGGCTAAATGTTCCTAGACAATATAGGGTAAATATATTTTGTTTATGTCTAGCCAATAAAAATAAATTGGAAGTAATTATCATATATTATAAACCTATTGGACCACTATCATATTAACATAGAGTTTTCCGATATTGGCTGTTCATTAAAAAACTCAAATTGGAAAATTAATCCGACTAGTGCTGTATGTTCTCATCTAGGAAGAAAACCACCAATTATGTGCTAAGAATGAACATTTACAAGGGAAAACATTGATTGGGGTTGGTTGTAACACTGATACTTTTGACCCCAAGTGTACACAAAACAACTTGAAGGGAATCCTCAATTAAACACGACTCCAACGTCAAATTGTATTGCATCCACCAATAGCCAACAAAATTTAGAACATAATAATCTATGTACTTTTTTGTTCCTCTTTTAGAGATCGCCTAAAAGTCACTCGACCGGTGATACAACGCATTAACTTTTAGGCGGAAAATAGTGACTCTGGCTGCCAGCCGGTGGCTGGCAAAACTGAACCTCTATGACAGATGAAAATTAGCAATGACGGTAGGAAGATGGATGTAAATGAACATTGCACAATCACTTATGGCAACATATAACAACAATTATAGAGACTATAGGCACATTTTCAACCTACCCGTGTTACTTTCATCCACGGTCTCCTCTGTAAAAAATTTAAAACGTAATGCTCACTAAACTAGATACCTACGTAACGAACAGTTTAAATTTGGACTTATTTATAAGTTAAAGTTTATCTTCGGGTTTCCTCTGGAAACAAATTCAGTAAGAATTTTTCGGGTTTCAGCGTTTTTAGTTTTACTTTCAGTGTTGATAGTGAACAAATTATTGAATATTTCTTGAGTCATTCAATAAGCCAGGTTGGGCTATTGCGCTATTGGTAGGCTCAGGGGGGCCCCCTAGCTCCACCAATGGCTATAACTGATACTAAAGCCACGTGTGGCTATAGAGCATCAACTTAAGTCTTAAGTATGGATCCTCAACTGTTTAAACCAGGGGTTTGGAGCAGTCCAATTTTTTTATTGCTGCGCTCCAGCTTCGCTCCGGCATCAAAATGCCTACTCCAGCTCCGCTCCAAGCTCCAAATATTAACATTTTTAAAACAGGTTTTTTTAGTCAAAAAATTGGTTTTTAAAAACAAAATTTTAATTTTTTTGGATATGTGGAAGTTGGTCAAAAAATACAATATTTAAACCTAACAAACAAATGAAGTTAAATAAATGTTTGAAAGAACAGATTATTGATCTTCAAAGGTTGAAAAAAAAAATGTTTTTTTTTTAATTCTACATAATTAACTGGAGCAGTGGAGCAATGAAAATTATTTGCTCCGGGCTCCGCTCCTGCTCCGGGCAAAAACCCATTGCTCCACTGCTCCGTGCTCCGTGCTCCGCTCCAAACCCCTGGTTCAAACAATTTCCTACGATCACCTGAATTTAAAAAAAGTTGTAAGTGGTTTTGGGCTGCATCAATTCTCCAAACTCCAAAAAGAAAAGCATGGAAGGATTTGCCATAAAACTATGAAAGCTCTCACTAATAGCAAACAACGATATTTTCATGCATTATTAGCGTGCGTTATCAGCAATGCAGTTGTTTATAGCCGTAAGCAACATTTTGTAAGTTATGCAGTTATTTGTCAAATTACAATGTCTTAGGATATCTTGATAAAGGCAAATGGAGCAATGAAGCGGAAATTGATACTACTAACGTGCGTTACTACGATAACGCACAATTCCCATAACACTATTCAGCGTTCAGCTCGATTTTAAAAGCCTATTTCCCATTTGAATACTATAGCTCTTAACGCAAGGCAGAACATTTAAGAATAATCCAAATAAAGGGTGGTCCACTTTTTTGTAGGAGGACTTTAACAGTCGACACAAATAATTTAAAGCGAATATTCCATATTAACAAGCGTCCATTAACCCAAATTTAAACATTTTTTTTTGAAAATATTTTTTTTATTGTGGAAAGAAAATCAAAAGAATGTAAATTTTACAAAATAATTATAATTTAACTAATATGGAACTGTTTGAAGCAGGCTTCGTGTAAATTTACATTTTTAACATGAGTTTTTAGCCGGAATCATCCAATGATTTGCGCAATCATATCTAACAGCGTCCGGTACTCTGCTGGATATTTCCTTGGACGATTTTGGTCTTCCTCCTCCGGTCGCAGCAGTTCTATATAATATGGCACTATGCCTTCATCTATGCTCAGGTGTTCGAGAAAGTGGGCATATTTGATGAATCAAACATTTAATAAATTAGTTAAAGGCCGTTCTTTGCTAAATTTGTTATATGTCGTAAGATTATCGTTGTGGAAAAAGTGAGAATATTTTTTTATATCTTCAAAGCGATTTCGACTCATCGCTTTTGCAACGTTGGATTGTAGAACTTCATTATCAAAAAATAGTTCGAAAACGTCTACTAAATCAGATGGTATATTTTAGGGTTGCTTCAGAGAAACAAAAGGTAAAAATTTTTGCTGTAGATCATATGATCTTGACCAAGTTCTATTTAAATTTTATTTTGTAACTCGGAGAGTGGAATATTGTCATCTTCATTGTCTCTTATTTCTCCTAAATGAACAGTTCCTATTTTAGTTTGAATGATAGCTACTAGTTCAGCTTCTAGTTGGCGTCTCCTGAAATGATTTTTGTCTCCTTTTTCATTTTTATCATCACTATCTTCTTCGCTGTCTCTGCCATCTTTAGGAGCTGTGATAAATACATCTACATTCTCTTCATCCTTCCAAAAATTTTCATCTTCTATACTTTCTTAAAGTTCTGTTGTAGTAACATGTCTAGAATTTCCATTTTAGTGCAATTATTTTCCCGGTGTTCCATTTATGGAACTTTTTTTTTATTTATAAATTTTAAAAAAATCAAAAACAATTTTAAGCAAATCAGTAAGTACAAATGTTATATAATAATAAAAGATTACTTTGCAATAAAAACACATTCAAATAAGTTATATTAGTGTAATAAAAAATCTAACCTTTTATTTGACATGTTTTGCACCCAAGTGAACTAAAACTTGGCGCGTTTTTTTTTTACACAAATAAGTTTGCACAAAATTATATTGTAACATATTTCCCCAGACGTCTTATCTGATGAATCACAGCATTATTTTTGTAAATACAGGCAATAAAGTTCACTAATTTAAATGTTCCAATATTGGAACACTGGGAAAAAATGGGTTAACTCTTTATTTTAAAGATACAGGGTATTGAAATTTTCGAAAAAATATCAATAATTTTTAACCGTTTTTTAACCAGTAGATATATTTAAACCAAATATGGCATACTTTACCACTTTACCACATTCGGTGAGAATGTCAAGCACCACAAGCAACCAGTGGCGGAGTTGTGGGTGTTCAAATTCAAAAAAAAATATATATAAAAGTTGTAGGGTCCTGTTCAAAATCAATCTTGAACTGGTATTTAGGTAGAGCATTTTATTCTAAACAAAAAGGGCCAATTGACTTTTCTTCGTATCTGCCTCCGTTTGGCGCGGAATTTGATTTGTTTAACTATTTTCGCAAAAAATTAGCTCATAAATTCGATTTAAAAATGTCGCTAATGTACGAAATAAAAAAGTAATTACCGATTTCTGCGTTTTTTTTTTTTAGCAAAACATGCTAATAATGAGGAAAGAAGTTCCGCTAAATTAACGATTAACGATTCACATTTTGAGCATTTACTCTGCAACTTGCAATTCTCTGCATTTCGCGATATTTTTAGATCGAACTTATGAGCGAATTTTTCGCGAAAATAGTTAAATAAATCAAATTTCGCGCCAAACGGTGGCCGATACGAAGAAAACTCAAGCGACACTTTTTGTTTAGAATAAAATACTCCAAAAACAATTTCAAGTTTGATTTTAAACAGGGCCGTGCAAGTTTTTTGTAAAATTTATTGAAACTGAACCTCCACAACTCCGCCACTGGTTGCTTGTGGGGCTTTATATTATCACCGAATGTGGTAACCTGTAAGGTAGGGCTTTACTGGTTGGGAAACACGTGATATTTTTTCAAAAATTTCAACACCCTGTATTATTAAAATGAAGCCTTTATGGAGCCATGTTGAAATGGTATATTCGCTTTAAAATGAGTTTTTGTATCGACTGTTTAAGTCCTGCTACAAAAAAGTGGCCCACCCTGTATATTTTTGAGAAAGACTAAAATTTATTTTTAAAGAAAATTATAAATATCAATTTTCTGACAGCGAGTAGGACTGTAATGGTAGATAAAGTTTAGTAATTTACGTTATTTTGTTTAAATGGCGGATTTCGTTTTAAGGAAATAAGCGGTGAGCAGCTTTTATTAAAGCAAGCGAAGTGTAAAATGTTATGCAAAAACAGAAACCATTGCAATAAATTTTGCTACTTTTAAATATTAATAGAGTTTGAATAAAATCAGTGTTAGATTGTCTACCACCAACCATGGACATCGTCAAATATTAGTTTGTAGGTGTTAACGGTGGAGGAAGTGGGCTGTGTATAGGGAGTTAATTTTTATAATGAAGCAGGACTAAAGATAATACTTTATAAATAAAATATTGTATGGAAAATAGGCTGCAATTTTTTTTTTAAGTCAGCAACTTTTTTTAACCCATTAAGAGCCACAATTCTATTTTAATACAATTTTTAGTTTTTTTTTTTGGTACCAATTGGTTAATGTATGATAAAAATAGACACAAATCTTTAAAAAAAATTTTGTTTTTATTTGTTAATTTATAAGGTGTTTTTTTTTGGGAAAATGACGCAATTTGTGATATCTTTTTAGTATAAGTAACAGAAACAAATTAAGTAATACATAAAAAAAATTATTAATTATGTGGATGAAATGGGGCAAAACAATTATTGTCATGTAAAGGTACCTACATTACTGCAAATCCTTGTTCTTACCCGCACGCTGCACATCGCCCTTGGGTTTTTATAGATATTATTAGATGGTTGCCGGGATCAAACCTGACACTCAAGCTGACCCTTCCTTCTAGTAATTTTAATATTTTTGGACCTGTTCTTTCATGAGATGTTGAACCTTTTGATAAATAAGCTAGAGTAATTTTTCTTCTAAAGTCCAATAGGAAAACGTTTTCTTCCGGGTAGACGAGTTGATAGAGTCTCCAAGTATTTGCCACAGCTATATCTAATGACAGCAGTCAGGAAGGAATAGAAAGGATGGGTGGAGAACTCTCAAAAGCCGACGCTGTAAGGCAAAATAGAAACAGAAGTAGAAGATATTGTTGTAAAACCAAATAAATAGTTATTTATGTACCAAGGCCAAAAAGTGTAACTTTTTCGGCCGCGTCTGGTTTGCTGGCCGAGACGTAGTCGAGGCCAGCAAAAAGGCAAGGCCGAAAAAGTACGTTTTGGCCGAGGTGCATATTACATTTTTTGTGCGATCGAATCAAAAACAATTTAAATTTTTAGTATTTTTCAAAATATAGGTTAGAAATTACGTGACATTCTGTCACTGACAGATGACGGCGTATGCTGTTAAGGGTGGACGTACTTGCATAATTCTGTACATAATTAATTTAAAAAACCTTTTTTTGTTGATTAAGTAAATAAAAAGTACTACATCATAAACAATTTATTTATTAATGGTGTAATTGATTGTGATAGTACATTTATTACAGTTATTCAAATTTACACCTGAGGCAGTGTCTTGTACATTTTTATTACATATAGAAGTGTTCGCCACAGCGGAAGTGAAGTTTGGAGTTGTAGCATTGATATTAAAATTCTTTTCTTTTAAAATCTTGTTAGCGATTTCAACTTTGTTGGTTATAGAGTCTTCAACATAACCTTCAGCGACGGTCGAACTCTTCCAACCACCGTGTCGCTTTAGAGTTAGGATATCACCTCCAGCATCAGCTAATAATGATGCCGATGTGCGGCGAAAACAGTGGCCGGTATATTCATTTGAATTAGGTAATTGTAAATATTTCGCAATAACACTAGGCATTTTACCAAAAGTGTGTATTCCAACCACTTGCTTATTGCATTTTCCATTTTGGTATTTCAAAAAAAATGTTTTATGAGTGACGTTAGGTCTCAATAATGTATATTTTCGATATATTTCTAGCGCACTTACTCCATCGCAAATTTCGTCGGTTACAGTAAACATTCTTGATTTACTTGTTTTTGAATCGGGTATTTTAATTACAAGGATATCATTATTATCTTTTATATTCTCAATAGAAAGATTACGTAGCTCTTCTCGGCGGCATGCACCAGCAATAGCAAATATTAAACATACCTAGAAAATATAAAGCTTTGAATAAAATCGAGTAATTATATCTTTACTTACTTTGTTCATTAAATAGGTTTCATCAGGTGCATTAAGCAAAAACCTATTTATCTCGTCTCTTACAAATACTTTTGATTTTTTGGCTTTGTAACCCACGTTTTGTTTTTTAAAAAATGCAATGAGTTTACAATATTTGCTTATATTTACATAATTTTTCGCTATTAAAGTTGCTTTTAACATTAAAAATGTTGACCATAATGTTGAACATTTACATTGTTTCGCTTTTTGAGAAAAATAAGCAAGCAGGACGTTTTCACTATATTTACTTATTTTTTTATTATTGCACCATTCCATAAATAAATTGTATTGTTTTTCATATAATGTTGCAGATTTGTTCGGCAGAAGATTTAATTTTACTGCCTCTGCTTCTTCATGAACGTCAGGTGGTGTATTCATGGGTGATGTATCACTCTCTTCGTCACTTCCTTGGTCCATCTTTTAATTATAAATTAACTATAAATAATTATAAAATTATGTACTTGAACGTTGAACTTTATCTATACGTTGAACTCAGTATTAACATTAACACCAAAATGTTTGGTTATAAACTTGACAGTTACCAACTTAAACACCCTACATAGCGGGAACTCGGAGAAATTAGATCAGCACGCACATTAGTACTTAAATGCAAATTTACTTTTTCGTACGCTGTAGTTACTTTATCGGACGTTGCTAAGGGCAACGGCCGTAAAAGTAACTTTATCGGACGTTGCTAAGGGCAACGGCCTATAAAGTTACTTTTACGGCCGTTGCTAAGGATAACGCCGGTAATGCAGTACTTTACGGTTGCTAACGCGTCCGTAAAACAGCTGTTTCTAGTACGATCGCACAAAAAA
>OX393583.1:25095779-25243592 GCA_947652605.1 Elmis aenea
CACATTTTGATTAATATGCACTTACAGGCTAACTAGTTTATTCAATTTTATACAGCAATGATTTTTTTATGTTCCATTATTTTATTTACCGAATTTATTTCATGTTTTTTTTGTGGTTTCAACAAATAATTTGTCTTCCATTTTCCATTTTTCTTCGCGATCCCTTAAGGTTTAGAAACACTAGTAAAGTTCATAACAATAATAAAATTGATTTGGTTGCTTATTTATTTATTGCTTATAAGTGAATCCACAAGACTTAAGTATCTACCTACTATTAGTAATTAAATACACGAAACGGTGAATAAACCATGTTAATTTGCTCTTGTAAAGTGAAATTAATTGTGGAAATGCTATATTCAAGAATTAAATGACAACGTTAGTGAAGTAAACAGTAGATTTTCGATTTCCACGGCATCCTATTTGCTTTAATAATGATTAGAAGAAAAAATGTCGAATATCTCGAAAAGTATGAGTTTTTGGTATAGGACATACTTAACAAAAAATGAAGCTCTCTTGAAGACGAATTCCATGACATACGAAAATACAGGGGTTTGCATTTAAAAAAATTGAATTACGAGCTTTTGAAAATCAGGAAAGTTGCGACCTATTTATAAACACCCTGTACGCGTGATTCAAACTTTTTCGTATCGAGCTAATGAATGGAGCAATGCTTTCTGCATGTCCTTACCAAATTACAACTCTGTGCTTCGAAAAATGACTTCAGGAGAATTTTTTAAATAAAGACTTAAAACCTTGAAAAATTTTGAAAATTATTTTTTTTTGTGACAAGGCCGCATAATAACCTGTACTATTTTATGTCGATGTAAAGCTAAAATGAAGGCGGTCAAGAATATTAAATAAAAAATGGGGTGTTGTATTTGAAATATAAAAGTTGCTATTGGTTCCAGAGAGGTGACTCACCCTGTATATTTAAAAATATTTTTATCGTGTTCGGAAGAAAAAACTGTAGGGAATACCGTTTGAATCAACTTTCTATCTCAAACCGTTTAGCCACAATCGGCCGATCCGCCACTAATGACTCACCCTGTATTTATATCTATACATTTATTTATTATTGAACTGATTGAGATAGTTGAAGCCTCAACTATCACAATCAGTTTCATACAATATATCAGTTAACAGCTATCAACGTAATATTTTTTTATATAATAATAAAATAATATAATATAAAATAAGAATATACAGGGTGTCCCAGCCAAGACGAATTATTCGATAGCTCTGTTATTAGTTATAATATTAAAAAAAGTTAAATATAAAAGTTATTTTTAATCATTTACTACATAACCTAAAATTATTTTCAACTATACACAGTGTTTTGTTTTTGCGCTCTGATACCAAACATAGTTTTTTTATATGGAACACCCTGTATATTTTGTAATTTTTGGATGTAAAATTAAATTTTCTTTCAAAAATATTATAGGTTGTTTATGTCTAAAATGAACCGTTTTTGAGTTATTAACGTTTTTTTTTGAAAATTTTGACAGATGCAGACCTTTATAAAAATATTTATATTTATTAACATAACAACACCAGAGCAATTTACTCTCGTAATTTATAAGACAATAGTGTCGTAGTGATTGTTGATTGGTTAAACTTTTAAAATAATATACAGGGTGTTCGTTTTACTCGGTCCATTTCGCTAAACTTTAAACGCATGTAAGTCATTTTTTTTTAATGGAACACCCTACATATTTTTACATTTTCTTGTAGAAAATTTAATTATCTTTCAAAGTTATTGAGCATGTTTTATGTCTAAATATAATATTTTTGAAGTTATTTCGTTTCTTATGTTTATTTGCCAGTATTTTACCTAAAATATCGGTAGTAGCCTTTGAAAATTGAAAACAATTTGTATTTGTATATAACAAAGAATATGTTTTTCAAACTATTAACAATATGTTTTATTTTAAACTTTTCTTTAAAAAAATCACGTAGAAAACATAATTTATCTAAACTGTCGAACTGTCGTCTCCTAATTGCGACATAATTTTTGTAGAAAATAATCCAGTCGCGTAAAAAACACTATCGGATTCTACACTTGTAGGCAGTGGCGTAACTATAGGGGTAGCAGGGGTGGCAGCGCTACCCGGCGCCACATTTTCATAGGCGCCTGTCGGTTCAATCAAAAACCCTCAAACGAAAACCAAACAAACAAACGATATGAGACAAAAAGCAAAATACGCCACACATTTTTTGCTTGGAAGTGCTGTAGGATAGGCGCTACAGCACTTCCAAGCAAAAAATTTTAAATTTCAGTTAACTAACAAAATTATTTCGCCGTTAAGTAACCAATTTTCATCAAGTTTTTTGATGAACGGTGTAGTGATTATAAATTAAAAAATGATGAAAAAAAATTGAAGACCTTGGTGTACTATGGCATAATGGACATCATACTATCACAATTAAAAGTTCGAACATCTTCTTTCAAAAATATTGTTAGTTTATTATTAAGGTACTGGAATGGTTATATCTTAAGTCCGCTAGTGACCAGGTTCTTCATAAAGGTGCAGTTGTTTTGAGGAATATGTATCAAGATGATTTAACTGAAGACTTTTCGAATCAGCATTTCCAAGCTAAGCTACGGACTTGTAGGTTTCGAGAAACAGGGTCCTGATCAAATTTCTTTTCTGTGCAAAATTTACAATTTTATCCAGTTTTTCAGAGGTTTGTACAGCTTTTATAATTTTCATTACAATACCTGTAACGACAGTTTATTATGTATTTTTTCTTTTTAAACTACTTTTTTCCCTTTTTTTTAACGTTTGAAGATCAACAATCTGTTTTTTCAAACTTTAATTTAATTTCCCTTGTTTGTTAGGGCAAAATTTTGTTATTCATAATCAACATATTCGATAAAATTAAAACTTTGTTTTTAAAATAAATTTTTTTTAATCAAAAAAGCGGAGCAATTAAAAAATTGGACTGCTCCAAACCCCTGTTTGTAACTACTAAATCGAGAAAGAAAAATTTATAAATTAAAAAAGTAACTTTGAGTGTATTTTTTATTTTCTTGCACGTTTTATGTAATTAAAATGTTATATGTCGGTACCTGTATACAATATACATACATCTATCTCACTTTTACTTTTTTATATAAAATTGTGATACTTTTTTTTTAATAATAATAATAATAATAGGCGCTAGTAAAAATTTTTGCAACCCGGCGGGTTTACTTCTAGTTACGCCACTGCTTGTTGGTCGAGTAGTGAGTAAACAATCATATGCCATTTGCATGTTTTCCTCTTATTTTTTCTCTTTGAAATTACCTCAATTCTTTTTCGATTATTTGATTTAGATTTTTAATATGATTAGAAAGAGATTGTAAAATTACCGGAATTACCGGTAAAAAATTGGCATATTACCGGTAAAATTTGTAGAGCATTTTTTGCGATTTACCGGTAAGCCGGTAAACCGATTTACTGGTACAGTGAGCTCGCGTTATAAGCAACCCACGATATAAGCAACTCACGTTATAAGCAACACTCGATATAAGCAACACTCGATATAAGCAACTATCGTATCAAAGTACACTTTATAAGCAACTGTCAGTGTGACAGTTAAAAATACAAATATCTAAAATACTATTGTAGATATAACAATGAAATTTTGTATCTGAGCGTTATGGTATTTTTCGGATTCGATGGAAATATTAAGGTTGCAATGCGACTTCCGGTTCAACCGGAAACGGACTCAAACTTTGAAATTTTGAATAGAACATCTGTATATTTTTACATTTTTGAATTTGTCTTAAAATTTACTTTAAAAAATGTAAAAGGTTATATGGGTCTAAAGTCATCAGTTTTCAAAATATTTACATTTTTACGAAAATTTTGAGTGATATAGCACTTTCAGTTTTTTTTTAACAATCAGGTTATTTAAAAGGGCAGTAAAATATCGTGTGAAATCTAGATTAACAATAGATTTTTTAACAATCATTTTGTTTTTAGGAGATTATTAATATACAGCGTCATTCAAAAAGTCTGCAACGAATCGAAAAGTTTTTTATTATTTTTTCTCAGAAAATTGTATTCTTGATAAAAGTTGGTGCATGGCCTAAAGCTAATTTTAAGATAAAAAAAGTTCAATAAAAAATCATATGACACTAGATATTAGTGATTTTTGAAATATTTTAAGAGATACAAGAAAAATTATGGACAGAGTTTTTAAAAATCCCAAAATAAGGCTAGATTTAAATTTTGACGTTCAAATTTCAATTTTTATTTTTTAAGAAATTTTAACATTCAAAAAGTCTGCAACAAATGGAAAATTTTATTTTTATCGAAAAAAGTTATTAAGAATCTAAAAACCGAACTAGGTTTAAATTCTGAGGGTTAAATTCTAATTTTTATTTTTTAAGAAGTTTCAACATTTAAAGTCTGCAACAAATGGAAAATATCCTGACTTTTTATTCAACTTTTTTTCATCTTAAAATTAATTGTAGACCATGTATGTACCAACTTTAACAAAAATAAAATTTTCTGACAAATTGATAATAAAAAATGGTTCTATTTGTTGCACTTTTTTAATGTTTAAGTTTCTTAAAAAATAAAAATTATAATGTGACGATCTAAATTTAAATTTAGGCTTATTTTTAGATTCTAAATATTTTTTTAAATAGTTTTTTTGTTTCTCTTAAAATAAGAGCACTTTATTCTTGCGAATATTTCAAAAAGTCGCTAAAATCTAGCGTCCTATGATTTTTTATTGAACTTTTTTCATCTAAAAATTAGTTTGAGACCATGCACCAACTTTTATCAAGAATAAAATTTTCTGAGAAATCAATAATAAAATTTTTTTCAATCTGTTGCAGACTTTTTGAATGACGCTGTATAATAATATAATAAACTCGTAGGTTAAATTACTAAATTTTTTTTGGTTTATATAATTTACCAAAGACCATAAGTTCAATTTATGATTGTCGGTGGAATTAGCACACGGTATAATAGTACCTAACTCGTTGCTTAGATATTTTTCTCCCGGGAATATTTTTTTTACGTGTATGAACAAGAGTTTTGTCCGGTAAACACTTGTAAAATAAGGCCGTTTCATCCGCTCTGTATACTTGCCATGAAATCACATCATATTTTTTTATTTGAGACATGTATAAGTACATAGATCACGACTAAAGGTACGTGGCACGCGCGTATTTCGTTTGACATAGGTACGTACAGATCACCATAGCAACGCGACAACGATCGTGTTGTTATGGTGTAAACTTTTATTTTTAGTTTTACTACTAAAAACAAGATTTATTTATGTTAAAAATCGAATCGTTTCTATTTCTATCATATAAGCAACTTTCACGTTATAAGCAACTTTTAGATCGGAATTGGCCGCCGTTAGAGCTCACTGTATTACAATCCCTACCAACAATACATTCGCCTAAAATTTAAAAAGCAAATGTAGAAACAGCATTAGCAACGCTATACTTATAGGGGTATAAAAAAATGTCTATAATTTTCCAAGATAGGTTATCGAGAAGTATTAGAAAATGTAATATTTGCACAAACTTTTATTTTTAGGATTTTCTTCTCATGCAAAACAAGAAAGTTTAAGGCTAATGCTGTAACTCCTGATCGTACAATTTTTTCACTTTCCAAAACATTTATCCCATGCATTCCTGAGTCAGCAACCGTTGTCCAGATGTACAAAAATCTAACTAGGAACTCGCAAAAATAATTATGTCGCTAAATATTCATCTTTTTGCGCCGACTCGCACCTTAATTTGTTACAGATTATTATCAGCGCCCCGAATTGTGTTCTTATTGCATATTTAAAATATATTTCAATTTATAAAATGTTCATTATCGCGTCGAAAAAACACTCGCCTTAATTCTCGGATACGATTTTTAAAAATTTTACAAATCAACCATTTCGACTTCCTTAATTATTTTAATGTATTCCTAACTAATTAATGGAATTTTTCGAATACCTTACTCGATGAAAAAAGCTACTACAAAAAGACTGGCCGAGACAACTATGAAAAATTTCGTAAAAACGTTTTACTTTGCAGGTGTATCGAGCCAGTGGCGGACCGAAGGGGGGCGGTCTGACCCGGGTGCCGGGGTAACTGGGGGTGCTGTAAAAAAATTTTGTTAACCAATATGCTTTTTAACCCTGCTGTACTGTTCGGGTATATATGACCCAAAATGAATTTTAATTGCTTATAATAAAATATTCAATGGAGATATTATTTTGAGTTTTTACGATTTTGTTACTTTATACTTAAGCACTATTATTTTGCATAAATGCATTTTTTATTTACAACATTTTTTTTTCGAAGTTTTTATTAATGTACCGTTCGGGTCAATATGACCCGATGTGAAAATCTAATTGAATTTAAATAGCTTTGTGTGTTTTACGAGGCTGTTTTACTGACGTTGATACAAGTCGATTATAATGTGCTCAGACATTACAAGTTTCGACAAGTTGAGACTTGTTTATTAGCCCTAGCTATAAAATAAACGAACTCGCATATACGCCTTCAGTTTTAGTTGGGTAGTAAGTAAAGTGTTGTAGTTTTACTGCAATTTATAGCAAATCGTAGACCTCTGACTGATGCTGAACTGCTTGAAGAATTATCTGTCACCGACGAAGATTTATCGGAATATGAAAATTACACTAGTGACGAAGGTGAAAGTAGTACTTCTGACAATGATATCGATATTCCTGCACTGCCTGTTGCTGCTATCCAGTGCATTCAATCAATTCAATCAAAGAATGGTACCATAGAGTGGTTATTGGATCCTCCACAGCAACAAGGACGGTTATTTTCTACAAATGTTATAAAAAATACTCCAGGTATTACGAGGTACGCTACTTCAAGAATAACAGATGTGAAAAGTGCATTTACAACAATTTTCAATTCAAACATTGAAAAAGAAATTATAAAAATGACAAACATTAAAGGTGAACGAGTTTTTAACCAAAAATGGAAAAGTTTTGATAGTGCCAATTTTCAAGCATACATTGGACTATTGTTACTAGCAGGAGTTTACAAATCGTACGAAAAATCAACTAAAAGCTTGTGGAATAAAGAAACTGGACGTAACATTTTTCGTGCAACAATGTCTTTAGAAACATTTTGTACTATATCGCGTGTTATACGATTTGACAATAAATCCACCCGTCAAGAAAGAAGAAGCAGAGATAAGCTTGCGGCGATAAGAGAAATATGGGAAAAATGGGTGAAAGTTCTCCCAAAATTATATTACCCTGATGAAAATATAACTATAGACGAACAGTTAGTTGGATTTCGCGGCCGCTGTCCTTTCAAGCAGTACATTCCAAGAAAGCCATCAAAATATGGAATACAAATATGGACCTTGTGTGACAGTAAAACGTCATACGTCCTAAAGTCTCAAATATATACCGGTAAAGATTTAGGAGCGCTACCAGAAAGAAACCAAGGTATGCGAGTAGTAAGTGATCTAACAACAGAATTGAGAGGACATAATGTAACTTGCGATAATTTGTTTACATCTTATAATTTAGGCCAATTTCTTCTCAAGAGAAAAATTACAATGCTTGGGACAATTAGAAATAATAAGCCAGAACTTCCTCAAAATTTGTGTAATAAAGAGGTGCATAGTTCATCATTTTATTTTACAAAGGACACGACAATAGTAAACTACATTCCTTAAAAAAAAAAAAATAACGTGATTCTAATGAGTACCTTACATAATGATAGAGCAGTTAGTACTAGAGATGATAAAAAATTCGACATGATATTAGAGTACAATGCAACTAAAGGAGTTGTAGACACCCTTGATTAGCTTGTAAATACTTACACGTGCAAACGTAAAAGCAACCGCTGGCCGTTAATAATTTTTTATAATATACTCGATATCTCAGCTTATAATGCATTTGTTTTATGGACTGCCATGAATCCAGGATGGCACGAAAAAAAATTGACGAAACGAAGGTTATTTCTGGAGGAATTGGGAATATCACTGATTAAATATAACTTAGTTAATAGGACACACATGCCAAGAACTGTAGAATCACGTAAAATAGTCGAAAACATGCAGAAAATTACAAATCAAAACTCGGCCTCGGGATCTTCTGGAGCAACGGTTAGTGGTGTAAAACGCGCACGGTGTAAATTCTGTTCATCGAAAAATGGTCATAAGACAAATATGTTGTGTTCTTACTGTAATAAATACATTTGCAAGGTACATGTCACTTATATTTGCCCCAATTGCAAAAAAAAATTGAAAATGTAACATTTTATCGCATGTATTTCAGACACTAAACTGTTATTTTTTTATATTTATAATGAGCTTAAGTTTATATATTGCATTTAAAATATGTTTAAATTTATTTCACTCATTAACAATGTGTTTATGTTTATTTATTTAGTAATAAATCTGTTATAGAGCTATTTTCGTTATATTATTAGGTATTGGGTCATATGTACCCGAACGGTACAAGCGCGCAGCAAATACGAACAGAGCAGCATCAGGGTTAAAGACTTGAAAATACCTATATTGGCTAAATGTTGCCAGACAATATAGGGTAAATATATTTTGTTTATGATGTCTAACGAATACAAATAATCTGGAAATAATCATCAAACAATATAAACATATTGGACCAATAACATATTAACATTGGGTTTTCCGATATTGACTGTTCATTAAAAAACTTAAATAGGCCCGTGCCGTGCGGCTAGTCGCTTCGAAAAAAATAATTTAAACGACAACGGTTTGAAATAAAGGACTGTCCCTTATAATAAAGAACGTATGCTCACCATAACCATGCCTCGTCTTCAGTGACAACCCTGTAAATAAAAAAACACCATGGATATTACATTATTATTGTCATATCTCTAAAATAAGGCACTACTTATTAAGATAGAGTAGCTTCGTCTGTGTCACCCTGTATAACTAATATTTATGATTCTACCTACTTTTGAAACTAAATCTGTGTAACCTTGTTTGAAGCAGGTCATTGTGTCCCTCTATCCGCCGTAATAAAAAAAGTAATTATTTTTTTAGATCTTCACATAAAATACAAATAAATTTTCGGTACACCGGTTTGTGAGTTTTTTGTTGTGATTTTTCGAAATGTCATTTTATTACTAATAAAACAAAAATACATTTTACTATGCCAGTGAGAGGGGTTGAATAAAATATCGAGAATGTTATGAGAGATTTGACAATAGTAAGATGATACTAATTTTAGTGGTTTCACATAGTGCTTTATTATTTATGAGATGATAATCTTTTAAAATTTAAATGTATCTTAAAAATGTATTCTTTTTTTAATACCTTAAACCAAAGATGGGAGGTCGGCAAAAAAATCTGGCTTATAATACGCATTCTTGATTTAACCAAAAGCTTCTGGTGAAATGGATATTTGTTTTTATTACGCACCATAACTTTGCAACATATTGTGTTAACCCTTTTATGCTATAATGACAATTAATTTTACTTTAACTCCAGGATGCACATCACGGGCCTCAAAGGCCCAACGACCTTTTGCTTTCTATGTAATTTTCGTTCCATAGCTTTTTTTCTGATTTTCTGTAAGGAATACCTCGCTTAATGCTTTTTATACCATACCGGGTGTCACACGTTCATGGTACACCCCCTTTTTTTTTTTAGTTTTGATTTTAAATAAATGAGATTTGAGACATATGATATGTGCAAAAAACCGGGCTTTTTGAGCCGTTTCACATATTTGTTTCACTTCCGGTTTCGCCGGAAATGACCCCAACTTTGTTATTTTAAATGAAACACCCTGTATATTTTTACATTTTTGGAAAGAGGAAGTGATTTTTGATACAACTGCACTATTTTCGTTAATTTTTACAACCTCAATTTTTTTTTAAAACAAAATGTAGTTTTTTATTAAAGGTGCCGTGACCTGCACAAATTGATTTTTATTATGTCAACAATTGTCCAAAAAACGTTTTTGTAAATTTTAAATGACATTATATATTTGCATATATCATATGTCTAAAATTTCATTTATTTAAAATCAAAACTAAAGAAAAAAAAGGAGGTGTACCATGAACGTGTGACACCCGGTATTTTCTAAAAAATGTTGCAAACTAATTTTGACAAATTATTTTAATACTTTTCATTTAGTAATACTCCGTGTCCACACAACAAGAGTTTGAGGCCCATAGCTTAATAAGAGCTTGTATGACAACATGACAAGTAACAACACAGTTTTGGCAAAATATGTTTAAAAGTTTTTTGGATATATGAATCTGTTTCCGGTTTTGCTATTGATGATGTGGGACAGCAGGAGAAGCTACACAAAAAAATCGTGGGTTCGAGATTGAAAAATCATTACTACGTACAATTCATAATACTGGATATTTTGTTATCCGAAAATGCTTCCTTTCAAAGTTAGAGACCTCCAAAGTTGCAAGAAAAAAAAATCAAAAAATCGATTACGTCCTAGCCGTTCAAGCTAGAGCCATCAAACTTGGCCGAAATATTTAGGTGTTTCCCATTGACTTTGTGGGATAATTAGAAAGAAAACACGTAATTGGAAGTATGATTTACAGGCAGGTCATCCGCTTACCATCTTCAGAATTTTTTTCTCTGGAATAAAATTTAAAATATCATTGGTCCATAAGAAAGTACGACTTAGGAGAAAAAAATTCGTCCCTCTTTGTTTTTTGCTGTAAACGTAACCGTTTTCGAGAAAATTAGCGCTAAAGATGCATCGACAAACTCTGTTTATGCACCTCAAATATTTTTTTTACTTAACTCAGTTGGCTAATGTCATGCTTGACTTAAGGCTTGTTCATAACCTAACCTTTTTTTAAAAATTTCAGACAAACTTGTATGGGTCATTCTAAACAGATGAATCTTCCTTAGGTGTATACACATTTTACTGTGGTTACCATTGTTGCTATTGAGATTATGATTGTTATTAACAAAGGTAACCACAGTAAAATGTGTTTACACCTAAGGAAGATTCATCTGTTTAAAATGACCCATACTCTAAACGAATTAGCCGACATTTACTTAGTTTATTATGAACAAGCCTTAAGTCAACCATGACATTAGCCAACTGTTTAGTAAAAAAAAAATATTTGAGGTGTATAAACAGAGTTTGTCGATCCATCTTCAGCGCTAATTTTCTCGAAAACGGCTACGTTTACAGCAAAAAACAAAGATGGAATTTTTTCCTCTTAAGTCGTACTTTCTTATGGACGAATGACATTTTCTATTTTATCCCAGAGAAAAAAATTCTGAAGATGGTAAGAGAATGACCTGACTATAAATCATACTTCCAATTACGTGTTTTCTTTCTAATTATCCCACAAAGTCAATGGGAAACACCTAAATATTTTGGCCAAGTTTAATAGCTCTAGCTTAAACGGTTAGGACGTAATCGATTTTTTGATTTCTTTTTCTTGCAACTTTGGAGGTCTCTGAAAGGAAGCATTTTCGAATAACAAAATATTTGACAAATGGTCACCATTTTCACTCAGGAATATGCACCTACTTTTTGGCGGTGTATAATGGGGACATCCTGTATAATAATAATAATAATGTAATTTATTTTTAGCGATTTGCTAATTATGTTTACATTTTATAACATGTACATAATTATATAAATATATAAAATTTAAAACTTTTCCTTAATATATACTGAGCTTACGTCTAAACCTTACAATATTGGTTTCACTTTTAAGTTCACTTCATAATCATAGTAAAATTTCAGTCCTTTATAAAAAAGAGGATTTTGAGTGTAATTCCGTGTCCTGAATGGCAATTTAAAGTCTTTACAGTTTCTAGTCGGATAGTTAGGAACATCAGAGTTTTGGGTTATATATTTTAGCAAAGAATTTGGAAGCAGGTTATTTATAATCTTGAAAATGAAAATAATCGTATTAAAAATTATCCGTTGTTTAATATTAAGCCACTGTAGAGTATCCAGCATAAGAGTAATTTTGGTGTATCTGGAACAGTGTAAAATAATTCTCATAGTCCTATTTTGCGATTTTTGAAGCCGGTATAAATCATTAGTACTTATTTGCCAGAAATAAAATACTAGAGCAGTATTCGAAATGGGGTGTTCCATAACAAAATAGTTTTAACCTAAGACTATAACATGATCTCCGCGCCACCGTATTTAAAATTTTATGGACGTGAGATACACCATTCTTTTGTTGTTGTTTTTTTGTTCCTTGCTCTGTAAAATTTTATCGTTGACAAATTTGTTCGTCCAACAGCTGTGGCAAATCCTTGTGTGAACCATTTAGTTTATATAACCGCATAATTTAACTTATAATATGCATAACATAAAGGTTTACTACTCTGCTCTCAAAAATAGATTTTATGACTACCAGTTCTATAAATTAATGCCTTATGGTACACTAATTTCGGCAGCAAATGTTTTATATCGGATAAACTATTTAAAGCAACCAATGGATGGTAATGTTTTTTAATCTTGACAATTTGTTCCTTTTATGTCATTACAATTATAATTATAAGTGTTTTATGGCAAATATACTTTGTTATTTGATCTTTTATATCCTAGCATTAGCACTTTTATTTTAATTGTAAGACCATCTTTCTGACAATTTTGTCTTCTTGACAAAAATAAAACCTCTTTTTAAATGACATAAGCTTCATATACCGGGTGTAACTGAAATCAGGCTCACCCCCTTTTTTTTCTTTAGTTTTGAATTTAGACAAATGAAATTTTAGACATGTAACATTTGCAAAAAACTGGATTATTTGAACATAGGTACACTTTTGTTTCACTTCCGGTTTCGCCGGAAATGGCCATAAATTTGTTATTTTAAATGGAACACCCTGTATATTTTTACATTTTTGGAAAGAGGAAACGATTTTGGATACAACTGTACCATTTAGGTTAATTTTTATAACCTCAAATAATTTTTGAACCAAAATTTAATTTTTTATTAAGTGTGCCGTGACCCGCATAAATTGAATTTTGTTATGTCAAAAAGTGTCAGAAAAACGATTTGTAAATTTTAATTGACATTTGGGCTGCTTTAATAGACCTTAAAGGTTGCGAAATTGGTTTTTTGGCAAAAAGTCAACTTTTTTAAATGGAACGATGGTGGCTCATGCGGGTATTTAAATAGAGTATTTTGTGACGAATTCAACAATTCCAATAACTTGGTATTTTTATTAGGAACAGGCATTAAAATTTCAAATTATTGTAAGATTTTGAGAAGATATCCTAATAATCATAGTTGACTATGCCAAATGGCAACAAAACAAATGCTTTTTTTGTGCTGACTCTTTTCAAGACGATCACTAACAACTTAAAATTAATAGAAACTTTTAAGAACAAAAAAACTAATTTATTCACAAATTTGCAACAAAAATTAACTGCTTAGCAAAACCTTATGGTATAAGTTCATATTAATCACAATATTAAAGTAAATGTTCAAAGTGTCCTCCGTGTTGTTCTATACATAATAAAGCCCTAGCTTTTGTTGTCTCTAACACACGATCAAGTTGTTATTGAGTCACGTGGTTAACGGCATTAATAACCCTATTTTTTAAATCTTCTAATGTAGTAGGCACTGTGTTGTAAACTTGATTTTTAATATGGCCCCACAAAAAAAATAATCTAGCGGTGTTAAATCAGGTGACCTTGGAGGCCACTTGATGGGTCCATTAGTTGCTATCCATTTTTCCGCAAATTGATTGTTGAGGTGTTCTACTACATTTCTATAGTTATGGGCAGGAGCTCCATCTTGTTGAAAAAACAATCGTTGAATGCGAGCTAACGGTAATTCATCTAACATTTCCTGCACTTCATTCTGCAAGAACGCCAAATAACGCTCACCCGTTAGTGTACCATCGAAAATAATAGGTCGTAAAATTGTGTTTCCCAACATGCCTATCCAAACATTAAATCCAAACCGTTCTTGAAAGTTGCGTTGTCTAACTACTCTAGGATTTTCTGCAGACTACCTAGTATTGTTTCTATTAAACATTCCATTATTAGTAAATCTGCTCTAATCAGAAAATATTATATTACGATGGAACTGCGGATTTTGTTGAATATTAGCAAGTAGCAAATTGCAGTATTGAAGTCGACGATTATGATCCGTTTCGTAAAGATGTTGATTCAAAACATGCTTGTAAGATTTAAACTTGTGTTTTTTTTAAATTCTTTGTACAGATTGATGACACACGCCATAATTAAACCCAACTTCTCTTGTTGAAGCTGTTGGATTTAATTGTACATACGCTAGTACGTCAATTTCAACTTCTTCACTAATTACAAATGTTTCTTCATCGTTATCCTCAGTTCGATAGGCGTTTTCAAGCTTCTGAAAATATTGCCTGCTTGGATGTCTTAGGTCGGGATACCGTTCCTGGTACAAGAACGCAGCTGCAGTAGAATTTTTTTTTACACTCACGATAAACTAGCAACATGTCAATTTTATGTGATTTTGAAAAAAACGCCATACTTGTATTTTATATTGATTATTCTAAATTAAGAAAATCACAATGAAAAAACCAGCCGTTTAATAAAGACTATTTTGACAGTTGTCAACAACAATGAGCATTTGTTTTGTTGCCATTGAGCAGAGTCAACTATGATTATTAGGATATCTTCCCAAAATCTTACAATAATTTGAAATTTTAATGCCTGCTCCTAATAAAAATACCAAGTTATTGGTATTGTTGAATTCGTCAGAAAATACTATATTTAAATACCCGCATGTGTCACCATCGTTCCATTTAAAAAAATGGACTTTTTGTCAAAAAACCAATTTCGCAACCTTTAAGGTGTATTAAAGCAGCCCAAATGTCAATTAAAATTTACAAAAACGTTTTTTGGACAATTGTTGACACAATAAAAATTCATTTATGCCGGTCACGGCACACTTAATTAAAAACTAAATTTTGTTTCAAAAATTATTTGAGGTTATAAAAATTAACCAAAATAGTGCAGTTGTGTCCAAAATCATTTCCTCTTTCCAAAAATGTAAAAATATACGGGGTGTTCCATTTAAAATAACAAAGTTATGGCCATTTCCGGCGAAACCGGAAGTGAAACAAAAGTGTACCCATGTTCAAATAATCCAGTTTTTGGCACATATTACATGTCTAAAATTTCTATTGTCTAAATTCAAAACTAAAAAGAAAAAAGGGGGTGAGCCTGATTTCAGTTACACCCGGTATTATAATACCTACAAACTGTTTGTAGTGGATCTATGATATTTATTAAAACTTTTGATTTGTTTTTCTTATTTATTTTAAACGGGTGCATGCTTTTTTTTTTAAATTGTTGTTTATTTCAATTTGCTCCTGATTAACATCAATCTATCCTTTTTTTTATAGAAACCTATTAAACTATGACAAAATTGAACTTGCTATATTTACTTTAATTTTTTGCTGTTTTTATTAGCTGCCTAAAATAAAATTTTTAATTTACTTACTTATTCCTTATTGCAAAAATTGTGTTAAAAATAATATTTTTAAGCAAAGAAGCGTGTTTTTATAGCGTTTATAAAAAAAATCAGTTTATTTTAGGGCAACACTTGAACACTTGGATTAAAAGTAGGTTTTCTGTGTTATTTTTTGTGCGTGAAAACGTGAACAATACAAAATAAACATTCCGTTAGTAAAACATCGTCTTCTTTTATTCTTCTGGGCGATTTTAGTTTTATTTGTGCTAATTAGTAACTTTGTCTTCGCTCGAACCTTATCAATCTTTTGGCCATTAGACAGGGTACAGAGTTTTTCCCTAGTGCATATTTCTTTCAAATCTAATTTATTATTCTTTTTTCATATTGTTCATAATATCATAATATTATATTAATTTATCATTCATTTATTAAAAAAAAAATAAAAAATTTTGTTAAAAATTATGAGCTGCATAACTAATTTTCAGCCATCCTTAGTGTTTTGTTTCCGAGCACCGACATGTTACTTTTTTACTTTGAATGCAACCTGTATATTTTTTACTTTTTAGATTCCAAATTAAATTCTTTGTCAAAACTATATGAGGTTCATGTAACATTTGCAAAAAAACTGGATTATTTGAACATAGGTACACTTTTGTTCCACTTCCGGTTTCGCCGGAAATGGCCATAACTTTTTTATTTTAAAAGGAACACCCTGTATATTTTTACATTTTTGGAAAGAGGAAACGATTTTGGATACAACTGTACCATTTTGGTTAATTTTTATAACCTCAAATAATTTTTTGACAAAAATAAAATTTTTTATTAAATGTGCCGTGACCCGCATAAATTGAATTTTATTATGTCAAAAAGTGTCGGAAAAACGGTTTTGTAAATTTTAATTGACATTTGGGCTGCTTTAATAGACCTTAAAGGTTGCGAAATTGGTTTTTTGACAAAAATTTTTTTTTTTTTTTAATGGAACGATAGTGACGCTTGCGGTTATTTAAATAGAGTATTTTCTGGCGAATTCAACAATACCAATAACTTGGTATTTTTATTAGGAGCAGGCATTAAAAATTATTGTAAGATTTTGGTAAGATATCCTAATAATCATAGTTGATTATGCCAAATGGCAACAAAACAAATGCTTTTTTTGTGTTTTTTTACAAAACCATTTTTCGGACACTTGTTGACAAAATAAAATTTAATTTAAGCGTTAATTTATGCGGGTCACGGCACACTTAATAAAAAATGAAATTTTTGTCAACAAATTATTTGAGGTTATAAAAATTAACCAAAATGGTACAGTTATATACAAAATCGTTTCCTCTTTCCAAAAATTTAAAAATATACAGGGTGTTCCATTTAAAATAACAAAGTTATGGTCATTTGCGGCGAAACCGGAAGTGAAACAAAAGTGTACCCATGTTCAAATAATCCAGTTTTTTGCAAATGTTACATGTCTAAAATGTAATTTGTCTAAATTCAAAACTAAAGAAAAAAAGGCGGTAAGCCTGATTTCAGTTACACCCGGTATAGGGTGTTTCATAATTGAATGCTGTTCCTTAGGGGTATTCCTTGGATGATTTTATGAAAAAAAGTTCATATCAATGTAGGTCCGCAACCGCTGTATTTTTGAGATACAGGGTGTTAAAAGTTGAAAAAAATATCGGGTTTTTCGTAATATCTTTGATACCGCTTTAGATATTTTTTTGAATTTTAGTAGGTACTAACTAGGCATAAAAACAAAGATAATTTTTTTCTTCAAATTTGCACTTATTATTAAAACAGCATTACTTAAGTCAATTTAAGTATGCTTTAATAGCTATTTTGATTTATTATATTATCAACTTTATTAAAAATTACATCTTTTAAACGATACCTACAGCAGATTTTGTATTCAAGCCAAGATAAATGTCACAAAACTAAAAGATAAAACAACGCCAATAAATTTAGTAAAATCATGTGCATGATTTAAGGTTGAAATATAGAAAAAATCGTAGATATTTCAAAGACTACATCAAGATTTTTTCTTAGATGTTAAAACCTTTCTTTTAACTTAGTTTTGCATGTTTTTGTTTTTTTTTAAATTATTAAACTGTTTTTGTTAGTTAAGTTGCTAGTGTAGTTAATTTACATTTTTACATTTAAGGTAATTCCGGGACAGTTGCCCCACCTAAGGCAAAAAAATCACCTTTTAATAATTTTTGACTTTGTAGTCTCCGAAAAAGTGGAAATGCATAGCCAATTTAATTGAGAATAACGCACGACATTTAATATATGAATATTACGACCTATAGTTTACAAAAAAAAAATTAAGCAAAACCATGTTTTTGGCCATCTCTCCCGACAGTGCGGGTGAGATGCCCCATATAAATGGGAGTGATGCCCCGGCATTAAACGATCAATGAAACCAAAAATATTTAATCCAAAATGTATTTTTATTGATATGTTACGAATCGTACACTCGATTGATCATATCAACTTAACACACTTACGACGTCGTTATGTACGACGACAATAACGACGGTAAAGAAGGACGAACGTTTCGACGCTTAGTCTGCTTGTTCGTCTTCTTAAAATATTTAGCTCGACGTCGGCTTAAATTTTTTTAATGTAATTTATTTACAGAACTAAGAAGTTTGTTTAAGATAACAACTTGACTGGTATTGAATAAGAACTTGAATCGAATTAATGCATGTATTCGAATGAGAACTTAAATTAGATTGTTTTTTTGCAACTTGACTTACTACCTAACTATTACAAAAATGTTATCCCTTTGCTACGGTTGGTCATCCTAGCTAAGGGATTTGTCCCTGAACACATGTTAAAAAGATTTTGTTCTTCTTAATTCTTCTCTAAATTGTTCTAAAGACCACTGCCTTCTGGTTTTACCAGATGTTTTCCTCTTATACGTCGTAGGCATCTCTGAACATAGTTTATTTTTCCTAGATAATGTCAATATAGTCTTTCTATGATGCTTGTGTTACAATATTAATTAATTAATTGATTAGTTGTTGCTGTATTGTGTATAAGGGATAGATGTTCAACCGGGGCATCTGTACCTCGATAAAATGGGGCAACTCTCCTTTTAGTACGGGTTAGATGCCTCAGGGGAAAAAAAATGGTGCTTAAAAGATACCGGTGTATTCTATTGCAATAATAACCTTAACAGTGTATTTGAAAAGCTGGCTAAAAGTATTCCATGAAAAATAATAAATTTCGAATTGCCGGTATCTTTAAGTTTTTACTACATTATAGCGCCATGTTAAAATCGTTGAACTCATCTTAATTTTGTTGGCAACCGCACACCACCCGAAATTTTTGCCAACGGCAGTATGCCTTCCAGATAGCAACTGTTACGGAACAATAATACAGTACAAATTTTGGCATCTGTTATTAGCATGCAAAAATAGAACAACCGAGGCATCTCTCCCAGTGGAGCATATCTCCCGGAATTACCTTACATTAGATTTTTTTCTATAACTTAGTTAAAATTAAAACTTCACAAACGGAAATTTACAGACCCAAAGTTTCCGTTGCGTTTTTCTTCCCGACTTATTAGAATTCTTTTGCATAATATTTATTAAATTATCACACATTAGTCGGAGTATTTCTGCAGACGTCAAATAAACAGACTCAATAAACAAAATTTACGGCATTCCCCTAGCGGTAAAGAATAAGAAACATCACATCGGTCGAACGTGGAAAAAAAAACACACACCATCGACATATAGAAATATTTTTATTTATATTAATTTATTCTAAATATTTACAAAATTATACAAAACTTATCTCTGTATATACAATATTTGGCCTCTTAAGACTGGTCACAAACAACTTATAAACATTATATCACATTAAGAAAGTATACAAAACAGTTTGGGCAAGCCAGAGTTATTATTATGACAATATATTAAATATTCGACAATAATACTGTACACATTATATTATTGGACAAGGAATCTCTTAACTACGACGTCTTAAAAATAAAATCCGTGTGGGTTCAGCCCCCCGTGGCGACGAACAATCATCTGTGTATACCTTGCAAAAACAATAATCCACATTGTCAATTCCACTGTAAATCTATAGCACCGTCGCAGTGAGCTTAGACAATGAAAAACTGCCGTCTATTATAATTTTAGATAAAGTTTTCTAGTGGGCCATGTACTGATCTACACAAAATTAACATATCACAAGGCATAGCGTTCCTGATAATAATAACTTAATAAAAAAACATTTTATAATCGCTACAAGTTTTATTGGTTAGACAAACATAGTAGGCTTGGTTAACTATTCGGCCTCCCACTATATCTCCAAGTATTTAAATTTAAAAAATTTGAATAGATCCAACAAAATATAACTCGCCACAAATTAAGGCGCACATGAGTTGAGCAACGCGATTGTTTTAGGGCTATCGTGCCGGCTTTTGTTTTACAGCCTCACAAACAAGTTAGCAGCCTGTGAAAACAATTGAATGCTTAATTACACATTTTATTTGTAAGACATCTAAGTCACTAATTTTGAATTTGGATTTAAACCATAGTAACGCATTCAAAAAAAAATCGCGACAAATGAAGGTGGATTTGAGTTAGTCATCTCAACTGTTTTAAAGTTTTGCGCTAGCTTTTGTATTAGGTTGTGGCTATTTGCACCTACAGTAGGTACGAATAATTGGCTATTTGCACCTACACTAGGTACGAATAATTGGCTATTTGCACCTACAGTAGGTACGAATAATTGGCTATTTGCACCTACAGTAAGTACGAATAATTGGCTATTTGCACCTACACTAGGTACGAATAATTGGCTATTTGCACCTGCAGTAGGTACGAATAATTGGCTATTTGCACCTACAGTAGGTACGAATAATTGGCTATTTGCACCTACACTAGGTACGAATAATTGGCTATTTGCACCTACTGTAAAGGAATATACCGGGTACTGATTCTCGTACTTTTTTGTATTTAGTTTTAAGTTTACATAAATAAACTTTTATACATATGATATGTGTAAACAACCGAAATATTTGAACAAATGTACACTACTATTTCACTTCCGGGTTCGCCTGAAATGATCCTGACTTTGTTATTTCAAATGTCACACCCTATATATTTACATTTTTGGATAGAGCACGCAATTTTGAATATAACTGCACTTTTGATTAATTTTAATAACCTCAAATAATTTTTGGGCAAATATTTATTTGCCATGGCCTGCATAAATTGAATTTTATTACGTCAACAAGCATCCGAAAACATTTTTTGTACAATTTAATTAACATTTAGGTTACTTTAATCGGTTTTGAAGGTTGCAGAATCGGTTTTTTGACTGAAAGTAAATTTTTTGAATGCAATGGTAGTGGCATTTGGCATACGCGATTATTTAAATAGAGTATTTTCTGACCAATAACATATACTTATTTGTATGGAAAGGCTGCCTCAAAGACTTAAACTATTATAAAAAATTATTGAGTAGAATTGACGGGTGTTTTCATGTTGTAAACTCTTGTTCTTTAAAATGAATTACACAAATGTTAAGATGTGCGATATGTATTTCGTTTAGGGTCTTGTTAACGGTAATTCATTAGCAGCCAGGTGTCTTTATGTAGAAAAATATCCCAACCGTATAATTCCACATCATTTGATGACAACATGAAAACACCCGTCAATTCTACTCAATAAGAACATAAACAAACCATGGTACCAACCAAAATAAATCGTTTTATTTTAAAATATTTAATAGTTTATGTTCACTTATTTTATTTTTTAATCAAAAACTGTAGGTTTTGCAAGAAAATTTAAAGAATAAAAACAGTTTCTAAATGAACAAAGTTTTTAAAGAATATTTTAAAATTATAAAATGGTTAACCCTTTTAAAAAGTTCCCATTAAAAGACCAACAGTGGTCGCACTTTTTAGCCCCTTGTAAAGGTGGGACATAATTGAAAATATTACTATGGGTAACCTTTTAATAAGTATAAAACATCTACCAAATATCATTCTACATTTATCCAAATTTGAGAAATAAAATAAAAACCTAATTTTACCGCTCCCCTTTAAGGGGTGTAACTATGAAAGGAGACGTCTAAGGGAAAAAGAGTTATATAAAAGACCCCCTAAATTTTCGATAAGAAATTGCCTCCACAATTTTTTCTCAGTATTTAAGAAACACCCTGTATATAGGGTGTTCTATTTGAAATAACAAAGTTAGGGTAATTTCCGGCGAAACCTGAAGTGATATATTAGTGTTCATTTGTTAAAATATTCCGCTTATTTACACATATCATATGTGTAAACGTTTATTTATCTAAAATTAAAACTAAAGAAAAAAAGGTATACCAGAACTCAGTTCCAACCGGTATGTACCTATAAAGTAAGTGCAAATAGCCAATTATTCGTACCTACTGTAGGTGCAAATAGCCACAACCTTTGTTTTAACAAGTTTTGACAAGTTAGCAACGCCATTAAAACAGTTGAATCAAAAACAATCTTAACAATTCACTATCATGTTTAGGCATTCGGTTGTTACACTAGTGGGCTTGCTTGGCGAATTGCCCTATGACTAATTTCGAATTTGGATTTAAAACATTTGAGTGCATTAAAAAAATAACGTAATTCACGACAAATTACAGTATACAGGGTGGTCCATATAGAACAGCCACTATTGGGATCTTACAAACAGTAAGACCTACAAAAAAGTTTAAATTACACAAATTGTTTCATATTCGAAGACCTTTTTATTCAATGATGGTCTAATGTTTTTAAAAATTTCCATGGCACGCTAGATAAAAATCAAAATGGGCATTTTATTCAAATCTTTAATAGCTCGGTTATACTTGATGGTACAAAAACATTTTTGGGAAAAAAGTTGTCGATTTTTTTAAGCATTCTAGAATAAAAACATTCATTTGTTTTCATATTGTTTAAATTCTTAGATAAATTACAAAACTGAATTTTTTAGAAATCGCTTAAATCTGGTATCGTATACATTTTTGTGAAACTTTTTACATCTTTTGGTTAGTTTAGACCACCCGCCAAGTTTTATCGGGAATAAAAGTAGGTATCTGAGAAATTTTTAGCAAAAATCTTTTTAATTTTTGTTGATACTTTTTGCATTACGCTGTATAGAAGATGAATAATGAATAACTTTGATGTAGAAAAGCAAAAAAGTCGAGTTTCTTTAAAAAAATCAACAGTTCGTGAATTTTTTGATTTTTGATTTTTTTAAATAAAAATCAAATTTTGCCCAACCTTGCTATGACCTCATTAAAGAGCATTTTACCCCCTTTTTTTAATATTACAAGGTTGAATATATTTATTTTGATATTTAGGCTTAAAACAAATAAAATTCATCAAAAGGAACCCATGAAGCTATAGAGTGCCATGAATTTAAACAATATTGAAAAAAAATCATATTTTCATATTACAGTAGGTAAAAAAAAATTTTTTCCCCAAAAATATTTTTGTACCATCAAGCATAAACGATTGAAAAAAAAATGTCCATTTTGATTTTTGTTTATTATCTAGCGTGCCATTACACTTTTTGAAAACATTAAAGCATCATTAAAGTCCCAGATGGAGAACAATTTGTCTAATTTAAACTTCTTTTTAGCTTTTACCGTTTACGAGATCCCAATAGTGGCCCTTCCATGTGGACCACCCTGTATATGAATTTTGTAACTTAATTGTTTTGAAGTTTTAGAGCCAGTTTTTGTTTAAATAAATTTTGAAAAATTGGCGACGCCATCAAAATAATCGAATGCTTAGATACATGTTTCAAAAACGACCTTAACAATACACGATCGTTGGAACATGTGTTTAAGAATTCAGCTGTTCAACATCTTAGAATGCTTGCTTGGCGAATCGTTCTGTAACTATTTTCGAATTTGGATTTAAAAAATTTTAATACACTAGAAGTAGCAACAAATTAAGGTTCATATGAATTTTGCAATTGAATTGTTTTAAAGTTTTTGCTCTAACTTTTGTTTTAACAACTTTTGAGAAATTAGCAACGCTGTTAAAACAATCGAATACTTACGTACATGCTTCAAAAACGATGTTCACAGAAATCGGTTTTTAAAATATGTATCGCATTAAACTTCATTTAAATACCAGGATACATTATCAGCAATCACTTGTTTTTCACTAGTTCCAATTTTTTGCAGTTTATCTTCAGGTACTTACAACTCACTTGTTTTGTAGTTTTTGCTCTAGCTTTTGTTCTGCTGCTATTCGATGATGATTTTGCAGTTATAAAAACATGTGTTTGGATGAAGTAACATTTTTTACGGTCCACCTGAAACAAAAGAAAAATTTGTTGTAAAAACAAACCCTTTCGCAATTTTGTAGTGTTTTGGTAAAGTTAAGTTAACAAAATGTTTTAAGAAAGTATACAATTTGACTAAAGCTCGCCACAAATATATGCTAGGGATACATTTCTAAATTAACAATTTTTGGAAAACATTTTGAAATGCTAGAGTGCCAGGCATGGGCGTCCGTGGAAAAATTTTCAGGGGGGCAAAGCATAGAGACAACAACAAATAATAGATAATATACAGGGTGCGCCATTAGTGCGATAAAGTCCATTATTGCCCTTAATGTCAACTTAATAAAAAAAAGTTTTTATTGAAACTTATAGTATTTCTAGACGTGCATGTTTTAAAATTATTTTCAAGTATACAGGGTGTTTCATAAAAGTGGGGCGTCACTAAAGGTATTTTTTTTTAATTGAACACCCAGTATATTTTTGCATAATCGAATTCAGCAAGAAAATCTCCATATGACAGTATTTTGTTTTTTTCATTTTTTTGCGACGTTGCCGACTTAACTTAAAAAATCTTTGAATTTCCGGAAAAACAGGGTACAATACTTGTCAAGAGCACAACGTTATGAATAATAATTGGCAAATGATATTTTGCACATACAAAGTCAAAAGGTGTAGTCATAGTCCAAATACATCAAAATTAATTTATATTATACAGGGTGTTTCTTATAGATGTGCCAACTTCCCAATTTTCAAACATCAATAACTTTATTTTTTCAAATGGAACACCCTGTATATTATTACGTCATTTTGTTGCATTTTTGTTTTTCTTCAACTTTTCCTAATACTTACCTTACCTAAAATGAATATTTTCTGAGATATTTACATTTTACTTATTCTTATAAGCGTTGTGTAGGAATTTCCTAGTTTTCTCGGAGTAGGCCCCGACTTTGACAATAGAAACAATAATTTCTGTAGTAACAAATGTCAGAATAAATTGCTGTCAATTGTTCAAACATAAATAAATGAGTATATAACATATTCAATATGAATTTTCCAAAAAAAGAATTGATTGATACGGTCTATGTTCAGGGTGGCGTATTTTCGATGCCCATACAGGGGGGTATCTCGGTAATTATCAGAGATTAAAAAAAAAACTATATTTCGAAAATTAAAAAAGATATCAAAAATCTGTTTACGACAATAAATTCCTCTCGAAAAAATCTGATCTTTGATTAACATATTTCATGTAATTTATATCCATTTATTTTTCGATGATTCGGTGAATTGCTTATTCGGTGAATTGATTATTCAGTGAATTGATATTCGGTGAATTGCTTTCGGTGAATTGGTTTTCGGTGAATCTTCCGGATACCGGTTGGGTCACATTTATAGGAAGAAAGAAGAAAGAAAAACCTATGAAGCAGATCACAGAGAAAAGACAAAAGAGGTAAACCGAGAAAAACCTGGCAAGACGAAGTTAAAAAAGCAGCAACGGATAGATACATCAAATGGAAAGACATAAAAAAGCTACAACAAGACAGAAAAACATGAAAAAAAGTCAGCACAATACAACTCAACAGTCCTATACCAATAACAGTAGAAGGACTCATGACTAAATAAAAATAAATAATATTTCGTTTTCGATTTTGAACGCAAAATAATAATTTCGTTTTCGTTCTCATAAAAATTTCAGTGAATTTCGTTTGACAGTTTCATTTTCGTTCCATTCTCAGTCCCCTGATTTAAGTACATACCTTTAAATATCTCCAAAAAAAAAAAACACAATGCATTTTTACCACTTGCATAAAAATTATTGATGAAACATGTAAACTGTTCTAGTGTTCTTGAATGAATGGTGAAAATATGATTTTTAGGAAGGACATTTTACTCTTTGTAATATTTACGATATTATTTCAAAAAACTGCATAAAACTTTCTGCCAGTGGCGTAACGACGAAAGGGGTATCGATGCCCCGGGCGCCAGTCTTGTGGAGCGCCGCGAAGACAAATATAATTTTAAAATTTGTTCTCATTTTCATTACAGTGTATTTGAATAAATAATACAATAATTTACTTAAAACTCACAAAATACAATAAAAATAAGGCCGAGGGGAGGGGCGCAAAAAAATAATATGCCAGGGGTGCCGTTTACCGTCGGTAGGTACTCCACTGCTTTCTGCGTATGGCTTTTTACAAATGTTCGTAGAAACTTTATGTATTTACTCAATATGTAAAAAAAGTATTGATTGATTGATGATTACATCAGTGCATCGTTGCGTCAGGCACATTATTGTCTACTTTTGTTGCATCAGCAAGAAATATTTGAGCATCCAATTATAAAGTTTGTGTTAAACAAACCTGAATTTTTCCTAAACCAAATCCGCTTATATAACTCTAAGCCATAACCTCCAAATTGCCCATTAATCCAAAAGTATACCAACGAATTTTGCATAACATACATTACGAAAATATAAATTTCTGTAGCGTCTTCGTGCCCAAATAATAAATTGGCCATTAAATATTTGGGTTTCACTTTCTAAAGGTTAGCCACGATTTGTTCAAACGAGTCCACGCCAAAAATAGGCAAACATAACGGGCCTTATTCTAATTTGCAATCGATAGTCTTTTATCTTCCATCTAACATCTAAAATGTGCTAATCACTGAAACAGAGCCAACGCGGATATTCCAAGAATGTCCAGCGATTTCGCGAAGATATTCGACTGTTATACATTTTTGTTCGAAAGTTTGGCATGGTGTCCCAGACATGGTTTTTATTTCGAATTTTTAGTCCACATCAGACGGTTCAGGCTGAACCAAATTCTATGGGACTACATGGGTATTTTGCTTAATGTTCAAGATAGACAAACGGCTGAATTACCAAAAATGTATAGTTTTTTGAGACAAACAGAACCGTTTTCAGAAATATTGTATAATTTCCGGTTTTTTGGACACGCTGTGTTATATTTCCGTCATTGATAGGTTTGTTTCAACAAGCCTATTAACGATCCTATGTACAGGGTGGACCAAATTCGAATGTTTTACGGGGTATCTCGGTTACCGTAATAGATAGCGAAAATCTGATTTTGGTCTCTTGGGCTATTTTTTTGAGAAAATAACGCCTATGCAATCAGATTTTTTCTATCGGATGCCATTTTGGCACTACAGGCAAAAAATGAAATTTCATCATTTTTGAAAATTTGCTATAACTTCTTTATTTATTAAACTAGAACAAAATGTTATTAAGGTTTACACAGATTTTTATGCTTAATTCAAAAACAAAAACAAAATTTTCATAGCTACCTTGACTTTTGAGATATGGAGTAAACTTACATTTTTTTAAATGGAAACCCTAGTTGGCCATGACTTTATGTGAAAGAGTATTTTTTTAGCTTTTAAAAAATATATAGGTTTATATATTTATTTCAAAAAATGACCAAGATATGACCAATTTTGTAAAAATTCGATCATCAAAGTTTGCCATGATTTCGTAAACAAGTGATGTTTGCAATTATTAAACAAAAAAAATTAAAAACCATTGTACCATTTGTATTATCAACAATAACTACGTAGGGGAGACCGGGGATAAAAGTAACACGGGTAGGTTGTAACAGTGCCTATAGTTTCTTTAATTTTTGTTTTATATCGCCCTAAACGCTTTTGCAATGTTAAGTTACATCCAGCTCCCTACCTACATTGCTAGTTTTCATCTGTCATAGAGGTTAACTTTTTGCCAGCCAGAGTCACTATTTTCCGCCTAAAAGTTACTTCGTTGTCTCATCCGTCCAGTAACTTTTAGGCGATCTCTAAAATAGGAACAAAAAAGTACCTATATTATTTTGTTCTAAATTTAGTTGGCTAGGTGGATGCAATACAATTTGACGTTAGAATCGTGGTTATTTGTGGATTCGCTGAAATTGTTTTTGTGTACACTTGGGGTCAAAAGTAACAAAGTGTTACAACCAACCCCAATTAATGTTTTCACTTGCAAATGTTCACTCTTAGCACATAATTGGTGGCTTTCTTCGTAGATGAGAATATACAAGAGTTGTCGGAATAATTTTCCAGTTTGTTGTATCTTTTTGATTCACATTTTTAAATATGTACTTATAATCTTGGCAAACCTGGTAACTGCAGTCCCAAATTATTAAATTATAAAACTCAGTATATAATATCGGTTTAATGATGGAAATGTATGTAAAGCTAAATCATTTCTTAAAAAGCATTTTAAATTATAAAACCTATGTAAATTGGTAAGATCTGGTACTTTTGGTTTTCCTACCAGCCGCCATTGTTTTTATTCTATTACCTTAATATTTATAACTTAATATAAACAAAGCTTTAAGCAACCCAACTTAACCTGACCCTCTTTTACTGATTTAATGAATAACGGTCAGTTTAAAGAGCGGTTAGATTTTTTTTAAATAAAACAAACAGTTATTATGATCCAGTATAAATTTAATAATTTAAGACCGCCCTTACCTCGTATGCCATACTGTTCACTTATCATTTTGTATTGTACCAAAGATATATTTTTTAATTTTTTCATTTTGCTAATGTGTATTTTTGAATAAAATATTAATTTTGTTGATGAATACTAATATATTTACCCACTACTTATGAGCTGTGTAAATTATTTTTCCGTTACAACTTACCCCAATCATTGTTACTTTTAGCCCCAACGTTGAGGTTGAAAGTAACAGCTGTCTTACTAAAGAAAAAAAAATTTTTCCAACAGTTTTAAGAAACACACGAAATAAATATCTTGGAAGCAAGACAAATGTCCAATCTATCATTAAACCAATTTGGATGTAAAAAAATTTGTAATAATCTATGAGAAATTAAATAAAAACAAAAAAATTTTACTTTTATCGCCGGTCTCCCCTACATCAACCCTGATATATTTAGAATGAAAAAAACGTAAGGAATTTAAATAGGTCATGGCCAACTATATCTTCCATTTAAAAAAAGGTAAGTTTGTGTTACAACTTTTTATTTCTTTTTCAAATAAATATAAAGACGGTCATGATAACTAAACAGATTTTGTTCACGGTCAAATGCCAATAGTTTATCTAAATTATGGGATATGAGGCGGCTTCTACAACGCCCTACGTTTTCTGCTCACATATTGTGGGGAAAAGTCTTATGAATATAGGTAAAACCTCTCTTCAAAGCGGGCTTATAAAAACCAAATGATGGAGAAAAATCGACTTGAGGAAATGTCAAATATGAAATTAGAGTTGAAGATTAAGGCAGGTTCATAGTAGTTTTTATACAGTAATGATGTTATTAGAATTTTTACACTTCTTGTGCACCGGTTTCAAAGGACTCTTCCTAAATTCGATGAAATCGAGTTATAGATGTATCGAGCAATATAGGTTTTACTACAGTACTGCAGCATTTCACAGCCTTAGCTATGTTGACTGAACTGTATCGTCTTTTGTTTAGAAGCCCGAACCGTCTCACATTGAAGCAAGCGAAGTTACAGAACGGCAATGCAAATATCCTTAATTAGTTTGATTTTTAAGCTTGTTTAAAAATTCCTTGCAATGTGATAGAAATGTAACGGATTTAATTGTTTTATTATTTTAATTATTCGCACTATGAATTTTTAACACGAAAAAATTTCGGTTATCTATGGAAATGTGTTCGGAGGTTGTTTCCCAGACTTAAAAAAAGAATCATGGGACCCTAATAAATAATTAAATAAAATTGTTGAAAAGGTTGTTGCGATCTTAATTTCGCGTGTTGCTTACTGTGCCTCTCCTGAAACGGTACATCGAAGATCAGGTAAGGATAATGACGTGTAATGGCGATGGAACCGCGTTGATATTCTTCTTATCGTTCATAAAGAATTGCGCATCAAAAAAGTATCAGCGAAATGGCTATGCAAATGCTCATCAAAAGTGGATGAAAATGGAAACGTAGAGAAGATTGATCTGCACCAATTTGAAGATGGTACATCGATTTTTTTTTGTCTGTTTTGGTACTGTGGATAAAACCAGCATTTTTCACTACAGCCCAAAGACCAAAGTAATGTCCAAAGAGTGAAAACATGGTGGTTCTCCCTACTAAAAAAATTCAGCGTGCACAAGTCTCCTGGAAAAATTCTCGCCTCTGTTTACTGGGATAAAATTAGGCAATTTTACTGATTACTTGAACACTTACAGCAACAAAAATCGGAGATGATAAATATTACTGTAATTTTTAAACAAAATTTCGGGCTTCAATTTTACTACAATATGTAGAAAACTTAACACATGCTTGTTGTTTTCGCAGGCTGTTCACAAATCACTTGTTGCCCTTCGAAAAGTCAATAAAAACGGCTTTGAAACGAGTACCATTCACCATGTTCTCCCGATTTGACCTCTTCAGACTTAAGAGTTACTTAATGGGCGTCGTGTTATGATAGAACTGACGGGTGTTATTCATTTTGACATTTACGCGGTAACAACGCGCCAACGCCCGTCAATTCTACCCAATATGAACATTAACAAACCGTGGTAGCCACCAAAATGAATGGAATATTTAATGGTGCACGTTTACTTACTTTATTTTTCACTAAAATACTGTAGGTTTTACGAGAAAAACTTAGGTATAAGAAAAACTTTTTTAAATAAGTCGAGCTTTCAAAGAAGAATTTTTTAATTGCAAAATTTCAACTCACCAAAAAGTTCTGATAAAAAATCAACAGGGGCTGCACTTTTCAGCCCCCTGTGAAGGTGGGAGATAATTGAACATATTACTACGGGAAACCCTTTAACAGGTATAAAACATCTACCAAATATCATTCTCCTACATTTATCCAAATTTGAGAAATTAAATAAAAACCGCTCCCCTTGGGGGGGGGGGCTGTAATTCTGAAAGGAGCCGTCTAAGGAAAAAATTGTATCTGAAAGACTCCTCTTAATTTTTAATAAGGAATCACTACCCGAAATTTTTCGCAATATTTAAGAAAAAACCTGTATAACAATGTTTTAACCCAATTTCTAGTTAATTTTGTTGAGAATCAAGTTCACATCTAAAGTACGAACAGGTTCTCAGACTTATCGCCATCTAGCGGAGATTAATGACGAACGGTTCATAGACTTATCGCCATCTAGCGGAGATTAATGACGAACGGTTCATAGACTTATCGCCATCTAGCGGAGATTAATGACGAACGGTTCATAGACTTATCGCCATCTAGCGGAGATTAATGACGAACGGTTCATAGACTTATCGACATCTAGCTGAAATGTTTATCAAAAAGTTGCGGATTCTACAACAGGCCTCCGAACCTGTATAGTAAACCATGGCCTAAACTTGAAGGGTGATAAAAAATTCATCCCAGCAATGCATTTTGTACTAATTCACCTACTAATACATGAACTGGTTTATGGATATGCGCCAACTATGGACTAATAAATGTATTAGCCTCTGCTAAAACGCTTTTACGACAACCCTAACTTTAAATGATGTTCGTACCTATTGGGTTAATAGAAATGTAACCGACGCAAGTGTAAACATCTTAAAAACCAGTACTAACATGAGATTTAGTTGTTTTTTAATTACAAATTTCTATTAGTAGACAATAAAACATATTCATTTAATACAAACATTGCAATATTTACTCTTCATCTCCTCACAATCAGCAATGTTTTTTTTGTGCGATCGTACTAGAAACAGCTGTTTGACGGACGCGTTAGCAGCCATAAAGTACTGCATTACCGGCGTTATCCTTAGCAACGGCCTGAAAAGTAACTTTTTCGGCCGCTACAGCGTAAATTTGCATTTAAGCTAACAGCATACGCCGTCATCTGTCAGTGACAGAATGTCACGTAGTTTCTAACCTATATTTTTGAAAAATACTAAAAATTTAAATTGTTTTTAATTCTATCGCACAAAAAATGTAATATGCACCTCGGCCAAAACGTACTTTTTGGTCTTGATACATAAATAACTATTTTTTTCATTCATTGCAAAAGTTACCTGTCAGGCCAGCATTTCAAAATGTGAACAATTTAAAAAATTGACATGCAGACATAAAAAGGTTCGCCACCCCTGTCCTACACTGACTCTGAATCAAATTCGTTCAACTTCTCGAAAGAGGCGTTTGTGGTAGCAATCGCTTTGAAATCTGACGTGTACTTCTTACCAGCGTAAAACTATTTCATGCTCGGAAACAAACTGAAGGGGTCCAGTCTGGCGAGTGGGGTGCATGAGGCAGCAAATCAAAGCACTATTGATGAATTTAAGCCATCACAATAACAAACTTGTGACAGCGCAATATTCCGATGAAACAGAATGTTACCCCGCACATTCACACGAATTTTCCGGTACAGCTTGTTAAATAAGTTGTCGTAGAACTCTTTGTCCATTGTTTTATTTTCTTTAACGGTTAGCGTCCTATGTACCTTGCGTAATCTTGCTATTCTTTACCTAAGCTAACACTACCGAATCTGATATAGATAATCTAGGCTGACCTAACGTAATCTTATATTACCTGGCCTAATCTAGAGTTCCTCAGTGTGACAGATATTGTCATTTATTAACCAAAAATTTATATTGGTCAAACTAAACAACTTTTAAAAAACAGAATCAATCAACATATTAACGAAAGCAAACGAAAAATCAACTTGAACTCTTGCGCTTTAGCTTCTCATCTTCAAAACAACAAACACACAATCAACAATGATAACATAAAAATTTTAGACAAAGAAAGCAATTTAAACAAAAGACTGTTTTTGGAAATGTATCACATTAGTAACGAACCTAATGCTCTTAATAATAGAACTGACATTAGTAATTTAAGCCTGATATATACTTATTTACTTCGCTCCTCAAATACTTAACTTTCAACTTTTTGGTTGTTTTAATTTTCATCATAATAATTTTTCCTGACTGTTTTCTTTTTTCAACTCACACACACAACGTAGATATGATTCCGTTTTGGGTTGTTTTTAAAGTTTCACATAATATGGTATTGTACACCATATTACTTATAGGTATATAATCTTGACTACTTTGTATTTAAATTAGATCACATTACAATAATTTTTGTATTAAGTGAACTGTACCATTTTAGTATGTTATAAGTTAAGTTATTACTCATTCTGTGATAATACCATAATGATACTTGTTATATTGTAAATCCTTTTTTACTGTATTACCAATGTAATTGTTACCACTACGATAATAATTAAGTTATTCATGTTAGATTTTCACGCTGTAGGTAGTTTAGACACAAATATCTATACGTCACTTTGTCGTTCGTCCATTTGACAGTCTGATTCTGCACATCAAGAAGCGATGGTTGCCACGCTATAATGAATCTGTTTTAATTTAAATTAAATATGTGTTAACTGTTTTGATCGTGCCGTCGTAAACTTTTATTATGTTTAACATCATCCTTTGTACCTTTCATTTATTGGATGTTGATCTATCCTAGTGATTAAAGTGACAAATTTTCAACGAATCCACATGTTGATTTTCTCTTTATAGCTTCAATTTTCAATTTTTCAAATTTCAATTTATTTTTATTCAAGAGAAAACACATGTGTCGACGATTAATAATTCAAGCAAATTTTATTGAAGTACTTCCATCAATTTTAACCATTTCATCTTCGAGAAAATTTTTTTAATGTTCACCTTTTTGTGCTTTCAAACATCCTCGCTCATCGGTGAGTAGCACCTTATTAGACTTAAATTATAATTCTAAGGACTTTTTGTATTTTGTTTATAGCTACCGATGGAGGATCAAATAAAAATCCGAAATATTTAGCTGATGTAAAGAGTTTTCTTTATAAACCTAAGGACCACTATCCCGTCATTCTATTCAAATTGTCATTTATATCAGTCAAAATGGCCCCAAGTCGCTTTGGAGAAATCTAACTTACCGTTCCATCCTCATGTCTATCTTATACAAAATTAAATTTAGTCAAGTCTTTTAAAAATACATATATCTTCTGCCTACTGTATTCATATACACAGACAGACAGATTTACGCTTTTTAGGAATCATTGACCGTTAAAATTAATGATATTTTGTATACATTTTAAAAATAGCCGTGAATACACGTGAAACTGTGTTTTGTTTGTTAGGTAAAATATTGTCACCTGCCTCGACAATATTAAAATTACCTCTTCGAGTCAATTAATTCCGATAAAATCCAATTAACCAAGCCAACTTAGTATTTCCCCGGTTAATTGTGAACGTCCAATGGGTACAGTTAAACTTTGACTTTAGTTAAAATTAATATCCGTTTATAATCATTTAATTTTGTTGAGCATTAAGAAAAACTAGATTCTAGAAGATGTAGTGAAAATTTATAAACCAGTGTCAGCATGATGCCACATCTAGTTACCATACAGGATACGGGTCGATGTTGGAATGCACGTGTAAAGATATTTGCTTCTCACGATTTAACAAGTTTTTAAGAGCGCTCAGTGAGCTATGGCCCGTTACCCAAATTACATTTCACAGCGACATCTTGTGTTCTAACGTACGATATTATATTTTTCAATTTTTTATTGAACGCTCAAATACTCGATCAAATAAAATTTTGTAACTTAGGCCATCTGTACGACGTACGAGGGACTATTGATAAGTTTCTGGCCTCACCCACATTGCTGCATAGTAATAATGGTATTATGAACCAGAAGGTTTGTTCCATCAAGGTTATATACGATCCGATGAACGATTAGGCGTTACGCAGTATTAATTTTGCGTTCCAGAACAGTCTCTGATAGTTCTTCGGACACCAAGTCGGCTGTTCCAGCAGTTCCGAATCAATATATGAACCAGTTTGTGGACGGTAAAAACAGTAGGGTAGACCGGGGATAAAAGTAACATTTTTTTGTTTTTATTTAATTTCTCATAGATTACTACAAATTTTTTACATCCAAATTGGTTTAATGATAGATTGGACATTTGTCTTGCTTCCAAGATATTTATTTCGTGTGTTTCGTAAAGCAACTGTTAGAAAAAATTTTTTCTTTAGTAAGACAGCAGCTGTTACTTTCAACCTCAACGTTGGGGCTAAAAGTAACAATGATTGGGGTAAGTTGTAACGGCAAAATAATTTAAACAGCTCATAAGTAGTGAGTAAATATATTAGTATTCATCAACAAAATTAATATTTTATTCAAAAATACACATTAGCAAAATGAAAAAATAAAAAAAAATATCTTTGGTACAATACAAAATGATAAGTGAACAGTATTGCATACCAGGTAAGGGCGATCCCAAATTATTAAATTTATACTGGATCATAATAACATAACTGTTTGTTTTATTTAAAAAAAAATCTAACCGCCCTTAAACTGACCGTCATTCATTAAATCAGTAAAAGAGGGTCAGGTTAAGTTGGGTTGGTTAAAGCTTTGTTTATATTAATTTATAAATATTAAGGTAACAGAATAAAAACAATGGCGGCTGGTAGGAAAACCAAAAGTACCAGATCTTACCAATTTACATAGGTTTTATAATTTAAAATGCTTTTTAAGAAATGATTTAGCTTTACATACATTTCCATCATTAAACCGATATTATATACTGAGTTTTATAATTTAATAATTTGGGACTGCAGTTACCAGGTTTGCCAAGATTATAAGTACCTACATATTTAAAAATGTGAATCAAAAAGATACAACAAACTGGAAAATTATTCCGACAACTCTTGTATGTTCTCATCTACGAAGAAACCCACCAATTATGTGCTAAGAGTGAAAATTTGCAAGTGAAAACATTAATTGGGGTTGGTTGTAACACTTTGTTACTTTTGACCCCAAGTGTACACAAAAAAAAATTCAGGAAATCCACAATTAACCACGATTCTAACGTCAAATTGTATTGCATCCACCAATAGCCAACTAAATTTAGAACAAAATAATATAGGTACTTTTTTGTTCCTATTTTAGAGATCGCCTAAAAGTTACTCGACGGATGAGACAACGCAGTAACTTTTAGGCGGAAAATAGTGACTCTGGCTGGCAAAAAGTTAACCTCTATGACAGATGAAAACTAGCAATGTAGGTAGGGAGCTGGATGTAACTTAACATTGCAAAAGCGTTTAGGGCGATATAAAACAAAAATTAAAGAAACTATAGGCACTGTTACAACCTACCCGTGTTACTTTTATCCCCGGTCTCCCCTACGTGAACGAATGCAAGAACTATCACTGGATTTTTACACGCATGCGCTTTTCACAACTAAGGTGACCTTTAGAAGATACGCATCGATCTCCCTAAGATACACAACTAAGTTTAAAAAGAAATAATAAATATTTTACAATCAGAAAGATATAATAAGAAAAAAATAATAATTGCACATTACATGTGTTTAAATTTTTTCACAATGAAAAGGAGGACACAAATACAAAATTTTTCCCGTGCCAGTTGGATTGGACCGCCTGCAACTTTTTCAAATAACATGTACCTAGTTGTACATAATTAGCACACAAATTAAAAATCTCTCGCGTGCCATATTGGCCACGCGTGCCACCTATTTGCCATCCCTGCACTATAATATGAAAAATGCGCATAATAAAGACATTTGTAACATGTAAATATGCTTACATGCCTATTAATTATTATTTAAATGAGTAGGTACTTTTCCACTGAATGAATATTTTTTGTCAATGTATCGAAAAGGAGGACATGTAGGAGGACACTTTTCGAGGGAGGACAGGATTCTCAAAAAAAGGACTGTCCTCCCTAAAGGAGGACGGTTGGTCACCTTATACAATAAGAATTGAAATATGAGTTTGTAATGCGATTTTTGTTGTTGAATGCTTTTTGTTAAGTTTTTTATATCAGATTGGTATTTCGTTACTTTCAATAAAATGCTTGCTGAACTAGATTCATCCGTTAGTGTATTTCTAAATTTATTTTTCATCAAATTCGTTTGTGAAAACAGTGATTCACATGCATATGTTAAAGAAAATATAGGTAGTTAAAATCAGGGTTGAGCAGATTTAAATCAATTGATTTAAATCACGATTTAAATAATGATTTAAATCAAGTGATTTTTTTTTAAAAAATCATTGATTTAAATCAAGTGATTTTTTAAGAAAAAATTTCAATTTAAATCACAGATTATATGAGTAGATACAATATAATATTTATAATAAAACAAAATTGTATTACTATTAGTAATTAAATACACGAAATGGTGAATAAACCATATCAATTTGCTCTTGTAAAGTAATATTCATTGTGGAAATGCAATAATTAAAAAAAAAATGACAAGTTTTTGACGTTAGCGAAGTGAACAGTCAGTTTATTCATTTTCCACGGCACTCTATTGCTTCAATAACGATTTGAAGAAAAATGTCGAATATCTCGAGAAGTATGAGTTTTGGGTATAGGACATACTTAACAAAATATGAAGCTCTCTTAAAGACGAATTCGATGACATAAAAAAAAACAGGGGTTCGCATTTGAAAAAATCGAGTTACGAGCTTTTGAAAATCATGAAAGTTGCCACCTATTTATAAACACTCCTGAATGTGTGATTCAAATTTTTTCATATCGAGCGAACAGAGAAATGTTTTCTGCATGTCCATACCAAATTAAAACTCTGTTCTTCAAAATAACTTCAGGAGAATTTTTTAAATAAAGACTTAAAACCTTGAAATATTTAGAAAATTAATTTTTTTTACAACGCCGTATAAAAACCTCAGGTATTTTATATTGATGCAAATTTAAAATTAAAGCGGTCAAAAATATTAAACAAAAAAACAAAAGTTACTATTAGTTCCAGAAAGGTGACTCACCCTGTAGGTATATTTGAAAATATTTTTATTGTGTTGTTTAGAAAAAATTGTATAAAATAGTATTTGATTCAACTTCATATCTCAAGCCGTTTAGCCACAATCGACCGATCCCGCACTAATGACTCACCCTGTACAGGGTGGTCCAAATTCGATGGGATTGCATGGGTATCTCTGTTAATATTTAAGATAGAGAAACGGTTAAATTACCAAAAATGTGCAGTTTTTCGAGGCAAACTCAGAACCGTTTTCAAAAATATTCTATCATTTCCGGTTTTCGAGTTATGGAATAAAAAGTGTTTTTTTGTCATATTAATAATGTGTCATATTTCCGTTATTGTTGTAAATATCGAAAATATGTATAAAGATTATTTTTAGATATTTTTATGTTTAATTAGATTATACTAAAAAAAATAATTTTACGCTCGCCGTTAAAAAGTTATGACACAAACTTACCTTTTTTTAAATGGAAACGATAGTTGGCTATAACCTATTTAAATTCCTCCTTTTTTTCTCATTCCAAATATAATAATAATAATCTTTATTTGTTCTGAATATCCCAAAAAAGGTGTAGAACTTGTCACAATAATAATTTACGTACATTACAAATAATATACATAGTTAATAAAAAAGAAAAAACACAGAAAAATGATATTTAAATATAACATTTTACAAAGTCAGCATCATTTAAATATTCGCTTACTCCATAGTAAGCTTTAGAAATCAGAACTTTTCTTAATTTCTTCTTCAATTCGCGGGTGGGAAGATTTATTATACTCTCAGGTGATGTGTTAAATTTATTATATATAGCAATAATTGTGGAGGCTACATTTTTTTGAAGATAGGTATATTTGAAACAATCGGGTTTTAGGTTTTTTTTATGTCGCGTATTGGCTGCATGATTTCTTATATTCTCTTCGAACAGATCTACATTATTTTTTACGAACATGATGGCTTCGAGGATAAATAGACCGTAAAAGGTTAATATTTCGTTGTCACGAAAAGTTTCTTTGCAGTGATCTCGGTAGTTCAGGCCAAATATATTTCTTATACATCGCTTTTGTATAATAAAGAGGCGTTCTGAGTCACTAGCGTTACCCCAAAAAATTACAGCATAGCGTAACCTAGATTCGACATATGCATGATATGCAGTTTTGGCCGCGTTTGCATTGACCAATTTTTTTAGGTTTTTTAGTGCAAAAGGGTACCGTGACAGGCTTTGTGACAGGCGTTCGATATGGTATGACCAGTCCAGTCTAGAGTCAATACCTAAACCAAGAAATGAGATTTTATTAACAACATTTATACTTGTGGAATTATTTTGAAATTTTAAGTCGGAGGTTATTTTACTTTGTGAAAATTTTATAACTTGCGTTTTATTGACGTTTAAGGTTAGATTATTTAACGTAAACCAATGTTGGAGTTGGCCTAAACAGTCAAAGAGTTTTTGTTCAGAGTTTTTGGAATCTGAGTCACTAATAATGGCAGATGTGTCATCGGCAAATTGTATTAGGGAAGTTTTGACAAAATCTGGAAGATCATTTGTGTACAGTATGTATAAGAGGGGGCCCAAGATTGATCCTTGCGGGACTCCTTTTTTGATTTTCTTTTTGTTGGATTTTAGAAATCTACCTGACGTGTCTTTTCCTGCAACGTATTGGTTTCTTTCCGAAAGATAAGATGTTATAAGCTTATGGGCGGTCCCTCGTATACCATAGTGTTCTAATTTCGTTAGCAGTATCTCGTGGTCAACACTATCAAAAGCTTTTGAGAGATCAACACACATGACCATGGTGTGTTTGTCTTTGTTGAGGGATTGAAGTACATTTCGGATTGCCATGTAAATAGCACGGGTAGTTGTCTTGCCTTTGCTGAAACCATTTTGAGCGTTGTTTATTATGCCATAGTGGTCTAAGTAATTTTCAATTCTGTTGTAGATTATTTTTTCAAATATCTTACTGATGTTTGTGAGTATGGCTATGGGCCTATAGTTTCCTATGTCACTTACATCCCCTTTTTTGTAGATAGGTTTGATTTTTGCACATTTTAGTTTGTTTGGAAATATGCCATTTTTTAAAGAAAGGTTTATGATGTGATTCAAAGGTCCAGATATTAGGTCGGCAGTATGTTTTAAGAGGTTTGTTGGTATTTCATCCTCTCCTGTTGATTTTGTGTTTTTAAGTGACATTATAGTTTTATAAATTTCCTCGTAAGAAGTGGGACGTAGATAGATGGACATATTATTTTGTTTGAAGTGGCTGGTTTCCGAAATTGACCCATCTGTATTGTCGGGGCACATATTTATAAATAGTTCATTTACGTTATTTAGTATGTCTAATGGGTTGTCGCCTGTATTTTTGACATTGTTGATAAAATTTTCTTCTTTTTGCCTTTTTCCCATATAGTTGCCTATAACTTCCCATGTCGCTTTACTTTTGTTTTTTGCCGTTTTAATGTATTTTTCGTCCGAGAGTCGTTTTGCAAGACGGATGGTACATTTTAATATTTTAGAGTATGTTTTAAAATATTCCTCGGATATTCGACCTTCCCTGTAATCTACATATAGTTGTCGTTTGTTAGAGCAGGATATTTTGATGCCGGTAGTGATCCAGTTTCTGTGGTTTGGCCTTTGTTTTATGGTTTTCGGTTTGAAAATAATATCAAAGAATTCTTTATATATTTTTAAGAAAATTTCATAAGCCGAGTTTACGTCCGATGATAGGTATACTTCATCCCAATTACGGTTTGCAAGGTTTGCTCTAAATTCTTCTAGTTTATTGTGTGAGAAGATCCTTGCGGTTAGATTTTTGGGGGTGTCGTCCTTGTGATGTACTTTTTCAATTTTTACTTCAACTGACTGGCCGTAGTGGTCAGACAGTGCTGTTTTGATAACTTTCCCACAGCTTTTAGGGTCTGTGTCGCAGAAGTTTTTAATGAAAAATATAAGGGTTGATGTATTTATTTTCAACAATACGCAAGTTATGAAAGTTTTTTTCGTTTTTTTTTTAAGAAAATCATAGTAGGCTGTGTAAACAAAAAATAAACAAGGTGTAAAACCTTATAAAACTCATGTGGTAAAAGTTACCAAGGTTTTTTAATTTGTTATTGAGATAAATACGAAAATTTTTGAACATGAGATAAACAACAATATCCTACATTACGGCTGATACCGACTATATCGTTGTTTTCTTATTTTCAAATATTTACAATGTTTATCTCCACAACAAATTAAAAAACCTTGGTAACTTGTACCACATGGTTTTATAAAGTTTTACACCTTGTTTTTTATTTTGTTTTCACAGCCTACTATAATTTTCTTAAAAAAAAAACTAAAAAACCTTCATAACTTGCGCATTGTTAAAAATAAATACAGCAACCCTTATATATTTGGAATGAGAAAAAAATTAGGAATTTAAATAGGTCATAGCCAACTATTGCTCCCATTTAAAAAAAGGTAAGTTTGTGTCATAACTTTTTAACGGCGAGCGTAAAATATTTTTTTTTAGTATAATCAAATTAAACATAAAAATATCTAAAAATAATCTTGATAAATATTTTCGATATTTACAACAATAACGGAGATATGACACATTATTATTATGACAAAAAAACACTTTTTATTCGATAACTCGAAAACCGGAAATGATAGAATATTTTTAAAAACGGTTCTGAGTTTGTCTCAAAAAACTGCACTTTTTTGGTAATTTAACCGTTTCTCTATCTTAAATATTAACCGAGATACCCATGCAATCCCATCGAATTTGGACCACCCTGTATATAATTAATTAAACCTCACCATTTAGCACTGATTTTTTCAAAATTCTTAATCATTATATTTAATTTTTTATTTTGATATTAGCACAAAACAGAAATAGCATGTGAATATGTCACTATACTCGATAATATGGTACATTTGATTTAAACCAAAAAAATCTGATTTAAATCAAAAAAATCTGATTTAAATCAAATAAATCGATTTTTTTAATTTTTTTAAAAAATCATGATTTTTATCCACCCTGGTTAAAATAGCCGACGCTAATTTTTTTTAAAGATTTGAACTCTTCTGGCATCGTTGCCAGGCATAAATAATTTTGCTTTAAGCAATTTTTTTTCTCTCCAAGCGTGGCACGCTTATCAAAGGTTCGACACCCCTGGTGGAGGAGATTTAATCGAAGAATAAAATCATTTTTTACCCAAAATTTTGTTTTTTTTTATCCCAAACTCATCTTTAGAACGACACGCAGAGGCTCATCGAAATGTGCCCGTAGCGCTTCTGCTTTTATGTAGCAACTTATGCGATTTTCATATTATTAAACGAACGCGTAACAGTATGTTCCATAAAATACAAGAAAATTGCAGTTTTCATTACGCAACGGCACTCCGCAAATATGCGTTTAGTTGCCCATTTTAAACCACGCCGGTATTCCATGAATAATCATAGAAATAAAAGGTTAACACGATTTTACTGCATAAAGTACGGGTATTACCGTTTTGTATGTCGAATAAACAAATAAATAACCTTTTTTTTTTTAAGGAACGCCAGCGTTGTTACACTTGAAGTTTGCTCAAAGTCCACGTTTAACGCGCTCTTGTCGCTAACGTATAATAAGTTAAGATAATAATAACGGCGCTGGACAATCTGTTAAAGGTGATTGGCTGGTCGGTCAGATTAATGTATGTATGTGCTAGGTCGAACAAATCGTTATCGATACAAACTTGCCTGACTATCGATTGAGCTGCCGTGTTCAGGTCTGCCAACTTAACGTATCGCTGAGACGGAGAAGTTAGCTCGGATCACGTGGAGCGAGACTTTCGATTGTTTTGATTAAATGCCATTGGAAAAATTTAAACAGGGCACACGGAGCTGTTAAGAAATACATTATAAAAGAGCAGCTTTAAGACAATTAAATACCGTTTCAATTTCTGTATTTCACAGTTAACAGTATAACAGTGCATTTGCAAGACCTACTCGGGAAATGAGCACTATTTGACTATCGAAAGTCAAGAATTTATTTTGCAGAATTATAATTCTTGTAGAAATTGCCAACTATTTCTCTATAGCTTTCCTGTTTCTAAGGATTTTTTTGAGAAAGAAGTAAAGGGTTTTCCAATAAGAATGATATGATTTTTAAATGAAATTTTAACCATGGTTAAGATGTTATAAATGTCATTAGTTGTCATTTGTATTGACTATACCCTGACAATTCATCATGGTTAAATACACCCTTCATCTTCAAGAACATTTGGTTATTATACAAAAGTTTTATGAAAACAGACGTTCTTTTGTAAACACTCAACGTGCACTTCGCGAAGACTATGGTCCACATAATCGCCCTTCTGTGCTTGCTATTCGTAGAATCGTTGAAAAATTTGAAAGGGATTTTACTCTTTGCGATTCGAAAACACCAACAAGACGTCGAAATGCAAGAAGTGAAGAGAACATTGCTGCTGTAAGAGATAGTGTTGAAGAGGTTCCAAATTTATCTATTCCTCGTCGTGCTCAAGAATTAGGGCTCAGAAGAACGACCACGTGGCGTATTTTGCGAAAATACTTGAATTTACACCCGTATCGACCTATTGCAAGAACAGTTTGGTGAAAGGATAATTTCAAGAAATGCAACTGTTAGTTGGCCTCCAAGAAGTTGTGATTTAACTCCTTTAGATTACTTCTTGTGGGGTTATTTGAAATCTAGGGTCTATGCAAACAAACCAAGAACCCATGATGAATTACGATTAAACATCGAACGCTGCATTCGTGACATTAGGCCCGAGTTATTGCACAAAGTTCTCGAAAATTGGGTTAAACGAATCCGCTCGTGTGCACAGAGTCGAGGTGGACACTTAAGTGACGTGTTATTCAAAACATAATGTAATATTCTGTGCTTCAAAATGATATAAAAAGTTTGTTTGTATCTAAAATAGTTTTTATTTTATTGTATCGTAAAATCATATCGTTCTTAAAGGAAAACCCTTTATATTATTTGCTAATTTCTTGAAAGTTACAGGAAAGACCAGGGATGAAATTAAAATTTTTTTTGTTTGTATTTAATTTCTCATGAAGTATGAAGTGTTTTTTTTTTAAATCCAAATTGATTATATGATCAAAATGATCGGAGTAAGTTGTAACGGCAAAATAAGTAGTGGGTAAATATATTAGTATTCATCAACCAAATTAACATTTGATTCAAAAATATACCTTAGCAATATGAAACAATAAAATGAAATAAAATTAAAATTCTTTGGAGCGATACAAAATGATAATAATAGTAATCAAAAATGTGAAACAAAACGATTCAACAAATAGGAAAATTAATCCGACAAGTCTTGTATGTTCTCATCCACGAAGAAAACCACCAATCATGTGCTAAGAGTGAACATTTGCAAATGAAAACTTTGATTGGGGTTGGTTGTAACACTGTTACTTTTGACTCCAAGTGTACACAAAACAAATTGGAAGGAATCCATGAGTAATCACGATTCCAACGTCGTAGCAAGGGTAAGTGGCACCCGGGGAATATTTTTTTTACATCCCCCCCACGCCTGTATTTTTATTGTAGTTTTTGAGTTTCAAGTAAAATAATGTTATGTTGTATATTAGTTGTTTCCGAGTTGGAACTTGGAACCCGATAAAGAAGGACGAAACTTCGATTATGAAGAAACCTTCGGCACGGTTCCAACACGGAAACAACATACAGGGTGATTGAAATTCGAGTTCAAGCATGGGGATCTCGCTTATTATAATAGCTAGAGTATAAGTTTAAATTTGGCAAAGTTGCTAAATTCGATGCTTGTTGATAATCCAAAGAGAAATTGGATATATCTCAAACGGTATCCGAGAAAATTAGGAAAAACCGGAAAATACGATTTTTGAAAATAGGCTATAACTCCTTTGGAGTATAAAATATTTCAAATGTGTTAAAACATTGACGAAGCCACTTTTTAAGCCGAATCGGATGGGTCACTTATTTTTCCTAGATCGATTCGTTTTTGTTTTATGACAACCAACTTTGTTTTTTCTTATGGGCAGCATATCGCGTTTTTCTTCCTTATTAAAGTTCATTTTTACGAATTTATTAATGTGACAAGTAACAGGTTTTTAAAACTTTTAGTTTGTTGATCGGTTGTCATGGAAACAAATAAACTACAATGACCGGTCAACCTGATTTATAGTTGTATTGTTAAAAATTTGACAATGAAAGAAGAAGTAAAATACCATTTGTGATACATCAATGGATTTAGAAAAATAAATGCTATTTGATAATGTGAATAGCAAAAATTGCGTCTAAAAGAAAAAACAAAGTTGGTTGTCATAAAGCAGAAACGAATTGATCCAAGAAAAATTTGTAATCACCATTCGAATTGCCTTAAAAAGTTGTTTGGGCAATGATCTTAAAGATTTAAAATACTTCAAACTCCAAAGGAGTTACAGACGATTTTCAAAAATCGTATTTTCCAGTTTTTCCTTATTTTCTAGGATACCGTTTGAGATATTTCCAATTTCTCTTCGGATTATCAATGAGCATTGAATTTAGCAACGTTGCCAAATTTAAACCCATACTCTAGCTATTATAATAAACGAGATCCCCATGCTTAAACTCGAATTTCAATCACCCTGCATACATTGGACATCGGCTGCGAAAGCCTACACCATAGATTAACGTTGTGTTATTTATTTAAATACACTGCAATGAATATAAAAACAAATTATAAAATAATAATTGCATTTTAGTTTTCTGGCTTTAAATAAGTGAAATGAACGCAAAAATATTTTGTCTTCGCGAGGCCCCCCAAGACTGGTGCCCGGGGCATCGATACCCCCTTGCTCCCCGTCGCTCCGCCACTATCCACATTCGAATTTGGTCTACCCTGTACAGAAGCTGGTGCTCTGTTGTGATAAATGTTTTAAATATAATAAAAACTGCGTAAAAAAGCCTTATGTCTGATGTATGGCGAATCTAATGAAAAATACAAATTTTTAAAAACAAGTTCTCAGATTTTTTTTTTGTAGCCAAACGATAACGATTAAATGATTTACTTTTACTTCTAAGGTTTTTTATTTAAATTTAATTAAAACCTACTCATCTCATTGGTAAAATGCCATTCTTGAAAAACATCTATAATGGTTCACAGAATCACAGATATTGACTCTTCGTGAGTAGATGTCTAATTCATGATTATTCTCGAAGAGACGGGAATCTCGAATTGGTATAAACTATAGATGTTTTCAGATTCTTTGTAAATACGAGATACGTAATTTTTTAATTTAATTTATAAAGGGTGTGTAAAAATTGGCCGAAGCGCTACACATGGCGATGTTCTTCGTAAAATTCTAAGTCGAAAATCTTGATACGAAAATGTTGTACCATGATTGCTGTGTCTGCAAGAGGTCCTCAAAGTTTTGACATTTAGTCCTTTAATAAGCGTTATTATTTAATACTAGCAAATGGAAAAGCTGCAATTTGGAATAAAAATAAAATTCGAATAGTATTTTTTCCTAGATATTGTGTTCTTCCTTTCAAAAATTGGCGTTGAAAATATGTAAATCGCTGAATTGAATGAAACTAATACATATGGCAACATTGTCATTAGCTGTAATCTCTGTTTTTCTCTTAATTATTTCTAGTTTGTGTTTTACGATACCCAAAAGTTTGCAGCTATGTTTACGAACTGAAGGCTTTCAGTTCGAACAAAAATTGTAAATACCAAAGTAAAAATTGCTGATAAAAAAATGTCCAAACGCAAATCAATGTATGCAATGTTGCCAATTTTTTTTTCTTTAAATGGTTCCTGACGCCATAGGAAGCATGGTACAACATTTTTGTATCAAGATTTTCGACTTAGAATTTTACGAAGAACATCGTCACGTGTAGCGTTTCCGCCAATTTATACACACCCTGTATATGCTTATTTTAAATATTGGAATGTCTCTCTTTTTATATTCTTCGCATCAAAATAATTATCCCACGTACGAAATGAATGAATTAAAATGCGACACAATTCAATTTAGCATAATATGAAGACCGATTATTGCCGCATTTGCATATTTGCCGCATTAACGAACAATAATCGCCAATCAAGTCGAATCGGCGATTGCGAAAAATCGTAAATTCGAAAACATTTGAAAATCGTAATCACAATATTCGATATAATAAATTAATTTTAATATCGAGTACAATAATACTTAGTGTCAGGTCGTTTTACTAAATTATGAATAATAATGGTCCTATTTCAATACCTTAAGAGACACCACAGGTGATCCTTACTATATTAGCATAATTATGTTTCATGATACTCTTTACGTCAACGGATTTTATTACCGTGTTTTCAGATGTGCCTGATAAACGGGATTTAAACCAATCACTGGCTTTATTTCTCTAATGCCATTAAAATTTTGTTTCGTCAATAAACTTTCGGTATGCGAACTTCGTTTGCGACGCGTCAGGAACGGTCCCTCCGGCATATTATTAATTTTTCTAACTCTGAGACTACTATATATATAGAAACCTGGTAGGTGCTGAACAATTGGTTTGTTTTACGTTCTCTTCGACTTGCACTGAAGCCGTTTAACGATAATCTTTACAGCTAGCACGCGCGTCATGACTCTGGGTTGCGTTTGCGTTACCGGTGACATATTTTTGATCGTAGGCACGGTCAGCTTCAAGCTAGCGATGAAACAGTTGCACGTGTATGTAAGCAATTTAAATTTTTGATTGCAAAAACAACCTAAGTCATTTTTACCTAACTTTTGGGAATATTGAAAAAAACTGTTTAATTTATACAGGGTGCCCCACAAGATATGCCTTGGCTACTTTTTGCATAAATCAAATGTTTAGGACTTAAATAAAAAGTTTTTAGCAACAAACATTTTTTTGTAAGTCGCTTTATACAGGGTTCTAGTTTTTCGAGGGCCACTATGGGGATCTTGTAAACGGTAAGAGTTACGACTTCGGTTAAATTAAGGCAAAGTTGTATATTCAGGTGCTTAATAATTTGACGCAAACAGCACTTATCTAGCTCTTTTAGTTTTTGAGAAATAGCGAAATAAGTAAAAAAAATGGATTTTTGTTTTTTGCCCGTAACTTTTTCATTTGATGCCAAATTTAATTTCTGTAAAAACTTTTTCACGGCCACTTTTTGCTAGGAATCAGAATCCCCAATTATATTTTCCGTGCGACGTTTCGTTTCTTTAAAACCATCATCAGGTCAATTTTTTCTTATGGACGCTATAACTGATCTTAACGCCACTTCGTAGAGCATTTTTTTCTGAATTCAACAATGTATAACACTTGGCACATTTTTGAAACAATTGTTGTTAAAAATGGCAAAAACGAATATTTTATTTAAAACAAATCCTAATCGGCATGGTAAATAATTGTCTTTGTCCCTTTTTCCTTGGAAGAACGTAAGTAAATCGCATGAAATTACTATTAAAGGGATTTATTTAGAAAAATAGGTAATAATAAATATGTTAGGAATGCATAAACATTGTTCACTTATTAGCAAATATTTTTAGAATATTTTCTTTGGTTAAGTAATAAATTTCTCTAAAATGTGTATTTAATCCCTTATTTGACATACAATTATTTGTAACAAAATTTTCGTAATCATATAATATAAGTGTTCATAGTTTACAAAAAACGTCCAGAAATCTGTTTACGCTTTTTGCTTATTAGAAGTCATTAACGCAGATGAAAGGCATAACTCGTTATTTTTTGTTACAAATAATTGTATGCCAAATAAGAATGAAATACACATTTTAGAGAAATTTATTACTTAACCAAAGAAAATATTCTAAAAATATTTGCCAATAAGTGAACAATGTTTATGCATTCCTAACATATTTATTATTACCTATTATTACCTTGTTTTTTTTTGTTTTGTTTTCACAGCCTACTATGATTTTCTTTAAAAAAAAAACTAAAAAACCTTCGTTACTTGGGTATTATTGAAAATAAATACATCAACCCTTATATATTTAGAATGAGAAAAAAATAATGAATTTAAATAGATCATAGCCAACTATCGTTCCCATTTAAAAAAATGTAATTTTGTGTCATAACTTTTTAACGGCTAGCGTAAAAAAAATTGTTTTGGTATGATCATTTTAAGCATAAAAATATCTAAAAATAATCTCTATAAATATTTTCTATATTTACAACAATAACGGAGATACGACACATTATTAATATGACAAAAAAAAATACTTTTTATTCAATAACTCGAAAACCAGAAATTATAGAATATTTTTGAAAACGGTTCTAAGTTTGTCGCAAAAATCTGCACATTTTTGGTAATTTAACCGTTTCTCTATCTTAACTTCTTAAGCTGTTATGCCGAATAAAATCGTCATCGGCCTTGGTCATGAATGGCGACTATGCCGTACATATTCGCTTTGTGTAAAATTGTGTATATCTTATTGTATTTGTCGAAAACGTACGATTTCTTTGCTTCGGTCATTACATATAGGATCACTTTATGACGTCATCTATTTTGTTTGTTCGAAACCGTTTCCAGCGCCATTTGCCGATATTAACTATGTGTTCTGTGCTTCAAAAAAGTAATAAGAAAAGAAAGTCGTACTGGTGTGCAATTTGCAGCACGGGCCTTTGCCCTGAACCTTGCTTTAAAGATTTTCATACAAAAAATTAAATTTTTGAAAACTTTGTACTGTTTTGTAATATTTTTAAAAACCTGCCAAATGGATAATTATGCATTGTTGTGTGATATAATATGTTGTATACACTATAAAAAAGTAAAATTTTAAATAATTCTTACGTTTTCATATTTTCAATACAATGAATATAACGAACGAAATTTTTCATGCAATGGATATGACGTAAATACTCGCGAGCGGTCTAGAGTTCGTGTCCGCTGCGCAAGGCCTCGCGCTCATAGGCCGTGTCGGCTTAAGAGATTAAATATTAACTGAGATACCCAAGCAATCCCATCGAATTTGGACCACCCTGTACATATGGCCATATTGCGACGTTATCTTTTGATCCGATTTTCGGATGTTATTGTACCCATTGCAACCTCGCTCCGTACGCCACTGTACCGAAATCTTGTGCTCATAAGTTAAATCTACAATTTCTAATAGGATTTAAGTAGGAAATCCCACGCTATAATTTATGATTTAAAAGGAATGTCCCATCTTAAAAATTAATTTATAGTTTCTTAGAACAAATGCAAAGAAATAATTTAAAAGCTTTTCAGGTGTACCACCTGCAGCAGCAACATGATATTGTTCACATGTAGGTACAGAATCGTATGCCCGTCCCCGCTGATCCGCGCTCATATCGTAAACAACTCATACATGAATTTTAATTGACTTGTACTGATTCTAGTCGATAAATTTTATCGATATATAATGCTCACGGCTATGCACTTCGGTTGCCTTATGCAACTCGGTGTCATGTGAAATTGTTCTGACTTCCTAAAACAATTCGCGAAATTGACCCCGCGTCTTAAATCGTACATCAGACAATATTTATGGAAATATCGGTTTCAAAATAATACAGGGTGCGTCGAATTAGTCGCAACGGTATCCGGTAATTTATGGGAGACGCGGTATCGATCGAAGACATCTAAATTTCCCATCTTTAAAGAACCGTTGCGGGTTTTGTTTTCAGAAAAAGTCGGTTGCATATTGTACAGGGTGAAGAACTTGGTCGAATTCCTTAATAATATCCCTATTTACCGCGTTTATACGACGATGTAATGCGACTTTGCTCGTATTGAGAACTGTTTATACCCACATTCAGATATAAATACGAGGCTTGTTCAATTAAAACCCATCTTTGGTCAGGTTAGCCTTGGAAACAATTGTAATCAATCACTCAACTGACGTTTTCCAACGTTAGTAGCAGGGTACCTTAGCTTTTTAGTTTGCCTCCCTGACACGGCAAGGCGCTGATTTTAAAAAATAATTATTTTTAAAGTAGAAAACAATTTTACCGGTATTCAACAAAATAATTTCAAATTTGATCAAGGTGTATTGTGTCAAGTGAAAATAAAATATTGTTGGAAGTTGAGCACAGAAAGGTGAGTTACTTAATACCTTTTATTATTAATCTTTATCAGCCTGGAAATTATTTAAATGTGATCATTTACATTTTATAGTAATAGACAACACGCGGCAATTTTAAGGAAAACTGGCTACAGGTAATAAAAAAGTGAAGCAAACTTAATCTTATACCCAGAGGCGGATTTAACGGCGGGCGCACCGGGCGCGCGCCCTGGGCCCCGACTTCTGAAGGGCCCAGCAAAACCCCAACTTTATTTATTTAAAAATATGGTTTACATGTATTTTTATTTTCCCGGTCTCTCTCTCTTTTTTTAAGGGGCCCAATATTTTCTTATGCGCCCGGGGCCTCAAACGACTATAATCCGCCTCTGCTTATACCGAATGTATAACAGATACATGTACCGTTTTGCAAGTATGAAAATGGCTAGAATTATTAACTTTTAACAATGAACTTGTAAACAACCCGTAGCCCGCATTTCTTTAAGATTGTCCAATTCGCACAACTCCAGAACCTAGGGATTGGGACCCACCTGCTGAAAATTTTGAAGCAGCGAAATCTTTGGAACTGTCTGCAATGATGTGAGTTGTTTTATTACATATTAAACAAATGTATTACCCAAATTTTTAAACTGTGCAGTTTGTTTGCTCAATATTTTACATCCAAATGAACTTTTTGTTGCACATGCATTTATTAATTTAAAAAAAGAACAAGATGAAAATGTTTTACACTTAACGACCAAGTATTGTTTTATTTATTTAATCAACATTGTAAGTGGTATTTGATTATGACTATACTAATTTTTTACTGCCTTCAATTTTACATTTTTAGTTTTACTACATTTTATTATTGTAAAAAACCATGTGTAGATTTTCTGTTTGGATGATTAATCATGTCATACTGACAATTTAATTAAAACCATATATCCAGTTTTTGCAATTTTTCTATCCATAAATACATAAATAAACTAAATAAATTGGAAAATACAAATCAGAAGGTGTCTCTTAGTCCAGATTGTATGCAAAAGGCGCACATTTTATTTAAAAATTGGGCAGAGTTGCATAGGATTAAGTTTGTATTGTGTATTTATTGTACGTATTATATAATTATTGTATTATGCTATTATGTATTGTATTGTGTCTCATTTCTGCAATATTATTTATGTTATATTATTTATTGTTTTATTGCATCACTATTCTTTAAATTTCGCAAGCAATAATTACTATTCACTTTTGCTCCTCAAAGGGTTTATTTATTATGAGTCTTAATGTTAATTTTAAAGATTTGGTCATTTTGTAAAAATTCATTAAAAAAACATTAAGACTTACTATTTAGTTAACACCTTTGGCAGCAAAATTAAATAGTAATTGTGATTCTCAAAAACATTAAAAATCAAATCACAGGAACGTTCAAAATTATCGCGTTTTAGTACCCCTACCTGACAAGGGATGGCGATGTACGGAACAAGTCGTTACTTAGGAACTTCGTGTTCTATAGTAGCTATGTTCTGTGGTTAGTAGTGTTTGTAAACGTCACACTGATCATTTCCTATCGTTTATATTTGACAGCGATTTTAAGTATTGTGACTTTGAAATGGCGTTTGTTGTTAACTATCCGTCCAAATGTGATCAGCGTGCGGTCATTCAATTTTTGTGTGCTGAAGCTATGCAACCATTGCAAATTCATACGCGAATGCGAGCAGTGTATGGAAACGCATGTTTTGCGTATCCAACTGTCAAGGAATGGTATCGAAAATTTAAGAATGGAAGAGAGGGGACGAATGATAAGCCGCGACCAGGTGCATTGAGTACTGCATCAACAGACAGGAATGTGGCATGTGTGGAAGGCCTGTAGAGAAAATCGTCGAATTTCAATCAGAGCAATTTCAGAAAATGTTGGTGTGAGTATAGGATCTGTCCATAGTATCGTACACAAACTGGCTTACAGCAAGGTTTGTGCGCAATGGGTTCCTCGCCTTTTGTCAGAGAACCAAAAAAGCTTGAGAATAGGCTTATCTTTGCAACACCTCACGAAATACACCCAAAATGGTAATGACTTTCTCTCGTCAATAATTGCTGGCGACGAATCTTGGTGTCATTATTTTGAACCATCCAGTAAGCTGTCATCGATGCAATGGAAACACGCAAATTCTCCGCCACTAAAAAAGTTTAAAGTTCAACCTTCTGCAGGCAAGGTCATGCTGACAATTTTTTTCGACCATGAAGGAGGACCCTTGCTGATAGAGTTTACAGAACCGAGAGTGCATATCAACGCAAAACTGTATAATGAAACTTTGAACAAGCTCAATCAAGCTATAAGACGAAAACGTCCAGGGAAGCTTTCACGTGGTGTCATTCTGCTTCACGACAATTCTCGGCCTCATGTTGCTAAAGTGGTGAAAGATAATCTAGAACGAAAGAAATGGAGGATATTAGAGCATCCACCCTATAGTCCCGATTTATCGCCTTGCGATTTTCATAGCTTTGGGCCACTGACAAAGGCGTTAAAAGGTAACCGTTTTCAGTCGGAAGAAGAAGTACAAAATGCCGTGAAAGAATTCTTCGAGTAGCAGCCACAAGAATTCTTTAAGCAGGGTATACATCGGTTGGTGAAACAATGGGATATGTGCCTTAATTGTAGTGGTAGTTATTTGTAAATATATTTGTCAATGATTTTTTTCTGGACGAAAGATGGGTTTCAATTTTCAATTGCGTATTCCAAAGGCCTTCGTTATACTAGCGGGCCGACTCCTTACAACAAAATGCGAGAAAAGTGGTGGGGATAAAGGCCGACCGTACATTTTGCTGATGTTTGCGGTACGTTTTACTGTCTTTGCTGGTCTCTAAAACGAGATAATTAAAGAAAATTTTGTATCTATAATCATACTAAGTGTTTTTCATTGAGAACATCGTTCAATAGTAACAATCGATAGTTATTTACAAGCTAAAATTTCACTCCTAAGGCGACTTTATTATTCAGAAAATTCTAATGTCATTAAAACTGCACTTTCTTTAAGCAAGCTAGTCTTAAGTCCCATAGGAATTCAACGACAAAATGTATTACTTTGTGTTAAATTGTTTGACGGAAAGAACAATAATGTTCCAACGTGTTCTAAAAATGAATGCTTTGGGTACAATCACATTTATACAATTAATTTCCAAGTGGTGGAAAATTGTAACTTTCAAAAATGTATATAAAGGGCAACGTCTTCGTGATCAATATGCAGAACCAATAACAAACTTGCAACATGAAAACTTAGCTTTTTTTTAAAAAAATTGAAGAATGGGTTAAGAAATGGGATGAGTTAGAAATTAATAATATTGCTAAACGAAACGGAAACAAGACAACAACCATGTCTATGATGAGGATTTGAATAGTCAGTAGTAGATAATGATGATCCAGGAGATATTTTTGACCAGCTATTTTCATAACATCATTAACCTATGTACTTACCTACATGGCTACATGAATAAAAATATACTATAAATAACTGATTTTACTTTATTTTTTACCATGTAATTCGGAAACCCAGTAAAAACAGCAATAAAGTTTGTTAATAAAAATATCAATACACAGTTCTCAAATCTAAAAATTTTACAAACCTTATTTCCAATTATGGCAATTTTCAAAATTGCAATAAATAATTATAATTGGTGGCTAATCAGCTTCTTGTCTTTACTGAAAACTTGTTTGGAGTACTTACAGGATTTCTAAAATATTTGATTTATTTAATGGAACGTTGTTGTGCAAATAATGTTAAGTTTAATAATTTGTTGTTTGTAAAAGCTTTCTTTCAGTAAAAGACGATTAGGTCAACTGTCGGTTCAATATTCCGGTTTATTTTTGACTTAACAAAGCTTCCATTAATTATTAAGTTATCACATGCTTCTACCTGGCTTAAGTCTTTCCGGGTATTTATTGAAATTCATTTCTGCAGTCGTAATTCCATTTCTCCTACAGAGAATAAAGCACTCCAACATTTCGTATCTATGCTTATTTGAAAAAGGATCCATTGAAAACTTAAAAATCACTAACTTGTTTAAATTACAGAAAAATTTGCATTATTTGACAGTTGTTAGAAATAGTCGTTGCAATTGTTTTAATCACGACACAAAGGCCTAGTACTGTGGTGAAACCTTGATTTTGCAAATTTTCATATTTTTCGTAGGTTTAACATACGGATGCTTTACATTTAAAGAGCATTTGTTATGGAGATTCGAAAACTGCAAAAATCTAATATGGCGTCCAATAGAAAAACAAAAGTTAGGTATGGCCGCGCGAAACATAGTAGTCCTAGAATCTTTTTAATGTCATTTTTAAAATCCTTATTAGTTACTTATCTTTATATTAAGACAAACAATAGAAAAGAGCTTAACAAAAAACAAGGAAATACATTTATGTTTTATAGACTTGGAAAAAGCATTCGATAAAATCAAAAGAAAAGACGTATGGAGGGGCCTAAGAAGGAAGGGAATAGAAATAGAAACAATTGACATAATAAAAGCGATGTACGAAAAAACAGTTAATATTGTAAGAACACAAAATGAAGAATCGGAAGAGTTTGAAACAAAAGAGGGGCTAAAACAAGGATGCGTGCTTAGTCCATTATTATTCTCAGTATATAGATGGGTTAATTAAAGAAGTAAAACAAAAAATGAGACCGTTCCACCTAGGCAACTGGAAAAAATTAATATAACGGAGCTAATGTTCGCAGACGACATGGTCTTAGTCGCGGAAACAGAAAAAAACCTGCAACATAATTTAGAAACTCTAAATCTGGAATTGAAAAAAATTAATATGAAAAGAAATACCGAAAAAACTAAAACTATGATCGTTACAACAGAAAACAAAGGGCATAGCATCACTTTAAATGGGCTTAGGTTAGAACAGGTAGAAAGCTTTAAATATTTAGGAGTGATCATAGAGAATAATGGAGGAATGGACAAGGAAATAAGCGAAAGGACAGGAAATGTGGGAAGAATATTTAACAGTTTAAGAACAACATTTTTTGGAAATAGAGAAGTCACAAAAACAACAAAAGTAGAAGTGGTTAAAAAGGTAGTAACTCCGGCACTTTTATACGGAAGTGAAACGTGGGCACTAACAAATGAAAATAGTAGCCGAGTGAATGCAGCTGAAATGAGATTTCTAAGAAAAATCCAAGGAAAAACAAAAAAAGACAGAATCAGAAACGAAACATATAGAGAACAATTAAAGATAAAATCAGTTGAAACAAAAATACAGGTAAGGCAGCTGGGATGATTGGGTCACATTTATAGGATGAAAGAAGAAAGGTTAACCAGAAGAGCATATGAAGCAAGAACACAGGGAAAAAACAAACGAGGTAGACCAAGAAAAACCTGGCACGACGAAGTTAAAAAAGCAGCAGCGGATAGAAACGTCAAATGGAAAGACATAAAAAGGCTAGCACAAGACAGAAAAACATGGAAAAAAATCAGCACAACACAACTCAACAGCCCTACACCTAACAGTAGAAGGACTCATGACTAAATAATAATAAAAATTAGTTACTTATCCAATCCTGAAATTTTGGCGCACAAATCTTTTCAAATGAAGGTAATATGGAGGTTTTAAGAAAATGTACATTTTTCATTTTTATGGTGGTACTACGTAACATATTGAAAATGTAAACGAAGATTATTGTTACGCATGTAATTGCGCAACTTTTTCCCCATTTAACCAATTTTGTATTTCTAACGGTTTCCGAGATACCCATGTACCTGATTTTAAACTGGACACCTGAATACTGAGTTACAGTTGGTATTTCTGAAGGTAGCATTTGTTTTTAGTCAAATACCGTTAAATTAAAAATCAGCGTTATAGGTATAGCTATTCGTGTAAAAGAAAAATATTTGCCTGCGACATACATAATAAAAAACCAATGTCCAGAGTAACTAACGAAATTGGTAAGATACCTTTGCAATATCATGGGTTCACAAATTTGACTTTTTAATTACCGCAAATTATTATTTAATTCGAAATTCTTTGGCATTTAGGAATTTACGCTCATTCTTGCATGTTTTTGGAACATATTGTCTACTTTTGCTGTAGTATTTAACGTGTGAACAAATTCCTAGTTAATGTTATTTTTTAATGTCGTTACAGTAAAAATACCGTTACCGGTAGTCGAGTTACTACAATACGACTTCATTTTTTTTAGCTCCTGCTATAAATATTTCGAGCAACAAATCCTATATTGTAGCGTAGCAATATGATTGCAATACTAAGGTTAAAAATAAAATCGCGGAACAAACAATCGTAGCTTTGTTTTTCGTAATAAATAGATAATGTTGCATAATATTAAACAATTAATAAAAAATTCACTTTACCCTTTAAGTTACCACACTATTAAACACACAGTATTTTTATAAGACCAAGAAAATCGATCTATAAATCGTCAATATTTGCAAGCGAGGATTTAAACAAGGAATATTTTTTTGCTATAATTTCTGAAGTACGAAGAATTTTATACATTTAAAAATTAATTATTGTAGCTCCTTAGATACTGAGGAATAATTCATCTAATTTAAGCAAACCTGTATCTCTTATAATAGGCCCATACTGGAAATGTTATCTGGGACACCCTGTATATGCAGAACACTATCCATTCCGTATATGCACACTCAAATAATGCTACAATGTTTTTTTTATGGAATGGTTGAGAAAAGTGCTGCATATTCTACAATTTATTACCTGATTTTAATTCAAGTATCGTCAAAATAAAAGCTGTTTGTTGGTTGTTTCAAAATTATTTCTCGCTTAGATTGATGTACTTCTAAAAATACTTTTTTATGTTCTGACTTTACAGTGGGTCATCGGTACAAAATTTAGACCGCACCTAACTCGTAAAACAGTTAGATTGATCGTAATCAATTACAAATCAAATAAAAGTTCCTTCGCGGGGAGTACCTGCCGGTAGTTTCTGAGAACACGTATGTTTTGTTGTTTTCATGTTTTGAACCACCGATTTTTTTTATGTAAAATATAATTTACACGCGAAATATGGTTGTAAAGTTTTATAGCCAATGTTTACAAAACGAATAAAATTTGGCGATGTTAATTTGAATGAGAATACAAAACAGTAAAGGTTAAATGACTCTTGCGTTTTGTTTTCATTGTGGTTATTTTTAGCATCATAGTTTCTAAACATTTTTTTGCTACTCATGCAATTTTTGCAACCGAAATATGTCCAGTAATTGTAAGCATCTGATGCACAGACTAGTTTTTTTTACGCCGTTATTCGCAAATTGCTTCAGTGTTATGGATTCACCTTGCTAGTAGGTACCTATATGTTCTTAAACTTTTCATTAAAAATATTAACATTAAACAGTAGTAATTTTTTAGTTAACCTCCCAAAACTAAAAACAGGAATATACATTATACAGGGTGTTTCACTTTTCCATGGGACACTATTGATACCTCCGTAAATAATGAAAAAACAAGGTTGGTTAACCTTTAAGTAGTCGCACGGCGCCGCAGAGGCGCCAAGCGTTTTTTAAATCGTTGTTACATTTTTAATAATTTTTTTGTCACTAATATCTGTTTATGTATTCCTCAATTGTACTTTTAGAAATACGAATTATATAGTATTATTCATATTTCTCTATTTTACAGTCCGTAAAATGCAATTATGTGCTACTCGGCATGAACGCTATCATTTATGCCCTAGGGCTAAAAATCGACATTCGCAACAAATTTGTTCGCAATGCCATAAAAATATTTGTTCAGAGCATACAATAAAATTATGCAGTGAATGCTTTGCATCCAATGTTTGATTCGTATTAAAAAAAAAAAAAATTCTGTTTTTACAGTTATGTTTTATATACAGATATATATTTTTTATATCTTATAATTTATTTAGTCATTGTTATTCTTTTTAAGATTTAGCTTATATTTCATGAATAAAGCAGTTTAACACATTTTTAAGATTTTAAGTCAAAAATATTGTTATAAAATCCCAATGGTGCCTCCGAGGCGCCATGCGAGTAGTTATGTATACACAGTACACGCGACTAGTTAAAGGTTAAGTGGGACAAAAGTTAGCTATTTGGAAGTGTATTTTAAACAAGATATTGTTTTGTTCAAAAATTTCCCGACTTGCGTGATATAACGAAAAAACCGAAATCGATCAAAATTTTTAAACTCAAATATCGCAACTATCGTTGCTTATACAAAAAAAATGCCAAGGGAAAACATTTTTGTAGATTTTGTTTGCTATAAGATGGCGATAGTCAGATTTGTATTTATACAGGGTGGTGCTTTTTTCGATCTTCACCATTGCTATCTTGGAAACGGTGAGAGATACAAGGTCGGTTAAATTAGAGAAAAGTTGCACATTTTTATGGCAACTAAGAATCTGAAAAGAAATCCTGGAGATTTTGATTCGTTTTTGATGTATTACAAAAAAACTGAAAAATGTGATTTTAGAAAAATATTATTATCTTCCCTACCATTGACGCTATTTTATTTAAACTTGGTAACTTTATGTTTTTGACCGTCCTGGGTTTGATGACGTCAACAGAAATTTTCTAAGCCTTCTAGATTTCAAGTTGCGATAGTCAACTTTTTTATTTCCTATGGCCGCCATATTGGATTTTTACACCATTAGACAGACAAAAAAATTAGCTTTTCAGATTGGTAACCAACATGCCTTTTTTCTTTAAAAAAACTTGTTGAAATTTGAAAATTTGTAAAAATAATCTATAAAATCGTGAATGTTCTGAAAAACAATTGAAATTATAATATAAATAAAAGTAACACAACATTTTATGGGTCTAATAAAATAACGGAAAGACAATAAATTTAAAACACCAGATAAATAATTATTTAAATTGTTTAAAAAGCGAGCCGTTATGTATGATGTAGTGGTTAATCCTCAAATTCATTTCTTTGGGATAGTTTGTCTCGAAATAGAGTCGAAAGCATTTTTGATTTTACGGCGAAGAAGTTCAATATTTTCCGTTAGGGTTGCATAAACAACATCAATGTAAAAGTAATCCATAGGCGTTAAACATGGCGATCGCGGAGGCCAATGAACAGGACCAAACCTACCAAGTCATGAATTTTGAAAGCGTACATCTAAATTAACATCCTTTTACAATGCGGGCGTTGTGAGGACCAGTTTCTTCTTTCTGAAACTACTGATGATTTTGAATTGTTAATAATGGCAATTCGCCTAACATATCTTCTAAATATGCGTTTCCAACAATCTTAATTTCGTTATCATCAGACAAATAAAATGTTCTGTAGCTTTTATTTATATCATAGTTTCAATTGTTTTTCAGAGCATTCTCGATTTTATAGATTATTTATACAAATTTTCAAATTTCAACAAGTTTTTTGAAAAAAAAAGGTATGTTGGTTACCAATCTGAAAAGCAAATTTTTTTGTCTGTCTGATAGTGTAAAAATCCAATATGGCGGCCATAAGAAATAAAAAAGTTGACTATCGCAACTTGAAATCTAGAAGGCTTAGAAAATTTCTGTTGACGTCATCAAACCCAGGACGGTCAAAAACATAAAGTTGCCAAGTTTAAATGAAATAGCGTCAATAGTAGGGAAGATAATAATATTTTTCTAAAATCTCATTTTTCAGTTTTTTTGTAATAAATAATAAAATAAATAAAACGAATCAAAATCTCCAGGATTTCTTTTCAGATTCTTAGTTGCCATAAAAATGTGCAACTTTTCTCTAATTTAATTGACCTTGTATCTCTTAACGTTTCCAAGATAGCAATGGTGAGCATTGAAAAAAGCACCACCCTGTATATTACCGTGTGCGATATTTAACAAAATAACTTTTTTTAATGGCAGTCGTAGTAGGTAATGACTTAGATTTAAAAATTATTATTTTTTACAATCATACCAGGCGTTAACAACCAGCCGTGAAAATAGTGATTTAACATTGGAAATCTGAGCTTGTGATTGTTCGAAGATATAAAGTTGGAGCGGGAATTAAATATTTTGGTTCTGATAATTTTTTGACGAATTTCGGCGACGAATAGCGTTACTTTAATATGGATTAAACCACACCCCTGACGCACCACTCAGATAGTACTTGTAAAATTTGACATAACATACATTTAATTTGACAGGTAGACTAGGTGAAGGAAACCTTCTGACCAAATATAACTCGTACATTGTAAATAATCTATAATTTTTGACAAAACTTCCCTTAGGCAAGTTGAATCAGTAAAAAATACTCGTGCACTTCGTGCACTCGTGATTTTTTCAGCTCAACTTGCATTCGGGCATATTTACCAAAAATTATCGATAATTATCAATGCACATGTCATATTACTACTTAATAAATTTTGGCATTGAAAATATTCCGTGAAGGTATTGGCAGCAGTTAGTCGCAGAGTATCCCATATGCACTCAAAAATGCAAGAAGTTTTACGTGCAGTTTCCTCGAAAAATAAAAACGTACTTAATACTGAATACTAACAAGCGAAAACCAACAGGTTTTTAATTTTTCGTAGAAACGCTTTCCGGAAAATAAGACCCCTCTCAAAAAACCGTTCCAAGAATCGAACCGGAACCTAACGTCATTAAATTTTAGCCGTTTCCCATCGGCACCCGACGTTTCCCCGTTTAAATTCCGTTTTGGCGACGTTTTCAACACTCGCCAAAGAAATTTCTGAGCGCGTGAAGCAATGAACCCTCTTTCCGCGGTGTTTACGATCCGGAGAATCGCGCTGTGAAGGGACTCCGCATTTTATTCGCACACTTGTATTTAATATGCGCTCCGTCGAGCGGTGCTAAGACTGCACGCCGCGTGTTTATTAACTACTATTTTACGACTGGACAATCGCAATTGAATTTATAAATTCATGGCAGTGTGGGAGACGAAGAAATTCGTTCTCGTTAACAAATAATTGTTAATAGCGCCCTTTAAACAACGATTAGTGATCGTTATGAACGGTCCTGGAATGTTTTATTTATTGTCGAGTGTGGTTTGGTGCCATGCTCGTGAAAATAGTATCAAAAACGCACGCTCAGTTCGTTGTATACCGTGTGTTACACAAATACCGCCGCAACGCGTATATCTAGATTTTCGTTTTACTTTTTAGAAGCCTTCTCCGGCCTGTATCCAATGCATTTGTTTGTGTTAAGCTGGATTCACACCAAGCGAGCGAGCAAGAACAAGCAGTAGCGAGCATTCGTTCGCATTCGCTGGTGGTCGGAAACAAATGTACGGGTTTGGTAGTTCACGTGTGTGTTCCGCTCGCGCGGCAGACTGCTATGGGGGGTTGACACACTCTTAAGCTGTTAGAGGTACAAGGATAATGGGTGAGGATGTGGATAGTCAAGGTTGGGCAAGGATAGGTGGAAGTACTGCCACAGCATTTGCCTTATTATGTTGTTTGTGGCCATTAATTATCATGAAAACCGCAAAAACTCGAAAAATATTAATTTTAGACATAATAGATCTTTAACAAATTTTAAAGATAATTAAAGTATCGATAAGACTATGTAAAAATAGATAGGGTTTTCCATTTACAAATAATGACTTATTTGTGTTGGAAGATTAACCAATTGGACCGAGCATAAAAAACACCCTGTGTATTATTTTTAAATTTTAACTAGTCTGCAATCAGTATGATACTATTGTCGAACAAAGTTTCAATTCGTTCTGAAATTGCTATGTTGTGATACCTACATCAATATTTTCTTTGAGTCCTGTTTCTGTCGACATTTTCATAAAAACTGAAATAACTCAAAAACGATGAATCTTAGGCACATACAACCTTTCACTTTTTTAAAAGACAATTAAATTCTGCATCTACAAACTGCAAAATAAACAGGGTGTTCTATTTAAGAAAGTAAAGTGATGTATTGATACGCAAAAACAAAACACTGTGTATGGTTGAAAATAATTTTAGGTTACGTAGTAAGTTACTACAACTACAAACAACTTTTATTCGAAACTTTTTTTTGTTAAGTTGCTACAAGACAAGATATTGATCCGTCACGTTTTTTTTTCTACACACTGTATATTTAATTGTATTATGTTACTGTTTTCTTTTTGAATTCAATTTTTTTATGAAACAAAAGTTTTGTTATTCAACAAATACCTGAAATTATAGGTATTTAAAAAAATAGTGATAGTTAAATGCAAAGGGCGGCAAAAATCATTTTCGCCCAGGGCGCCGGAAGAGCTAGATTGGGCCCTGGCTATTTCTACGGTCCAATCCTCACATTAAAAAGACAGGATGTATATCTGTACTGTTTAGTGTGTTACACAAAATTGCAAGTATGTAAGTCAGTGGTTTCCAACCTTTTTGGACCTCCGCCCCCCTTTTTCATAAAAAAAATTTCGCGCCCCCCTCACTTTTCGTAACAATCTAATTTCATAAATACTGTCCTGATATAATAATTATTTAATGGGCTACTACAAAACAATATACCATATTCTGTATAAAAAAAGTTCTTTTTGTATGTTTGTATTAAAAAATAATATTTTGGTCACAGCTGCGCGCCCCCCTTGCAATGGTCTCGCGCCCCCCTAGGGGGCCGCGCCCCACAGGTTGGAAACCACTGATTGTAAGTACAGTGAGCTCGCGTTATAAGCAACCCACGATATAAGCAACTCGCGTTATAAGCAACACTCGATATAAGCAACTATCGTATCAAAGTACACGATATAAGCAACTGTCAGTGTGACAGTTAAAAATACAAATATCTAAAATACTATTGCAGATATAACAATGAAATTTTGTATCTGAGCGTTATGGTATTTTTCGGATTCGATGGGGATATTAAGGTTGCAATACGACTTCCGGTTCAACCGGAAACGGACTCAAACTTTGAAATTTTAAATAGAACATCTGTATATTTTTACATTTTTGAATTTGTCTTAAAATTTACTTTAATAAATGTAAAAGGTTATATGGGTCTAAAGTCAACAGTTTTCAAAATATTTACATTTTTACGAAAATTTTGAGTGATATAGCACTTTCAGTTTTTTTTTAATATTCAGGTTATTTAAAAGGGCAGTAAAATATCGTGAGAAATCTAGATTAACAATAGATTTTTTAACAATCATTTTATTTTTAGGAGATTATTAATATACAGCGTCATTCAAAAAGTCTGCAACGAATCGAAAAGTTTTTTATTATTATTTTCTCAGAAAATTGTATTCTTGATAAAAGTTGGTGCATGGTCTAAAACTAATTATAAGATGAAAAAAGTTCAATAAAAAATCATATGACACTAGATATTAGTGATTTTTGAAATATTTTAAGAGATACAAAAAAAAATTATGGACAGAGTTTTTAAAAATCCCAAAATAAGGCTAGATTTAAATTTTGACGGTCAAATTTCAATTTTCATTTTTTAAGAAATTTTAACATTCAAAAAGTCTGCAACAAATGGAAAATTTTATTTTTATCGAAAAAAGTTATTAAGAATCTTAAAACCGAACTAGGTTTAAATTCTGACGGTTAAATTCTAATTTTTATTTTTTAAGAAGTTTCAACATTTAAAGTCTGCAACAAATGGAAAATATCCTGACTTTTTATTCAACTTTTTTTCATCTTAAAATTAGTTGTAGACCATGTATGTACCAACTTTAACAAAAATAAAATTTTCTGACCAATTGATAATAAAAAATGGTTCTATTTGTTGCACTTTTTTAATGTTTGTTTCTTAAAAAATTAAAATTAGAATGTGACGATCTAAATTTAAATTTAGGCTTATTTTTAGATTCTAAATATTTTTTTTAAATAGTTTTTTTGTTTCTCTTAAAATAAGAGCACTTTATTTTTGCGAATATTTCAAAAAGTCGCTAAAATCTAGCGTCCTATGATTTTTTATTGAACTTTTTTCATCTTAAAATTAGTTTTAGACCATTCACCAACTTTTATCAACAATAAAATTTTCTGAGAAATCAATAATAAAAATTTTTTCAATTTGTTGCAGACTTTTTGAATGACGCTGTATGATAATATAATAAACTCGTAGGTTAAATTACTAAAATTTTTTGGCTTTATATAATTTACCAAAGACCATAAGTTCAGTTTATGATTCTCGGTGGAATTAGCACACGGTATAATAGTACCTAACTCGTTGCTTAGATATTTTACTCCCGGGAATATTTTTTTTACGTGTATGAACAAGAGTTTTGTCCGGTAAACACTTGTAAAATAAGGCCGTTTCATCCGCTCTGTATACTTGCCATGAAATCACATCATATTTTTTTATTTGAGAGATCTATAAGTACATAGATCACGACTAAAGGTACGTGGCACGCGCGTATTTCGTTTGACATAGGTATGTACAGATCACCATAGCAACGCGACAACGATCGCGTTGTTATGGTGTAAACTTTTATTTTTAGTTTTACTACTAAAAACAAGATTTATTTATGTTAAAAATCGAATTGTTTCTATTTCTATCATATAAGCAACTTTCACGTTATAAGCAACTTTTAGATCGGAATTGGCCGCCGTTAGTTGCTTATAACGCGAGCTCACTGTATTAGCAATATAGGAATTACGCTCGCAGTAAAAAACATTTGACGATCTGTTAACCCACACAATTTACATTCGTCGATAAAACACGTCACAGTAATGTTGTTTCCCAAATTCGAGTCGATTTTTCTAGCCAAACTGGCCACTCGACAGCGTTTAATGTATTCATAGTGAGGTGCTCCTTAAAGTTAACTTGTTTTTAATGAGAATTTTTAACATACTCGTCTTATACACAGAATTTAAAAACGTTAAATTAACAATACATGAATGTAAAACAACTCGGACGCAACAATTTAGATAACAAATAGACCATTATATAGTAGTTTACATTCCCGAATGTGAATTTAGCAATTTGTAAAGGTTTAATTGCTTACAACACGGAGTCATTTGAATAAATGACCTGTGTGTAAGCCTCACTTGCATCTTAATGCCCGAGCCGGCGACCCTTCACCGCGTATTTTAATTACAAATTCTTGTGGCTGCCTCGAAAAAGAAATATTCATCTAGAATTCCTCTAATTTATGGCATATTGGCCGTACAAGATCATAGAATGCTGCGAATGCCTTGAATCTGTTCTAATATCATAGGAAAACGTAAGCTGTCATGCAGCCCAACACAGCCACGGATTACTCGAATTTTTCGTACGCAATTTCATTCCCTGCATGTGATATCGCTGTCCAAACGTTGACCTTGCGTTAACATTATTAACATTTTTACGGAAAAATTAACTCGGATGATATTCCGTGCAGAAACGCGAGTTGTAGAGTTTTTTCGCTTGCAGAAATTTTTGGAACATTTCAGTTAAGATGTTTCGATAACTAGATCGTTCGCTATTTAAATAAAGATGATGCCTTGCATAAGAAACATTTACATTATTTATACATTCCTTGATAATGAAACGAGATTATCATTCTATACAGCTGGCTATGTACGTTTTATATGTACACCCATAGAGGTGCGTCTCTGGCAGTTGTTTTAAACGGCAAAAATGCGCAATGGTATCAAACGCAAGCCTTTTTAACCCTCTGTCTACCAAACGGTTCCAATGGACCCGTTCCGAAGCTAATGTTGTGTGTATTTAAACTCTTAACATTTTGGGAGTTTTGCCGTTACTTGACATTGTTCATTTTCACTTGTTTTTTTAATTTTCATTGAAAGATTTTTTTTACAATTATTCATTTTTTTAATACAAAATTTCTACCGCCAACTACTACGTGGGTCCACTGGACCCACATGTTTAGGCATACCACGTATCGCACGCATTTAGGGGATTCCCAGATGTTTTGGGTTTTCTTATCTTCTTGCACAATATATTTTATTGATGCAGCCAGTATAGATTGTGGAACGAGAGAAAAAATCAAGGCGAAAATGTAGTAAAACGATTGGTAAGAGACTAAGAGATATTGAAAATTCAGGACGAAATATTACCTGTGACAATTTTTTCACCTCCTATTCGCTTGCAACCTATTTATTATGAAAAAAGCTAACCATGATCGCAACGATTCGTAAAAACAAACAAGAGCTGCCTAATTGCTTTACAAACCCAAAAAATCGTGAAACTTATTCTACACTTTTTTGTTTTCAAAATGACAGAATGATTCTTTCGTACTGCCCGAAAAAGGGAAAAATTGTGACACTTCTTAGTACCCTTCACAGTAATAAGATAATAGACAATGGGACAAAGAAGAAACCTGAGGTGATTCTGGATTACAACAAAACTAAAGGTGGTGTAGACACTATGGACCAGATGACTAGAGCATACAGTGTGAAAAGAAAGACAAGAAGATTGCCACTTACTGTTTTTTACAACATGATCGACATAAGTGTAATGAACGCTTTCATAGTTTGGTTATCTCTAAACAGAAATTGTGACAAAAAATTACGTAAGAGGAGAAATTTTATTATAGCATTACGTAAGGGCTTAGCTGAGACCCATGGGGGAAAAAAAATTAGAAAGTCCTTAAGCATCTACCAGCGGTCAACTTGAGCCTCCTAAAAAGAAGGCAGCATTTGTCCATCGAAAAAATATAGAAAAACTAGCACAATTTGTCAGAAATGTAAAAAACATGTGTGTGGCGAACATTCTGTAATTGTTTGTAATAACTGCATGGAATAAATATCTTTTTCAAAATTACACAGCATTTTTTATTCTCATGAAGTGAAAAAACTAAACAAAATAAATTAATATGTAAAAACATTATGTAAATTATATAACAACATATAACGTACAGGAGGGTAACACGTAAAGAAAGTACCATACTTTACATAAGGGTCCATTGGACCCAGGACGGTAGTTATGCATAGTATTTTTTGCGGTAGACAGAGGGTTAAAACAAACTTATCTTTGATTATTACATGGCGCATATTCGTCGAGAGCGACGAGTTTACGTCGGAGGATTTGAAAAGAAAAAGAGAACAACACATATCAAAAGGGAGTTAAAACAGTAAAAAGATTAACAGGACACCTAAAAAAGCGAAAAAAGGGAAAGAAGATCAAACGGATACGCGTATGAACATGATCAAGGAAGTAATGAGAGATTATAAGAAATAAAACATGACCAGAGGTCATATCAAGAGAAACTGAGGAACTGAAACAGAAAAATGAATTGCTGAAAAATGAAAACAAGATAATAAAAGAGAAGATGAAATCCGTAGAAGACAGAGTTAGAAGACTGGAAAAAGATGGAACCAAAAATAATATCGTTGTGACAGGCTTGGAGATAAAAACTGATAACAAATCAGAGCTTATTCATGAATTTGAACACCTTATTAAAAGAGGATCAGGTATAAAAGTTCAGGTTAAAAATTCCAGACAAATAAGAACAAAAGCATGTAAGTTAGAACTAGTCAAACCACTAGAGAAAGAAAAGGTAATGAAAAACAAGGCTAAGTTAAAACAACTCCAAGAAATAATATATAAACAACGAACTGACATAGGAGGAAATGGAAATTCAAAACAAGCTAAAACAAATAGCGGAAGAAGAGAGACAGAAAGGAAGGACAACGAAAATCACAATCGATGGAAAAGAATGGAGATGGGACAGGAAGCAGGAAAAGTCGAAAGAAAATAAAACGACAAACCATCAACCTCCAAAAAACTGATAGTGTTAAGCAGGGGTTTGGAGCTGAGCTCGGAGCGGAGCTCGGAGCTGGAGCTCGGAGATGGAGCTCGGAGCAGTGGAGCAATGGGTTTTTGCCTGGAGCAGGAGCGGAGCCCGGAGCAAATAATTTTGATTGCTTCACTGCTCCAGTTTATTATGTAAAATTTAATAAAAACTACTTTTTTTTTCCTTTTTTTCATCGTTTGAAGATTAATAATTTTTGTTTTCTCAAACATTTATTTAACTTCACTTGTTTGTTAGGGAAATATTGTTATTTTTGACCAACTTTTACATATCCGATAAGATTAAAACTTTTTTTTTAAACAAACTTTTTTAATCAAAAAACTTTTTTAAAAAATGTTAACAATATTTGGAGCATGTAGCGGAGCTGGAGAGGAGCTGGAGTGGAGCTGGAGCAGGCATTTCGATGCCGGAGCAGAGCAATTAAAAAATTGGACTGCTCCAAACCCCTGATGTTAAAAATAACAGGAATATTAAGTCAACAATACAGGTAATGAAAAAGGACACGAGAAAGAAAAAAATAAGAAAAGATAACAAGAGGAAATCGGAAAGGACATGGGAAAGAAAATTAAAAGAGAAGAGAAAAACACAAAAAAACAACTCCTGAAAAAAACGCAAGAAAAAAAAAATAAAAAAGATGCCTTGCACCAGTGAGAGTAGTTAGGCATTATCTAAGTTGAAAGTTTTTATATTCCTACAAATTTTTAACACTAAAATGAGTTTCCGTTACAGTTAAAACAAATTATACCGTATTTCCCATATATCTAAAGAAAAAGTTGACAATCGTTCCTCAGCAAAACCTCGATTTTACGGATTTTTCAAGCTATGAGCATAAATTAAGGCTCTTGTTTGTTCTATAACGACCTCAAAGGCTGTTTTTCGTTGATACCGGGGATAATAATGAAGTAATTTGCCTAGCCGTGAAAACCATAAGTGACAGTTCATACTAGCTTAGTTACAGCAAGGCTATGTATCATCCGAAAAACGATCAGCTGTATGCGCAGTATTGGTACAGAAGTCGACCATTTTTAAAATCGAAGTTTAAGTTTATTAGGTACCTGTAGCAGCAAAATAAAAACCGCTATTACAATATTAATGCGGAAATTAGATTTCTTACAACTTAAGGTAAACCTCTTTTACTCGATACATCTGTAGGTAACTATATTTACCCTAGTTGCTGGACTTTAAAAAGAGTCCGTTAAAATCGTAGTAAACCAACTGTAAGAATGCTAACAACATCATTACCGTGTTAAGTCTGTTTTATACTACACTATTTTTTCGTTTAAGAAAATCGTATACGATTTTCTAGTACGGTGTCAATCAGAAATTAAAAATCTTGAACTAAAAATTCGTACGAAATTATTACCGGCCCTATATGCGCTACTGTTATGGCTGTATTAAAGCTGTATTACACTACACAATTTCTTGTACAATTTCTTGTACAATTTGCTGTCAAAAATTTTTATACTAGATTGTACAGCTGTTGCCAAGTTACAATGTCGTCAATTGACATACGCGAAGTGTCAGTTTACGACCTAAGACGTGTTGTAACTTGGCAACAGCTGTACAATCTAGTATAAAATTTTTTGACAGCAAATTGTACAAGAAATTGTACAAGAAATTGTATAGTGTAATACAGCTTTTACACTATACAATTTCTTGTACAATTTCTTGTACAATTTGCTGGCAAAAAATTTTATACTAGATTGTACAGCTGTTGCCAAGTTACAACACGTCTTAGGTCGTAAACTGACATTTCGCGTATGTCAATTGACGACATTGTAACTTGGCAACAGCTGTACAATCTAGTATAAAAATTTTTGACAGCAAATTGTACAAGAAATTGTGTAGTGTAAAGGCTCCCCCAGACAGACGCGATATGCCGCTCGGTACGATTCGGTTATGTTTGATTGTTAGGTTAGAATACATGAAATACTGTCACTTGCATATGTTTCCGAACGTTTCGAGTGTCGCACTAGTGTGGGCACTCATTGCGGTAAGCTGCGATAATCATACCGAGTCTTGTACCAACTGTATCGTACCGAGCGGCAGGCATATCGCGTCTGTCTGGGGGAGCCTTAATACAGCTTTTACTGTATCTGACCGCATGTCATTTGTGGGTTAGGTTAACTGAAACAATCAAACGATGTTAAATACTACCTACTTATTACCGTTAATCAATTTATTTTGTAGGAATAAATATGTAGAATGGGACAAGCGTTATATATACGTTAAATTTGAAAATGATTCGCTTTCTGTTGTGATCAAATTAAACATTTGAGATGGTTACTCAAGGTGCCAACAAAATATGATAAAAGTTACTAAAAAGTAACCAAAATATATTGGGGTTTTCGTACCAAAATATAATACAATGTAAAAGGTCCATATTTTCCATGCTAAATTCTTGAACGAAATTTTTGTATCAAAAATCGTATACGATTTTCTTAAACGAAAAAATAGTATAGTATAAAACAGTCTTTACACTGCCTTAATCCTCACTCTAATAATTGCATTTTAACAGAACCTCCCTAGGTCGACTTTCCTCCATTACTCGATTTTAAAATCCCCCTTAAAAGTCGAGTAAGAGAGGTTTCACCTGTATTACAGTGACCAAGATTACATGAAAAGCAATCTACAATTTTTGGAACCGACAACTTTATTTCATGCAGAGTAAAATTTGTTTTTTTGCACAATAATATTCATAAACTTTTTTATGCACTCTCGTAAAAACAATGCTTTGAATAAATTATGCTCACTGAAAATTGAAAATAGAGAATTGATCAACTGTTTTAAAAATTAAATCATAATAAGAAAGTGACATTTGAATCGAAAATTAAATATCCCGTGATATAATAACAGCGCCATGAAAGGTTTTTAATCATCAATTAATCAGAGCTAATTAGCAATTGTTTAATGCTTTAATGCAGTCAATTTAATATCACGATTACATAAAACTGTCATTATTTAATTAACTTTATTTCTTGTGAGATATAACCGTGCTTTACATTTTGCCTGCGGGCTTAAAAACCAAGAATTTTCTTAAACGTTATTTTGTCCAAACGTAACAAACAAGGCTTGGTTGTTGGAAATGTGCATTTATTTGATTTTAGCCTGGGATTATCAACCAAATGCAGTGATGCGCAAAAGTATTAAAACAGATGTCTAAAACATCATTACAGAAAAGAGATACGACAATGAAATTTGGTATCGTAGCGTTATCGTATTTTGCGGATTCGATGAAAATACCGAGGTTAATACGACTTCCGGCTCAACCGGAAACAAACTCGACCTTTAAAATTTTAAATGCTAACCTAAATAATTTTACAATTTTGGATTCCTCTTAAAATCTACTTTAAAAACAAACCAGGTTGTATGGGTCTTAGGTCAACCGTTTTTGGAAAATTTACATTTTTATAAAAATTTTGAGAGATACAGCACTTTCAATTATTTTTTTACATTCAAGTTCTATAAAAAGGCAGTGGAATTTTGTTTAAAAACCACAATGATAATAGATTAATTAACAATTTGCGATAGCTACATTTTAAAAATATTATACAGGGTGTTTTTTACGCTTGGTCAAACTTGTGAAACGTTAAACATTTTTATTTCTGTATCTATACCCTATACCTCACATCTTTAGCAAACACACCCAGAGGCGGATTTAACACATTAATCGCCATTTGTATACATATGGATACAAATCATTTTGGTACAATGGGCCACCTGTATCCATTTGGATACAACAGCCTACATTTAGATTCGGCTGCCTGTATTCTTAAAGATACATGTATTACATATAACTATACCAGAAAAGGTTTAAGGATGACCCGGTGGACCAGAAAATCTTGGTGGCTAGGGATTTTTTTCCCACATTGATATTTTAAAAAAAAAGTTTTATGATACAAATTTATACATACGAAAATCAAATATACAACTTATATTTGTCAAAAATAAAAGCACATAAATGATATAAAAATAAAACTATGTAATTGAACTCTTCTTCATAAGACATAATGTAAATATGAACACTTTATTTTTGAAAATCTTTTACCGTTAGGGGTTCATTAATCCTGTAATTATATAATTATTTGTTTATCTGCTACCATCGGATTATAATAGTTAGTAAGTAGGAAGTAACGTGCAAGTTTTTACGAGTATTATACATACTTGTATTCGATCAGATACTGTAGTGAAACACTATTTTCTTCCCCATGGGCCGCCTGTATCCAAATGGAAACAAATAAATTTTCATTTCAAAACGGGTTAACCGAGCTCGGTGGCTGGTTGGTATGCAACCTTCCGAGTTAATCGGGAGGTCGTGGGTTCGAATCCCACCGCCGTCTGTCATCGTAGAGGTTTCAGGTGGTTCCCTCTACCTACTATAGGCAAATGCTGTGATAGTCCTTCCACCTACCCTTACCTTACCCTCCCTTTTGCTTGTTCCCAGCCCCCTCCTACCGGACGCTAGTGACCATAGCTGTCGAAGCGTCCTTAAATACTCAATTAAAAAAAAATAATTTAAATAAAATGTTATTATTTTGTTGTGAAATTTTTTTATATTACTTAGGGGTAAGGCCCAATATTTTCTTCTGCATCCGGAGCCTCAACCGACTTTAATCCGTCTCTGAACACACCGTATAGGTATATAAGACAAATCAATTTGCAAAAAAAAAACTATGTCCTACCCCTCCCAGTGCCCACACAGCGTTTAAGTAATTTTTATACCACAGTTAAGTGTAACAATTGTAAAACAATGCATAAATCGTGACGAAATGCAAACGTAACTACGTAATATTGCATCGGGCTGCTTTCATGTTCCAATAATATATCAACATTATGGTGATTAGACAAGTAAGGTTTATGAAATGTGGGATTTGATAGGTGATAAGGAGTAAAATGTGACGTGTTTATGAGTTGCAATCGTTGTTCTGTGGCGTTGAAAATATTGCAACAGGAATCATTTGTAAGGGTTTTTAGTGTTAGTCGATAGGATCGTGCAACTAGAATGAAACGATATTTTTTGTTGCATACTATGTGAGTAATCTGGACCAGCGATTCTTAACCGGTGATCCACGGCCCCCTGGGGATCTTTGAAAGATTTTTAGAAGTGCCGAAAAATTTAGTAGATTTTTTTTTAAATAAATTTTATTTTGTCAAAATATTAAGATAAAATTATAACTTTCTTGTTTATTTTCTATCAATTGATTTAAAATATCTTGGAAATTTTTAGCCTCTATTGTCTTATGTATTGTCAAATTAACTCAAAAATGTTTGATTCGATTACATATCTTCAAAATTCAGCTTAAAAGTTCGCGATTTATCGTTTAAAATCGTTGAACAGTGCAATGTTTTTGATGTTAATGGTTAAGATGAAAATAAAAATCTAAACGATTAATAATTATTATAAATTCGGTATTACGTTGAAACAATATCGCGTCAGCATGGCCGCGTCTGAGAGAACTCCCGACTGAGTAGAAAAATGCGAATTAACCGTACGGATCAACGAAGGCTAGTCATAGCCTGCTTCCTACGCGACGGTAATTCATGTTATTTCAAATGGTTGTACATTTATAAGACGTATCTTCGTTTAATTGGTAATTTGCATGTGTTTCGCACGATAATTTTTGCGCAAACAAGTGCCGCTGATGACTTAACGGCGCGCCGTGGCTCATCTTCATTCCCGAACTTTTCTCATCGTAGTTACAAAAAGAATTTCGTCATTTCCAAAAATATTATACACGTGAAATTGTTACTTTTTGGGGAATTATGATTGGTAACTTTTTTCGTTTTCAGTAGGTTTATGAATATAAGTCGCTGAAAGATTGGATGGTTGAACTCATAAGTGACGAAACGTCGAAGAACAGATTTATAGTTCAGATCTTCCATTTGTGCTAAAAAAACAGTCTAAAATTTCAATCCAATAAAATAGACGTTCGAATAAGGTTTGCTCCAACAGCGATTTGGACCATCCAATGAACTGTCACAAGTGTGCGCCTGCGCAGTATCAATATCGCGTCCCATCACAGTCTCTGGCAGTTCAAACGACATCCAGTAATTCGTTCCATTAACTATCAAAATAATACACGAACTGGTTTGCTGACGATTAGAACAGTTCTTGAATGAGGGGACGAATTGTTTCCGGGATTTTTACACGCATGCGCTGTTCACAACTAACGTGAGCTCTGGTAGCTATGCATCGCCCTCCCAATCCCATAAGGTGTTTACCATTGCGATGCGCACATTTCTATGAACCCGATGGACACAAATGTCATTTACAGTAGGGCCAGTAGTCAAAGCGTTCCAACAACGGCTAATACTGGGCAATACATTTATTAGTACATAGTTCACGCATGCGAATAAACCAGTTCATGTGCTAATACATGAATTGGTTTTAAATGGCTTGTTGTAACAAATCTATACTTATACTTTGATTGAAAGTTGTGTTCTAGTGTGAGTGTCTCGTTTATTTAAAGAGTTAAAAAATAAGTTTAAATTTGGCAAAGCTGCAAAATTTTATTTTAATAGTGCAGCAGACTTAGGATATTTCTGTTAACTTAACTATGCGGATAAATTTAGTATAGGTACAGTGGTACAGTTAATATTGGTTATGCGTAGGGGAGACCGGGGATAAAAGTAACATTTTTTTGTTTTTATTTAATTTCTCATAGATTATTACAAATTTTTTACATCCAAATTGGTTTAATGATAGATTGGACATTTGTCTTGCTTCCAAGATATTTATTTCGTGTGTTTCGTAAAGCAACTGTTAGAAATTTTTTTTTTCTTTAGTAAGACAGCTGTTACTTTCAACCTCAACGTTGGGGCTAAAAGTAACAATGATTGGGGTAAGTTGTAACGGCAAAATAATTTACACAGCTCAAAAGTAGTTGGTAAATATATTAGTATTCATCAACAAAATTAATATTTTATTCAAAAGTACACATTAGCAAAATGAAAAAATAAAAAAAAATATCTTTGGTACAATACAAAATGATAAGTGAACAGTATGGCATACCAGATAAGGGCGGTCCCAAATTATTAAATTTATACTGGATCATAATAACTGTTTGTTTTATTTTTTAAAAATCTAACCGCCCTTAAACTGACCGTCATTCATTAAATCAGTAAAAGAGGGTCAGGTTAAGTTGGCTTGGTTAAAGCTTTGTTTATATTAAGTTATAAATATTAAGGTAATAGAATAAAAACAATGGCGGCTGGTAGGAAAACCAAAAGTACCAGATCTTACCAATTTACATAGGTTTTATAATTTAAAATGCTTTTTAAGAAATGATTTAGTTTTACATACATTTCCATCATTAAACCGATATTATATACTGAGTTTTATAATTTAATAATTTGAGACTGCAGTTACCAGGTTTGCCAAGATTATAAGTACCTACATATTTAAAAATGTGAATCAAAAAGATACAACAAACTGGAAAATTATTCCGACAACTCTTGTATATTCTCATCTACGAAGAAAGCCACCAATTATGTGCTAAGAGTGAACATTTGCAAGTGAAAACATTAATTGGGGTTGGTTGTAACACTTTGTTACTTTTGACCCCAAGTGTACACAAAAAAAAAATCAGGGAATCCACAATTAACCACGATTCTAACGTCAAATTGTATTGCATCCACCAATAGGCAACTAAATTTAGAACAAAATAATATAGGTACTTTTTTGTTCCTATTTTAGAGATCGCCTAAAAGTTACTCGACGGATGAGACAACGCAGTAACTTTTAGGCGGAAAATAGTGACTCTGGCTGGCAAAAAGTTAACCTCTATGACAGATGAAAACTAGCAATGTAGGTAGGGAGCTGGATGTAACTTAACATTGCAAAAGCGTTTAGGGCGATATAAAACAAAAATTAAAGAAACTATAGGCACTGTTACAACCTACCCGTGTTACTTTTATCCCCGGTCTCCCCTATGCCTATTGTATGAGAGACTTCAATAGCAGATAAAGTGACGAACCCTTTATTTACAACTTCAAGTCCCTACATAAATATCTTTCCTATTATAAGCGCTAGACAACAGGTTAATACTTGACTTGAGATGCAAAATTTTGTGTCGTTTATAACCCGAAAATTAATTTGATATACATATTATTAAACAGTATGCGTAAAAAACCTTAGGAAAACCAAATAATCCCATTTTGGATTTGTTTGTGGTATTGTAAGAAAAAATTATTTATTGTGATAGTAATTAAATATTACCTACTTTGCAAAGTATCAAAAAATGTTTGGGTTTTGTATTTCCATAATTTTTAAAAATAAGTTTGTTACCAATTTATTACAGTTTATTGCACCTCATTTTTGTTAGGTCAATATTTTTAAACCTTTAATACTTTAATTAATGGTCATTATTTGTATTAAAATATCAGAACGTTACATAAGTGGTCAGTATCACTCCGAATATCACAATAAAACTGTTAGTATTTTCAATCGATAATCAGCATTTATATTTTTAAGTGAAAACAAGCTACATTTTTGTTGTAAAAAAAAAGGTTTAACCAATTTCAACCTGACTCCTTATCACCGAGGTAAAACACAATTATAAAAGATATAAAATGTCAATTGCTACTGCGATCGTGTTTTGTTTCGTCAAATACAACGATTTTGTGAAAAACATTAAATACTCTTAACTTTTAAACTCTTTTTTCATAAAAATTTTTAATTGTATCCTTATTTTTTCAATGCACTATAGCATTTAAAATTTAATACTTTATCAAAATCAATTTTTAAAAAAAATTGACAATCGCCAGTCTGACATACCTATACCTAATCGTAGAAAAAACAATTGAACGTCATCGGATAGAAATTTTTTACGATTTACAAAAATTAAAAGTTTATGGGGGTTCGCCTTAAAATAAAAAAAATCTAGGGGTGCGACAGTCAAATTGAATCACCCTGTATACTAACCATTTATTTTACAAAAACGTTACTATTAGTTACCTACTAAATATACTGACCAAATTAACAGAAATGCTTTTTTTAGTGCAAGTCAAATTATTATTCCGAAGACAACGAAATATTTGTTTGTAAATTATTTAAAAACTGTTTGAATTTATTAATTTATTTGATATGTTCATCATTTTTTTTAAGTAACTTTGTTTTATAACTTATACAGGGTGTCCCAGCCAAGACGAATTATTCGATAGCTTTGTTACTAGTTATAATATTAAAAAAAGTTAAATATAAAAGTTGTTTGTAATCGTTTACTACATAACCTAAAATTATCTTCAACAATACACAGCGTTTTGTTTTTGCGCTCTGATACCAAACATTGTTTTTTTTTATATGGAACACTATGTATATTTTGTAATTTTTGGATGTAAAATGAAATTCTCTTTCAAAAATATTTTAGGTTGTTTAGGTCTAAAATGAACCGTTTTTGAGTTATTAACGTTTTTTTGAAAATTTTGACAGATGCAGACCTTTATAAAAATATTTATATTTATTAACATAACAACACCAGAGCAATTTACTCTGGTAATTTATTAGACAATAATGTCATGGTAATTGTTGACTAGTTACATTTTTAAAATAATATACAGGGTGTTCGTTATACTCGGTCCATTTCGCTAAACTTTAAACGCATATAAGTCATCTTTCTTAAATAGAACACCCTATATATTTTTACATTTTCTTGTAGAAAATTTAATTATCTTTCAAAGTTGTTAAGCATGTTTTATGTCTAAATATAATTTTTTGAAGTTATTTCGTTTCTTATGATTATTTGTTTTACGTATACTTTTGTTTTATTTATCCTTTCGTTTTATGTATACTTTTGTTATATGTATAGGTACTTTTGTTTTACTTATAATTTTGTTTTGCGTACACTTTTGTTTTATGAGGTACTTTTGTTTTATGTGTACTTTTGTTTTATGTATACTTTTGTTTTAAATTATGTTCTTACACGTCACCTTTCTTAAAAAATCGTTCCCATTTTGTTACCACGTGTTCCTAACCGTTCATCTGGCTTCGCCCGATTATTTATCGGAAGACACCGTTTAAAAACCCACCAACAAAAGCAAACAGCCGGACATTTTTATCGAAATATCTAAATGCTTATATAATGTAGCCACTTCTTGGTCTAAATAAAAAATCGCATGCACCTTAATGTACTGTACCAAGGCTGACAGTTACAAATCTAGAGGATTAACTCGTAGCGGCCGATAAAATTTCGCGTATTTATCGTAGGTGTTCTGCATTGCCCTGACAATTTGAATTATTTATCATTACAAAACCATTGACACCTGTGACATCAATATATGTGCCCTAAAAAAACAATTGCAACATCACATGTATTGCAAATCTGTACACGTTACGGGATGTTGGGGACGTTTGTCATAAAATATTAAGGCGAAATTGTAGTAACGCCTAATGCCCTTTTCTCGTTTAACAGAGTATGGACAGATTTTATTTAAAAAACGGTTAAAAATGTCGTAAACATTATTTGTTGTCTAAAGCTAGGTATTGTACTTTTTGGCGTTTATCTTATTAAATTACGCAAATCAAATAGTAAACCTATAGGTTTCAGTAGATTTTTTAAAATATTTTTGAGATAAATCAAATAGTGTCATTTAATTTTCAGTAAATCTTTGAAAACGTGACAATTAAGGCCTTTTTTGGATCAAAAGTGGAAAAAAAACAACACTATACTTTCACTTTTTGCTAGATTTCTGAAAGTATTTGTGAAATTTGGCGTTTTTTTTTAAACAAAAAGGCTAAACGATTAATATGTGTGTATTTTAGTATTTGTTTAAATAAAATAAGGCAAAACGATTGTTAACCTGTAGTTTTCACTTCAGTAAATTTTTAAAAATATCTCAGCCAGCTGTTAGATATCCCTTAATTAGTATGAGCAGTGTACATTGGATGTTTATTGAAAATTTGTACATATCCCTTAATTGTTTCCAGAAGTGTATATTCCAGGTTTATTACAAACTTTTATACATCCCTTAATTGTTTTGACCACTGTATGTTGGATATTTTATTGCAAACTTTTACATATCCCTTAATTGTTTCGAGAAGGGTATTTTAGATGTTTATTGGAAACTTTTAGATAACCCTGAATTGGTTTGGGCATTGTAGATTACATGTTTATTGCAAACTTATACATATTTCTTAATCGTTTCGAGAAGTGTGTTTTAGATGTTTATTGCAAACTTTTACATATCCCTCAATTGTTTCGAGAAGTGTATTTTCGATGTTTATTACAAGCTTTTAGATATCCCTTAATTGTTTTGACCAGTGTATGTTGGATGTTTTATTGCAAACTTTTACATATCCCATAATCGTATCGAGAAGGGTACTTTAGATGCTTATTGCAAACTTTTAGATAACCCTGAATTGGTTTGGGCAGTGTATATTGCATGTTTTTGCAAACTTCTACATATTTCTTAATCGTTTCGAGAAGTGTGTTTTAGATGTTTATTGCAAACTTTTACATATCCCTCAATTGTTTCGAGAAGTGTATTTTAGATGTTTATTGCAAAGTTTTACCTATCCCTTAATCGTTTCGAGAAGTGTATTGCAGATGTTTATTGCAAACTTTTACATATCCCTTAATTGTATCGAGAAGTGTGTTTTAGATTTTTATTGCAAACTTTTACCTATCACTTAATTGTTTCGAGAAGTGTATTTTAGATGTTTATTGCAAGCTTTTACCTATCCGTTAATCGCTTGGCTTCGAAAAGTGTACCTATTTTAGATGTTTTCTGCAAACTTTTACATATCCCTTAATCGTTTCGAGAAGTGTATTTTAGATGTTAATTGCAAACCTTTAGATGTTAATTGTAAACTTTTAAATGTTTATTGCAAGCTTTTACCTATCCCTTAATCGCTTCGATAAGTGTATTTTATATAGGTATTAATTGCAAACTTTTAGATAACCCTGAATTGTTTTGGGCAGTGTATACATGTTTATTGCAAACTTTTACATATTTCTTAATCGTTTCGAGAAGTGTGTTTTAGATGTTTATTGCAAACTTTTACATATTGCTCAATTGTTTCGAGAAGTGTATTTTAGATGTTTATTGCAAAGTTTTACCTATCCCTTAATCGTTTCGAGAAGTGTATTGCAGATATTTATTGCAAACTTTTACATATCCCTTAATTGTATCGAGAATGTGTTTTAGATGTTTATTGCAAACTTTTACCTATCCCTTAATTGTTCCGAGAAGTGTATTTTAGATGTTTATTGCAAGCTTTTACCTATCCCTTCATCGCTTGGCTTCGAAAAGTGTACCTATTTTAGATGTTTTCTGCAAACTTTTACATATCCCTTAATCGCTTGGCTTCGAAAAGTGTACCTATTTTAGATGTTTTTTGCAACCTTTTACATATCCCTTAATCGTTTCGAGAAGTGTATTTTAGATGTTAATTGCAAACCTTTAGATGGTAATTGTAAACTTTTAAATGTTTATAGCAAGCTTTTACCTATCCCTTAATCGCTTCGATAAGTGTATTTTATATAGGTATTAATTGCAAACTTTTAGATAACCCTGAATTGGTTTGGGCATTGTAGATTACATGTTTATTGCAAACTTTTACATATTTCTTAATCGTTTCGAAAAGTGTGTTTTAGATGTTTATTGCAAACTTTTACATATCCCTCAATTGTTTCGAGAAGTGTATTTTAGATGTTTATTGCAAAGTTTTACCTTTCCCTTAATCGTTTCGAGAAGTGTATTGCAGATATTTATTGCAAACTTTTACATATCCCTTAATTGTATCGAGAAGTGTGTTTTAGATGTTTATTGCAAACTTTTACCTATCCCTTAATTGTTCCGAGAAGTGTATTTTAGATGTTTATTGCAAGCTTTTACCTATCCCTTCATCGCTTGGCTTCGAAAAGTGTACCTATTTTAGATGTTTTCTGCAAACTTTTACATATCCCTTAATCGTTTCGAGAAGTGTATTTTAGATGTTAATTGCAAATTGCAAAAAAGACAACTAGAAACAACAGAAATGAAAGTATTGCGCAGAATTACGGGTAAAACACTTCTACACAGGGAGAGAAATGAAGAAATAAGAAAAACGTGCAAAGTAGACGATATTAATAACTGGGTAACAGACAGAAGAAAAGAATGGAATGAACATATTAATAGAATGGACGACGGGAGAATAGTAAAAATCGCCCGCGATAAGTCTCCACTGGGACGCAGGAGCGTTGGACGCCCTAGGAAAAGATGGAGCGACAACCTCAACGTAGAGCAATAGGCAAGTGGACGAAGAATAAACAGGCGAATCGCCTATAGTCAAGAAGGAAGAAGAAGAAGAAGAAGAATTGCAAATTTTTAGATGTTAATTGCAAACTTTTAAATGTTTATTGCAAGCTTTTACCTATCCCTTAATCGCTTCGATAAGTGTTTTTTAAATAGGTATTAATTGCAAACTTATAGATAACCCTGAATTGTTTTGGGCAATGTATACTACATGTTTATTGCAAACTTTTACATATCCCTTAATTATTTCGAGAGCGTGTTTTAGATGTTTTCTGCAAACTTTTACATATCCCTTAATCGTTTCGAGAAGTGTATTTTAGATGTAAATTGTAAACTTTTAGATGTTAATTGCAAACTTTTAAATGTTTATTGCAAGCTTTTACCTATCCCTTAATCGCTTCGATAAGTGTATTTAAGATATTTATTGCAAACTTTTAGATAACCCTGAATTGTTTTTGGCAGTGTACACTACATGTTTATTGCAAACTTTTACATTTCCCTTAATTGTTTCGAGAAGCGTGTTTTAGATGTTTATTGCAAACTTTTACATATCCCTTAATTGTTTCGAGAAGTGTATTTTAGATGTTTATTGCAAACTTTTACCTATACCTTAATCGTTTCAAAAAGTGTATTTTAGATGTTTTCTGCAAACTTTTACATATCCCTTAATCGTTTCGAGAAGTGTATTTTAGATGTTAATTGCAAACTTTTAGATATCCTTTAATTAATTTAAGCAGTGTAGTTTGCCATGAAAGTAAGCATATATGTATCATAAGCATTATATTAAATGAGCACAACTAAACTAGTTGCAAAACTTTGTAGGTACGGTCCTGGTAGCTTTTTCAAGGGTTTGTCTACTAAAAATTGTCAATTTCTTTTAAAAATGAAGTTTAAAAGTGTGCAGCAAACTTACAAGTGTCGATACGCCTTAGTGTAAATGTTGTAAAAACGCTTATAAATACTGAAAATATTTCTAGAGACCGGAGCCTCTTAAACTACGCTTATTAATCAAGTTATCCGCGCACCTCAAATGTATCAACTATTAAACGAGATTAAAACTGCATACCTTTTTATTAAGCGGAGCGCTTAAGTGATTTCATAATTAATTCCATCCTTTAAACAAACACAAGAAATTAACCCGTAATTCCTCGGCTGAACTCGAATTAGAGCATCGCGTTTGCAAATTACCAGTTGGCGTCGGAATATTTCCCTGTCTCTGCTCAAACATACATTATAAAATAATTTGTTTAACAGTTTTCCATATGTTTGTCTCGTCCAGATGTCAGAGTCCCGTAATTACGAGCCGGCTAGTTTATAAGTGTAATAGTAATTTTGACATTTTGATTATAGTGATATAAACGTTAGATTTGTGTGCGTCAGCATTGTATAAATTAAAGGAAAATGAGGTAATGCATTGTAAAGGCGGATCTCTCGTTCAAATTAATAAACAGCCGTCTTGGATGGGCTGTAATTGTTTCGGAATTAAACTGAAATGGTTTGGTTCAGAAAGTTTTGGACACTTTTATTTAATTAGAGAGATCGTTAAAACAAAATGCGTATACCAGGTGATTCAGTTTGACCGTCGCACTCCTATAACTTTGCTGTTTTACGAGAAATTTTCTATAAAGTCTACAGTCGGCGTTTCTCAACTGGGGTGCCGAGGAACCCAGGGGTGCCGCGAGAAGGCTCTAGGGGTGCCGCGAAAAATACTGATGAATAAACTAATCATATGTATTTGTTTTTCTTTTCTTTTTTTTTCATTTACTTTTGCAATTTTACTATACAGGGTGTTTAAAATTCGAGTTTAAGCATGGTGATCTTGCTTATTATAATAGCTAGAGCAGTGGTTCTTAACCGGTGTTCGATCGAACCCCAGGGGTTCGGTGAGTCAGTCTTAGGGGTTCGGCGGAGGTTCTTTGAACACAGTGATGTTGATGTACGGTTCATTTTGTGCACCAGTAAAATATTTATGTATATACAGGGTGTGTAAAAATTGGCGGAAGCTCTACACGTCGCGATGTTCTTCGTAAAATTCTAAGTCGAAAATCTTAATACGAAAATGTTTTACCATGCTTGCTGTGTCTGCAAGAGGTCCTCAAAGTTTTGACATTTAGTCCTTTAATAAGCGTTATTATTTAAGACTGGCAAATGAAAAAGCTGCAATTTGGAATGAAAATAAATTTCGAATAGTATTTTTTCCTAGATATTGTGTTCTTCCTTTCAAAAATTGGTGTTGAAAATATGTAAATCACTGATTTGAATGAAAATAATACATATGGCAACATTGTCATAAGCTGTCATCTCTGTGTTTCTCGTAATTATTTATAGTTTGTGTTTTACGATACCCAAAAGTTTGCAGCTATGTTTACGAACTGAAGGCTTTCAGTTCGAACAAAAATTGTAAATACCTAAGTAAAAATTGCTGATAAAAAAATGTCCAAACGCAAATCAATGTATGCAATGTTGCCAATTTTTTTTTCTTTAAATGGTTCCTGAGGTCATAGATAGCATGGCACAACATTTTTGTATCAAGATTTTCGACTGAGAATTTTACGAAGAACATCGTCACGTGTAGCGTTTCCGCCAATTTAAACACACCCTGTATATAAGAAAATTATGTTATATTTCCAATTAAGAAGGGTTCGATGAATGCACATATGAAACTGGTGGGGTTCGGTACCTCCAACAAGGTTAAGAACCACTCAGCTAGAGTATAGGTTTAAATTTGGCAAAGTAGCCAAATTCGATGCTTATTGATAATCCAAAAAGAAATTGGAAATATCTCAAACGGTACCTATCCGAGAAAATTAGGAAAAACTGGAAAGTCCATTTTTGTAAATTGTTTATAACTCCTTCGGAGTTTGAAATATTTCGAATGTGTTAAAACATTGGCCAAGCAACTTTTTAAGCCGAATCGGTTGGTGGTCACAAATTTTTCCTAGGTCGATTCGTTTTTGTTTTAGACAACCAACTTTGTTTTTTCTTATGGGCAGCATATCGCGTTTTTCTTCGTTATAAAAGTTCATTTTTACGACTAACAGGCCTTCAAAACTTTTAGTTTGTTGATCGGTTGTCATGGAAACAACATAAACTACTATGACCGGCCTACCTGATTTATAATGGTTATTGTTTAAAACGTATTTTTTCAAATATCACAATGAAAGAAAAAGTAAAATACCATGTGTGATACATCAATAGATTTAGAAAAATAAATGCTATTTAATAATGTAAATAGCAAAAATTGCGCCCATAAGAAAAAACAAGTTGGTTGTCATAAAACAAAAACGAATCGATCTAGGAAAAATTTGTGACCACCATCCGATTCCGCTTAAAAAGTTGCTTGGGAAATGTTTTAACACATTTGAAATATTTCATACTCCAAAGGAGTTATAGACGATTTTCAAAAATCGTATTTTTCGGTTTCTCCGAATTTTCTCGGATACCGTTTGAGATATCTTCAATTTCTCTTCGGATTATAAATGAGCACCAAATTTAGCAACTTTGCCGAATTTAAACCTATATTCTAGCTATTATAATCAGCGCGATCCCCATGCTTCAACTCGAATTTCAATCACCCTGTATAAATCTAAAAAGAGAAGAAGCATGTTTATTGCAAATATACGATGATGTTGATATATCTTTTGTTTATTATAGAATGAAGTTTTATTTGTGTAAAGTTATTGTCTGCTTTCGTTTTTTATCTGTCTAACTAGGTAAATAAATTTTTTACGCATTTTTATTATCATTTTTAACAAACCAATCTGCGTTACTAAGCAAAATATGTTGAGTTTTGATAAGGTCAAACATATCACTGTTTTGAATGTTATACAAGAATTTCCGCGCCGTTAATGCTTTTGTGGCAAACCAATTGTGTTTTTTTATTCAAATTTCGTTAAATTAATCAAAGTTTGAGTGAACTTTCATGAAGGTATCGGATTAAAAATTGGATGAATTACAAATATATTTGACCTGATCTAGTCTTTTTAGAACTGTATACTCGTATAGGTATTTTTTAATCGATTAATAACTTTGGACCTATATTTTAATCACCGTAGCATAGTTTTAGTTTCATAACAAAATCGCGACATGTGTTACTAATATTATGAGGACTTTGTCTTCAATATACAAGCCCTTTTGGATATTAATTTAGAAAAAGCTCAAAATTGCTTCTTGTTTTTGTTTATACGACATCTATTCCCCAGTCTATCTTATTATTAAACCTTATATAAAGAAATTCAACTAGCTCAACTATCAATTTTGGTTATTTTAATAACAGAAATCTTTATGAACACGTGTTGTTTAAAATACACCCCATAAATATGGGCATTCATTGAAATACACTGCCCTACATACAAAATACTGCTTGTGGGTGCAATTCTGTTATTTATGGCCAATAAAAAAATACTGCCTTGTTCCAAATGGCGACACCTGCATTCACCTACTGAAACTCAGTAACGGTGAGTTGACTTTGGTCTATAAATATTCACCTGCAACATCCTTTTTCAGGATTTAAGTGTTGCTGTCAAGTATATGACACAAAACTCAAACGTTGGGCAGATAGAAAAATATTACAAATTTTAGACAACGATATACAGGGTGTTCCAGATTACGTTTCCAGCATGGGGATCTCGCTTATTGTAAGAGATACGGGTTTGTTTAATTGGGATGAAATATTCCTTAGTACAGGGTGACTTGTGGGAAACGGACGTTTTTTGAATGAACAGAACTCGGTTGATTTTCAAGTTTTTTTTTGCAAAATGAAAAATAACATCTGCCATTTGCTATAACAAAGTCAAGTATCCTCTTGAACGAAAAGCATATACTGCAAACGCATCCATGGAAGTTGTTAGAAACACGTTCCCTGGCCGCGTCATTTCGCGTTTCGGTGACTTGCCGTGGCCCCCAAGATCACCAGACTTATTTTCCTGCGACTTTTTTTTTTGGGGGCACTTAAAAGAACGTGTTTTTGCCCACAAACCGCGTACACTAATGGAGGAAAGATGCCATTACAGAAGAGACGCATTTAATTGACGCACAACTGCTAGGCCGAGTCATGAATGACTTCAGGCAGAGACTTGAAACTTGCATTCAGGAGGGTGGCCGCCACCTGATGGATATAATTTTCCATAAATAAATAATTATGGTAAATCAAATAGCATAATGTTGTTTCTCAATTTGTAAAAAATAAGTTTGCTTTTTCTTGAAAATCAACCGAGTTCTGTTCATTCATTTGTATACTTGAATAAAAACAAACAACTTTTCGTTCAAGATGATACTTGACTTTGTTATATCAAATGGCAAATGTTATTCTTCACTTTGCAAAAAAAAAAAAAAAAAAAACAACTTGATAATCAATCGAGTTCTATTCATTCAAAAAACGTCCGTTTCCCACAAGTCACCCTGTATAAGAGGGGACACAATCAATTTTTAAAAGAACAAAATTCCTCGTGCTTCAGATGTTATAGCAAAAAATATGAAAATATCGAATTTATTTTTCTCTCATAACTTTTTTGTCTTAATCATTGGAACAATTTTATCTGTACTTTCTTAAGCCTAGTCCAGACTGTAAACAAATGTTTCGGAACAGTGTTCATGAACAATGTTCCCGATGTTGCTGAACAGCTCAACTTTGTTTCTAGCTTGTTTCGGAACTGTTTCACTATGTTGCGAAACAAAAAAAGCCCTGTTCATTGCTTCCCGTTAAAATGGAAAACATTGGAACATTGAACAAGTCTGTTCTCAAACACGGTTCAGTCAAACAGAGTTTTGGTTAGAGTGATTCTTGGTTATATATTTATTACAATGTGGAATCGAAAAACTTTACAACTGATGGAAAAAGTGCATGGCACATCTTGTTTGTGGGATGTCACATGTGGTGAATACAAAAATAAGAGTAAAAAGAGGGATGCTTTTGGAAATATTGCGTAATCATGTGATGTAACAGTTGCTGAAGTTGTAAAGAAAGTGCACATGCTAAAATCCCAATTTCGACGAGAACACAAAAAAACTGCAAGGCACTAAGAAAAGTGGTTCTTCACCGAAGAAGTGCAATTGGTTTGGGTACGAGCCGCTTTTATTTTATTTGATTGCTTTGATATTTTGAAAGTGTACATGAGACTTGTAAAGGAATTTCTACTGGCTAGAAATCGAAGTGTAACAGCTAGCTAGCCTAATCGATTGAAGAATTGATTGTCTACCTAAATGTAGTATTTTTCCGGGATATTTTTCCTCCAATCATAAGCAACAGAACTTCGAAATCATTTGGCGACAACCTAGTAAAATTTTTAAAACCTGCTCCGTCTTCAAATTGTAGGTCTGTCAAAAGCTCATTGCCATAACTGGTGCCTTCCATTAGTGCTTTCCATATCAACCACCTTCTTCTTTTCTTTATTCCTTCGGCCGTTAAGTAAAATAAATAAATTGGCAGCACAAATTCCTGGACATGATAATCACTTGAGAAACACCGAAACACTGGCTTTAGTCTGGACGCGGAACAATGCATACAGATTGTTCCGAAACAATGTTTCGCAACTGTTTAGAGGTTTAGACAGTGTTCAATATTGTTCAGAAACTTTGTTTACAATCTGGACTAGGCTTTATGGTAGGTACTTTTTTATGTACAATATAAACATTATTTTAGTTTTTTTTATAACACCTACCATTTTCGAGATATTATCCCTAATTTCATTTTTTCTTATGGGCCGCGAACTTGGCTATGGGATAGTTAAATGTGCTTTTTTTACTTTTAAATGCGATATTACTTGCCATATCTATTCATATAAATAAGTCACAAAATGGTATTTAACCACTTATCAAGCTATCTATGAAAATAAAAACAAAAAACAACAAATTAAATGTCCAATGACATTTACCATTTGTCTGCTGTATTATTTATTAGAATTTTGTATTATTGTTGCGAAATTCGATAGTCGGTTTAGTAATTGTCATAATGATTTAAAAATAAAGAACATTTTGACATGTTGAAATGCTATATTCTTTACAATAAAAACTGTGTAGAAGCTGAGTGAATATACTTGAAGATATATCCCGAGACAAGGCAATGAAGAATGCATAATTACAGAATTTTGGAAATAAATTTAAAAGAATATGGTTTTTTTGAGAAACCAACCAAAAATTTAAAACAAATAAATAAAGAATTAGAATTATCAGTTTCTATGGCAAATAATGCAGCGTTTCAACATATAAAATTTTTAATTAGGTAGTTGTAAATGTGCCCATAATTATATGATAACAAATTTGCTACAAAGACTATCGAATTACACAACAATACTATAAAATTCTAATAAATGATACCGCATAAATAGTAACTATCATTTGATATTTAATTCATTGTTTTTTGTTTTTATTTTCATAGATAGCTTGATAAGTGATTCCTAAGGAATAATTAATCTACTTTAAACAAACCTGTGTCTCTTATAATAAGCGACATCCCCGCATTGTGCATTGTTGTCTTGCACACCCTGTATAGTTTAAAATTATTGGTGTAATACGCGCTACAAATAAAATTGAATTTGAGTATTTTTCAACAAAAATGCAGCTACGCTACTAAAACAATTGAATGTCGTTTGCAATTGTTTCATACATTTCCCAACCAATCAGAACAGTATTAACTTTGTTTGGAGTGTTTATCTACATTCTACACGTTCAAGTGTTTATAGCAATCAATTGTTTGCGAAATTTATTTGCTAGATTTATTTGCGCAATTACTGTTTAATGCTTCGCACGTAAATACTTTTTATTCAAATGCACAAAATGGTCTTAAATAATATGCGATTAATCTTTTGGTTTTCTATAAACTTTTGAAACAAAATTTGTGATAATATTTGGCGGACATTGTGTTACAAGTTCTTAGTAGCACCAAGCAAAATGGAATTTAAAAACAGTTGAAGAGTCTTTTGAAAAAATGACAAAACCTGATGATACCCAAGGCGCGCGGGCCATTGAATCGCTGCTAAGTTACCGTATTTCGGGTTATACCGTCTCTCTCGTGCGCCGCGTTCTCTCTTTCTCGCTTGATTAGATAACCATCGCGACTATTCAATATCAAATTCATTTACTATATGAATAAATTCGGAGGTTTTGGTTAAAGTTCGCTGTGGGTTATATCTGTTCGGTCTTGATTCTCAAAAAGAGCTTACAAACAAATAAAATCAACAATAAAATGAATCATTACTATTATTAATAAGGTTAAAGGATAATCCACGGCCAGTTTGTGAGTTTTAGAATTTGTCTTAACGAGAAATTACTTAAGAGGTCTTTCAATTACTTAAACAGTTTCGCCATAGTTTGTATTCCTAATAATTCTGACGTTTAATGGGCTATTACCAAGCAACACGTTCTCATCGCAATAAAATAAAACTATTGCAAAATTATCCATGCCCTTTGGTCATTAAACTGATAATAATAACAATAAGTTAAAAGTAGGTATTTGTATCTACCAAAAATTTAAGTTTGGTGGCAACAAAAACAGGTAATTCGTTTAATATTTAACTTATGTAGGTACCTATGCATTATTTTTGCTAAAACTTGGTGTATTTTTTTTTTGGCAACAGCGATAATATTAAATGTGAATAAATGATCAAATCTGTTGTATTTTTACAGTTATTGAGTAATTTTTTGTCTAATATATAAGGTAATTCCGGGACAGTTGCCCCACCTAAGGCAAAAAAATCAGCTTTTAATAATTTTTGACTTTGTAGTCTCTGAAAAAATGGATATGCATAGCCAATTCAATTGAGAATAACGCACGACATTCAAAATTTAAATATTACGACCGAAAGTTTACAAAAAAAAAATAGGCAAAACCATGTTTTTGGCCATCTCTCCCGACAGTGCGGTTGAGATGCCCCATATAAATGGGAGTGATGCCCCCCCCCCGGCCTTAAACGATCAATGAAACCAAAAATATTTAATCCAAAATGTATTTTTATTGATATGTTACGAATCGTACACTCGATTGATCATATCAACTTAACACACTTACGACGTTGTTATGTACGACGACGATAACGACGGTAAAGGAGGACGAACGTTTCGACGCTTAGTCTGCTTGTTCGTCTTCTTAAAATATTTAGCTCGACGTCGGCTTTAAATTTTTTTAATGTAATTTATTTACAGAACCAAGAAGTTTGTTTAAGATTACAACTTGACTGGTATTGAATGAGAACTTGTATCGAATTAATGCATGTGGTCAAATGAGAACTTGAATTAGAATGTATTTTGCAACTTGACTTACTACCTAACTATTACAAAAATGTTATCCCTTTGCTATGGTTGGTCATCCTAGCTAAGGGATTTGTCCCTGAACATATGTTAAAAAGATTTTGTTCTTCTTAATTCTTCTCTAAATTGTTCTGAAGACCATTGCCTTCTGGTTTTATCAGATGTTTTCCTCATATCTATACGTCGTAGGCATCTCTGAACATAGTTTATTTTTCATAAATAATGTCAAAATAGTGTTTCTAGGATGCTTGTGTTACAGTATTAATTAATAAATTGATTAGTTGTTGCTGTATTGTGTATAAGGAATAGATGTTCCACCGGGGCATCTGTACCTCGATAAAATGGGGCAACTCTCCTTTTAGTACGGGTTAGATGCCCCAGGGGAAAAAAATATGGAACTTAAAAGATACCGGTGTATCTTATTGCAATAATAACCTTAACAATGTATTTGAGAAGCTGGCAAAAAGAATTCCATGAAAAATAATAAATTTCGAATTGCCGGTATCTTTAAGTTATTACTACATTATAGTGCCATGTTAAAATTGTTGAACTCATCTTAATTTTGTTGACAACCGCACACCACCCGAAATTTTTGCCAACGGCAGTATGCCTTCCAGATAGCAACTGTTACGGAACAATAATACAGTACAAATTTTGGCATCTGTCATTAGCATGCGAAAATAGAACAACCGAGGCATCTCTCCCAGTGGGGCATATCTCCCGGAATTACCTTACCCGTTTTTGTAAAATAACTGTACAAAGTAAGTAAACGTAGATAAAAATTTATTAAATTAAATAAATGCATACCTACTTGTAAGGCTTTTTAACTCTTAGATAACCACAATTGTCTGATTTTCAGTTTAGGCCTAACCCAAGATTTTTAAACATAATTTTGCATTGTGTGTGTTTATTCCTGCATTTAATAAACCCTGAAGAAGTAACCTTTAGTAACCTGTAATGTACAATATGAGGCATATTTTTGCAATTATTTTGGAATTGTTTATTTCATTTTTTTAATAATCTGTGAATTTTCGGAGTTTTTGAAAAGTTTTAGTCGTTTTTGTGGTAACTTTGGGCGTCACTAACCATGGAAGGTCGCAATTAGGGATTCTGAGTCTCGACAATTTTTTAAGTCCCGGGACTCGAGACTTTTTTTATCAAAGTCCCGGGAATTCCCGGGACTTCGAGACTTTTGCGAATTTTATTTACCTACTAGAAAATGGTGGTATAACCCGTCAAAAATGACGGAAGATTTTATAAATTGCAAGAAATATGATGCAATATTCATATACTGAAAAATCAACAGCTATTTTCACAGTAAAAAATAAATTATTTCTATACAGTGACATTGTTTCTGAAAGCACAGGCTACCTACTTAAAATTGCTTCTTTGAACGTGTCGTAATCGTGAATTACACAACTCGTGAATCGGTCGTGACAGTTGACAGAACGCGGCTAACTTATAATAATTTTTTTAAATTATACCATATTCACTGATTTTGTTTTTGAAGCATTTATTTTATGAATAAAGTGTAGTATTATTATTATTATTATTATTATTTTTAATTTACCTATTTTATATAAAATTAACAATTTTCCATAAAGTTTTATACATAACAGGCACAAGTAAAATATATTTTAACTTATAAACTTAACAATTCTCCTTAAACTTTAAAACATAAAAATATAAAAATATTTTTGCTAAACTCGTGGCAGTAAAATTTGTTTAAAAATTAGAAGTATGAAAAATAAATTTCAGTGTTCAATAACATTGAAGTCTCGTCTCGAGTCTCGAACTAAATGTCCCGGGACTCGAGACTAAGAAAGTCCCGGGAATGTCCCGGGACAGAATCCGTAGTCGCGATATTTTATGTTGTCGCTAGAATCTGATCAAGGCTGTGTTTATTGCATCAAAACATCAAAACTACATGTCTTGCAGAGTTATACGTGCAACTGGCCATTTTCTTCGGAAAAATAGGGGAAGGACTGCAAAGTTGTATTATAAAGGTAATTTTTGCGATCGCGTTGGCCATGAAACCGTCAGAGATTCTCCTATTTACCAATTCGCGCATCCTCTGCAAGTAAAATGGTGCAAAGTTTTTGCAAAAAATCTTAAACGGTTTCGGAGACAAACGTCAAAAACGAAACCCCTGCAAAAGCTTTATGATTTGAGAAGTTGTATATTAACTAAATCTGTGCGTCTTGCATAGGTATGTGTCTAACAGTAAATATGTTAAATTGGTTGACATTGTGTTGGCCGATTTTCAGGTACTTATACCGAAAATTGGACAGTAAAAACAACTTTAAGTTTTGTTGTCTAAAAATAATTTCTGAACATTTTTATTGAAATCCAGCATTATATTTCAAAGAACATACTTTGATTTGAAAAATCACACCATATATGTTATCGAACATTCAATTAATTAATCACGAAGTGTTCAGCTCTCGAAATGTTGTACCAAATATAGCAACATTTAAACAATTTTGAAAAACATTTCTGTGCTTTTTTGTCAATTTTTGCAATTTTTCAGATAATTTCCGGAATTTCCTTGTAATTTTATAGATCAATGGGTAGTTTTGTTGTATTTAGTGTACAAAAATCAACGTATAGACAAGCTTTATAATTTATCGGTGAATATAGGCACGATTTTGTAATGTTGTGGCATTCAGTTCACAAAAATTATGGAGATGTGGTCATATAGGTAATTGGTGCATATTTTCTTACACCCTTTTAACACCTATCTGTACGAACAATATTAAAGAGCAAATATATTTTGTAAATCGGCTAAAACAACGTTAAGTTGGCAGACAGCAAAAAAAAGTGCTTAGCAAATAAATGCCAATTTTAGATTTCCTGCAGATAGGACCAATTGATTTACAATTAAGTGCAATTTGGAGGCAAAGTTTATTGACTTACAGGAAAATTTAGAGATCATTAAAAGGGAACGTTTGGAGAAAAAAATAAATAATAATGCTGCAAGCAAAATTATCTATCAATGCCTGACAAAGAATTTAAAGAAATTAGCGTCGGATATTTTAACTATATTTTCCTCCACATATGCGTATGAGTCACTGTTTTCACAAATTAATTTGATAAAAACGAACATGTGCGTATTAGCCAAAAAGCCGTTAAAATCGTAGGTATTATGTGATCGTAGAAAAAGTAAGCTACATTAGACGAGTTGTAAAGCAATTACGCAATAAGTAATATACTTTTTACAACCCTTGTTATGTAATTCTATTTCTATTAGGAAATATTTCTATTAGTAAAATATTTAATATATCTTTTAAAATTTAGTTATGTATCTTTAGTTGTTGTTGTTTAATAACAAATTTCTATTATTGTCAATAAAAAATGTTTATTTAATACCCTTCATCTCCTAACAATCGTTTATGTTTTTTTTTTATTCATTGCAAGTCACCTGGCACGCCAGCGTTTCAAAATGTGAATATTTTAAAAAATTGGCACGCGGACATAAAAAGGTTTTTCACCCCTGTCCTAGGGCAGCCTGTACATTTTCAAAGATGCAAAAAAAATTGATTTCGCCACATTTTTCAATGAACCGTTATCTTATAGTTAGATATTTTTAATTGAGAATTATTTACAGGACGTAAGAAAAGATTTTAAAACAAATTTTTCAAATACAGCTTCGTAAAAGTTCAAGTAGACGCGCGGTGTTACAAACTACATCTGGTTCTGCACAAATTGTGAGTCAATATTGAAGTTGTTACTAAGAAATCCAACAATAATTTACTATTTGCTCTGCGCGCCTCGTCAAACACACTTCAGTAAATATTAGCCACGGTACGACAATATTTCAGCTCACGGCGTTATTAATCTTTATGAACGTCTCCAAAAAGGTCATAAATATCCCTCACCAATCCCCCCACAGGTGCATAGAATTGCGTTGATCAATTTATTTAAAAAAAAAACTAAGACTAAAAACTCACGCGCCTGGAAGCTATTTAGAAAACATGAACTCACATTTCGTTATCTGGTTGTATACTTTTTCGATGCGTTCCTTGAGAATTTTGATGCTCTTGTCCGGCAGTGTCGGCAAGACGTCCTTCACCTTGGGGCTGTTTTGTTTGTCGAACATTTCGCGCAAGAGCGTCCCGATGTTCCCATGTTGCCGAAGAGTCTTGATAATATTAGCCGTTCGCTTCCTGAACACGCACAAGTTATCGAGCAACAAAGAGTGGTAAATTTCGTATTTCTTGAGCAACCTATATCCGTGCAACAGTCCCGATTCGTTGTCTAAAAATATCAAGAGGTTCGTGTCGACCTTTTTCGCAAGATTATGGGCCGGCGCGTCCATGATATTAACGTTCCACTGATAGTTGTACAGGTTGTTAACGATACGATCCAAATTCGCGGTCAGGTAATCGAAGACAATCAAGTCCGACCATTGGGCGAGTTCGACGAGCGGTCGCAAGTCGGAACTTGTCATGTTGAGGACGTCCTGTTTGTTCAGGTGTCGTTCTACGGGTTTGAAAACGGCCGGAATGGTCGCGTAATCCAGGTCCGAGATGTACTGGGTTAGGACGATTGGCCGGTTCGAGTTCCATTGCGCCGCGGCGATCTCGTTGCCCAAATTCCGCCAGAGAGGCGCTTTGAGATCGACCACGCTCACGGTGGACGGCGCTAGATTCGGAAGCTGCAGGATCTGCGCTAGGTAAAAACTGAAGAGTTCGCCCTGGATTTGATCCGTGTTCTGCCGATACCGGACGCATCCTTGCAACCCGTCCTGGAACGTCACCAGCCGATTTTGCATCCGTCCACAACCCGTTTCTAGTTTCACGGCCACTCCACCTTGCACGTAGTTACTCCACGTTTCGTACTTCTTCCGCCCGTAACCTTCAGGTAACGCTTCTTCCACTTTACTCCCCCAGTATATGTTATTCTCTATGAGCAACTCATCGCTGGGGTTCTTCGTAAAATGATCAACGAACGACACCGTAGGGTACTCATTGACGTCCGTTTTATTAGGGGTTTTAAACCCGTAACTATTATTCACAAATATAGTTCTTATAGCGGCGGAATTATTCACAAAATTCGGTCTGTCTGTCGCGTTTTTCGGCGCATTTTGTAGACACATCACCGGTATTAGAATTCCTATAAAGAGTCCTACACTAAACGCTAGTATCACACTTAAGAAACACAAATTTTTGTACATGGGCTTCGGTTTTTGGCCCGTTTTGTAGTCACTACACCACTTCGGCGCGGCGTACATCGCGGCCAAATGTTTGTCCTCTAGATTGTTGTACAGTACCATCTTGTTAGAAGCGCTCTTGTCGCATTTTGTTTCAAAAACAAACCGCACGCGATACTCGTCTGTTAAAACAACTGCACCACGCGTTTCAATTTTGTTTTTTCTTAATTAACGAGCTAGCTACACGAGCCATAGATACCCGCGATTGTGAATAGTAATAAAGATACTTTAGGCGGTGTTGTACAAGCTCTTTTTTTCGTCTTGTTTTATTGTCCCCAGTTATGTTAATTAATTTGATGAACTCGACGTTGGAATCAAGTGGTCCGTATACTCCCCTTGCGTAAGGCCTTTTCGGGACGAATTCTTTGCCATGTGCTCGTGAAACAAAACACTGCGGCCGGTACACAAGTTCTTCCAATGTTAACACGATTATTTTTAGTAGGCAGTGAATTAGCACGACATAATTTGCGGCTTGATTTATTCAGTAAACGGTATTAATTTTTTTCCTGCGCCGCTAATTACCCGCGTTTAATTTAATTAACAGATTTGTTATTAGCTCGTTGCTTGTTTTAAAATTCCTGAGACGTTTTTTTCTGTCCGTGTTCTTTCCAGTTCGTTTTCGGAGCTGGGGCGAAGAAGTCACGCGAAACACAACCCCTTTTTGTGACTAACGCCGCCGTTAGTTAATAAGCGACCCGCCGTCTCACGAAAATTCGCTGAGTCCGGTGCCGCCGCCGTTCACAATTTTCGATTTTTTTTCTCGAAGTCGGCAGTTCTAGCGACTGGAGAGGCCGTCCTGCCAGCGTGAACCGCTTAAAGAAACTGAACAGTGAACTAAGGTGACTTGATTCTTCAACTTGAAACGTAACAATAATGCAGAGAGGGACATAGAAATACTTGACATATTTGGCCGGAGTGAGACGGACTTATCACGGTATACACTCGCAGGCGGAGAGAGATGTGTCTCGCAAATGAAAAGTTGAAGGAAGACGCAAGAAAAATAGTAAAAAGCTTGTTCGCTGGAGATGGATTTATTGGAAGCGTTTAGTGGGAGGGAGATGAAGAAACAGGTATACTTCATTGTGAATATGGCATTTGGAAGGTCGAAAAGGATGCTAGATATGTTTGCTGTACGACAAATAACTAAGATTTGAAATTATTGTAGCGTCTTTAAACGTTGCTGCTGAAGAATATTACCTACAGACGGCTCAAAGTAAATTTTAAAGTGGCACGTTTATGTTATTTTGGGAAATTAAAAGTTTTACATTTTGATGTGCATAAAAATATTTATACTAAGCAGGGTTGAGCAGATTTAAATCAATTGATTTAAATCACGATTTAAATCATGATTTAAATCAAGTGATTTTTTAAAAAAAATCATTGATTTAAATCAAGTAATTTTTTAAAAAAAATTATCAATTTAAATCACAGATTATATGAGTACAATATAATATTTATAGTAAAACAAAATTGTATTACTACATATTAGTAATTAAATACACGAAATAGTGAATAACCCATATCAATTTGCTCTTGCAAAGTAATATTCATTGCGGAAATGCAATAATTCAAAAAATAAATGCAAGTTTTTGACGTTAGCGAAGTGAACAGTCAGTTTTTTCAATTTCCACGGCACTCTATTACTTCAATAAATATTTGAAGAAAAATGTCGAATATCTCGAAAAGTATGAGTTTTGGGTATAGGACATACTAAACAAAATATGAAGCTCTTTTAAAGACGAATTCGATGACATAAAAAAATACAGGGGTTTGCATTTGAAAAAATCGAGTTACGAGCTTCTGAAAATCATGGAAGTTGCGACCTATTTATAAACACCCCTGTATGTGTGATTCAAATTTTTTCATATCGAGCGAACAGAGAAATTTTTTCTGCATGTCCATACCAAATTACAACTCTGTACTTCAAAATAACTTCAGGAGAACTTTTTAAATGGAGACTTAAAACCTTGAATAATTTAAAAAATTATTTTTTTTTACAACGCCGTATAAAAAACCTGTAGTATTTTATATTGATGCAAAGCTAAAATTAAGGCGGTCAAAAATATTAAATAAAAAATTGGGTGTTGTATTTGAAATATAAAAGTTGCTATTAGTTTCAGAAAGGTGACTCACCCTGTATATTTAAAAATATTTTTATTGTGTGTTTAAAAAAAAATTGTATAAAATAGCATTTGAATCAACTTCATATCTCAAGCCGTTTAGCCACAATCGACCGATCTCGCACTAATGACTCACCCTGTATATAATTAATTAAACATCACCATTCAGCACTGATTTTTTCAAAATTCTTAATCATTATATTTAATTTTTCATTTTGACAAAAATTCACCACTGAATTAAATATATTGGTTATTAAATATATTAGCACAAAACAGAAATAGCATGTGAATATGTCACTAAATTCGATAATATGGTACATTTAATTTAAATCAAAAAAATCTGATTTAAATCAAATAAATCGATTTTTTTGATTTTTTTAAAAAAATCATGATTTTTATCCACGCTGATACTAAGTATAGAGAAATTTTACTCATATTTGTTATCTCGGTTACTTGCATTTTTCCCAGTTTACATTATTTCGCACTGACGCTAACGAATTGCCATTTTTCACAACTGTAAAGCAGGGTTGAGCAGATTTAAATCGATTGATTCAACTCACAATTTAAATCATGATTTAAATCAAGTGAAAAAAAAACGCATCAATTTATATCACTGATTATATGAGTACAATAAAATATTTATAAAAGAGCTAAATTTTATTACTATTAGTAATTAACTACACGAAATGGCAAATAAACTATATCAATTTGCTCTTGCAAAGTAAAATTCACTGTGGAAATGCAATAATTCAAGGAATAAATTACAAGTTTTTGACGTTAGTGAAGTGAACACTCAGTTTTTTCTATTTCTACGGCACTCTATTTGGTTCAATACCGATTAGAAGAAAAAATGTCGAATATCTCGAAGAGTATGCGTTTTGGGTATAGGTAGGCCTACCACAAGGGATTGCAATCACGGGATTCGGGATCCCGGGATCCCGGCCGCTTTTTGGTCTGGAAAATCCCGGGATTTTAAATTTAGAATCCCGGGATTTTCGAGATTTAAAAAATTTAACTATAAGTACATTATTTTGAAAAAAAAATTGCTCATAGTATCTACTTAACGTGAATAAGTTGAACGATGCAATTTTGCAAGTTTAAGCTTGTTTACGTCGCCGCTCGCCGTCTTATGTATGATAACAAAATTTAAAAAAATTCTTGTACTAAGATAATAATCATCCTAATTTCTTATATTTTTGTTACTTATAAAACAGTCTATTTTTTAAATTTTTAGTGAATTAAAGTTGTGCTTTGTTTGAGTTTTTAACAGATTCAGCAAATTTATGTTTATGTAATTAAGTATTCTAATGTATAATAAGTTTAATTTCATTTATTTAAATGTTATATCTAATAATTCGATTATTTCTATAATAATAAAACATAATAGGTACGGTAGGTATACCGAGTGTTAACCACCAGCCGTGAACCTAGGGAATTAACATTGGTTTTAACTTTTTTTCGGATTCCTGCTCCCCAATTGAATTTATATTAAAATTAATGATAACAATAAAAAGATAAATTTATTGCGCATCATTTGAGACCATTAATAAGCTTAAATGTTTAATATTTAGTTTATAATTAATATTTTAAAATTGGATTAATTTTACAAATATAAGTAGCCATGACTGTCAATCTGACATTTGTCTTCATTAATTTTTGTTACTATCTGTCAATTTTTAAATCAGCGAGTTATTTCTTTAACGATTTTGATTAAAATGAAAAAAAAAACTATAATAGAGGAAAAGTTTTAATGGTGTAAAAAAATTACTCGCTGATTTAAAAATTGTCAGATAACAAAAATTAATGAAAACAAATGTCAGATTGACAGTCATGGCTACTTATATTTGTAAAATTAATCCAATTTTAAAATATTAATTATAAACTAAATATTAAACATTTAATCTTATTAATGGTCTCAAATGATGCGTAATAATTTTATCTTTCTATTGTTACCATTAATTTTAATATAAATTCAATTGGGGAGCAGGAATCCGAAAAAAAGTTAAAACCAATGTTAATTCCCTATGTTCACGGCTGGTGCTTAACACCCGGTATATATATAAATATATATTTTTTTCAATTATTATTAACATCTTTGCACCTATGATATAATTAAAACAAATTAACAGAAATTATAGAGGAAACAAATTTTAAAAAAAGTTAATAAAAATAATTGGTAATTACCAAATTATTCAATAATTATGTAAACCATTTGTAATCAAAAAATATATATACACTGCATTAGCTTCTGTTTTTAAGCAAATACTTCACATTATATATAATCCCGGGATCCCGGGATCCCGGGATTAGAACATCTTCAATCCCGAAATCCCGGGATCGTAAAATTTGATCGGGATTGCAACACCTACCACACGTCCCGGTTTGGCCGGGACAGTCCCGGTTTAGATAATATGTCCCGGTGTCCCGGTCGGTTCGCGTTTGTCCCGGTTTCTGAAAAAAAATATTCCGCGCCGAATTTTTTGTGAAATCTGTTCGCGCGGGTAACAAAAAGCGCAAGGAGCTAAGAAAAACGTGTTTTCAATAATTTTGTTGTTAAACGTCTTTGCGCGGGTGTTATAGGGTTGCACGCTTTTGGGGTGGACATATGCGTTTCTGTGAGAAAATATTAATGTGTATGCTTAACGCATGCCATTGAAGATATTCATAGTAATGTACGCTTTTTGTTTATAAACTTTTGAGCTATTTAAACAAGCAACAATAAAATAAATTTAAAGCAGAAGCTTATGTTTTTACGAGTTTTTAAAATTTTTGACTAAAAAGTATTGCTTTTTAATATTGATATAACATTATATTTATAGTTCCTGTACCGAAATGGAATTTAGTAATGAAAGTTTTTACCTTTATTACGAATAATTTTGTAGAAGGTCGGGGCACTCTGATAAAAAAAATCAGAAGAGATTCTGCCATAAATCTTTAATTTTTGATGATGGTAAAGTACTCTCTTTGCATTAAAACAAGTTCGAACTGTTAAAATTTGAAAAAAAATCGCCTGCGGCGCATTTTGTCCCCCCCCCCACTTTTTTGCCCATCTCTTATTATAAAAAAAAAGGTTCTCGTGTCCCGGTTTGACTTGACGAAAATATGGTAGGCCAAGGTATAGGACATACTCAACAAAAAATTAAGCTCTCTTAAAGAATTCGATGACATAAGAAAATACATGGGTTTGCATTTGAAAAAATTGAGTTACGAGCTTTTGAAAATCATGGAAATTGTCACTTATTTATGAACACCCCTGTATGCGCGATTCACATTTTTTCGTATCAAGCAAATAGAGCAATGTTTTCTGCATGTCTATACCAAATTATCATACAACTCTGTACTTCGAAAAATACTTCAGAAGAATTTTTTAAGTAAAGACTTTCAACCTTGAAAATTTTTGGAAATATTTTTTTTTAGTGAATGCCGCATAAAAACCTGTAGTATTTTATATTGATGCAAAGCTAAAATAGACGCGCCAAATATATTAAATAAATATATTCAGGTATTAAATCATTGTCACTATGAGGAGTAGTGAAATCTTCGGACATTTCACTTTATTTAACATTATTAAAATATATTTCTTTTGCAGGTTATAATTTTATTTATGTCAATGTCAGTGTGGTGGTGTCGCTGTGGAACTGAAATGGTTGATTAATACTTTATACATAATAATTGTCATTTACTTCGTTAACATTAACTTTCTTTTTATAATATAATTTTAAATTCGTAGAAGAAATAGCATTTACGACTACAGATGATATAAGTTTTTTCGTTCGTGAGATTTGCTCACAGCCGCTTCGCGGCTCGTGAATAAATCTCACCTCACGATAAATCATTAACTTTCATCTCTTGTTGTAAAATATACCATTTTCTGCGTCCCTCCAGAAAATCAGTTGATTCCGATCAATCTTTAGGCTAGAAATCTTTACTGGCCTAGGCCAAAAAGTAAGTGGTTGCCATGGTAATGGGTTGTCTTTACCGGCTTAGGCTGGAAAGTAGCTGGTTGCCATGGTGATGAGTTGTTTCGTTGATTTGCGCTGGCAAACAACCGTCATTATACCACCAAGCGAGGTTTCACCTGCAGTTTGTTAAGTTGTTGTTTAATTATGGATAGTGACGGTAGTGATTTTGGCGTCAGTGATGGACAGGTTAGGTTAGGTCAGAAAAAAAATTGTACATAACATACCCGTAAAGTGACTTTGCTGGACTCGTATGCTTTCAAGACTCGCCTACGGCTCGTCCCAAAACTGTCCACTCGTCTAGTAAAGTACCACTTTCCGGTCGTTACGTAAATAACTAGGAGTATTACTTTTACATACTTGACCAATAGTACATATTATTACCAAACTTAGTATTAAAAACGAACAAAGTAATTTTTGTATAGGTAAAAAATAAATTACTGAAAACCAGGGACTGAGAACGGAATGAAAACGAAAACGTTAAACGAAATTAACCGAAATTTTTTTAAGAACAAAAACGAAACCGAAAACGAAATTATTATTTTTCGTTCAAGAACGAAAACGAAATAAATATTTTTCAAAACCGGTTTTAACCGGTTTTGTCGCTATTTCAATTTTATTTGTTAAACACAAACACGAATTTACCTTCTGTGCTGGGGAGACTCCACGAGGCAGTAAAAAATCTCTTAAAATAAGTGAGCTTCACTTTTCTCCATATATTTACGTGAATATGTATTAACAACTTTATTGTTTATACTTGAAATTTCGTGTAACACAATTAACGGTACAGATATTCTCTATTTCCAATTTGTTTTTTAGATCATCAATATAGAATATACACCTGATTGGATATATATTATCAATGTGTATGTTTTATTTGCGTTTAGACATAATAATAGTAAAATTTATTTTTACTTCGAAAAGGACTATTGTAAAAGAAGATTTATTGGAAGATGTGTTGCTAGTAAGATTTAACGGAATGTGAAAATGTATATTGTATGGTATGTACAAACTATAAAGTTAAAGTTTATTTCAAGTTAATATAAGTTTTTTTATTATATCTTTTTTATTTATAACATTTAGTAAATTATCCACTTGAATTCATTCTTTTGTCTTTTTAAACAATTACACAGGATCTCATTTAATTCAAATGCATAGATTTTTAGTACTAAAACAAATTTAAAACAGCACTTGCTATATTTTCATATTTTTAGATAAAGATCGTGTGTCTAATTTAACCTAATCACGTTGTGTTTTTGCACCTTACGGGTGTTAAACTTAATAAAATGGTTAAATGTTAAAGTGTTTAACGATTTGGCAAATTTAATATGGCGACGGTTCGCCAGTTTAAAATATTCTGTCCGTGAGCATCAAACAAACCCCATCGTCATCGTTTATATTTTAGTTGAGACGTAAATATTGTTATCGTATTTATAGGGGGTTGTGGTCTTGTGGTGACTAGAAATAAAAATGATTTTTTGACGACAAAAAAAATATTGTAAAACCGGTTTTAACCGTTATTATTTCGGTTCACGAAAACGAAAAAAGAATTTTTTCGGTTAGAACGAAAAGAACGAAAACGATATATTTCGTTTTCGTTCCGAACAGAAACGAACGGAATTTTTTTCGTTTTTAGTCCCTGCTGAAAACTGACTATCAGTTACTCGGCAAAATAGAGTAGTTTTACCGAACAAAATTTAACCAACAGTGAAAAATTTGCTTTGAACAGCCTGTATATGGTATGTATTTATGCAAACATGTTCTGTGAAATATTATTTATAAACGTGTGTTCAATTAGTTTTATGAAATATGACAAAAACCTCCTGGTATTGTAGAATCTAGTATGCGTATGTGAATGTCTCGCCGGTGCAATTTATCGTTATTCCCATGTTGATACGGTTTCTTTCTTATCCAACCAACAAATCTGTCAAATAAAACCATATCACGACTCGTTCTCACTATTAAAATGCGCTGTGCGCATTTTTAACATTTTTTGCCTTTCTTCGGCACAGGTCTAACGTACATTACAGGAAATTGAACGTTTTTACTCAAACTTAACAGTTTTAAGAAGAATTAAATTGTCTTTCAAAATGTATGATATTTTATTAGTCTAAAATCAATCGTTTTTGAGTTGTTTAAGTTTTTATGAAAATTTTGACAGAAACAGGACTCTAAGAAAATATTGATATATTATCACAACATAGCAATTTCAGAACGAATTTATTTGAAACTTTGTTCGACAATAGTATCATAGTGATTAAAATTTTAAAATAATACACAGGGTGTTTTTTATTCTCGGTCCAATTGGTTAAACTTCTAACACGGATAAGTCAACTTTTTGAAATAGAACACCCTATATATTTTTACATATTCTTATCGTCTATTATGTCTAAAATAAATAGCCTATTTCTCAAATTATTGCGGTTTTCATGATAATAATGGACACCAACAAAATATTTAGGTAATAGAAATTAATTAGTCGGCTTTGGAAATATCTCGATAATTTGTTTTAAATGTCAAATAACGTTCTATTATCATCTTTTTTGAAGTTTAAGCAATTGGACCGAGCATAAAAAACACCCTGTGTATTATTTTAAAATTTTAACTAGTCGACAATCACTATGATACATACTATTGTCGAACACGGTTTCAAAGGAATTCGTTCTGAAATTGCTATGTTGTGAAATCTCAATATTTTCTTAGAATCCTGTTTCTGTCAAAATTTTTATAAAAACTTAAATAACTCAGGAACGACTGAATTTAGACAAATAAAACCCTATACATTTTGAAAGACAATTTAATTCTGCATCTAAAAAGTGCAAAATATGCAGATTGTTCTATTTAAGAAAACAAAGTGACGTATCGGTACGCAAAAACAAAACACTGTATAGTTGAAAATAATTTTAGGTTATGTAGTAAATTACCACAAACAACTAATATTTGAAACTTTTTTTTGTAAAGATGCCACAAGACGAGATATTGATCCGTTACGTTACTTTTTGTACAATCTGTATTATTAAAAAGGGTAAAATAGCATATTTTACAACAAGAGATGAAAGTCCAGTTTTTTTCGTAGCGGTGAGTGAGCAAATTTCACGAACGAAAACAACCGATTTCATCTCGAGTCGGAAATGCTTTTTTTTTTCTACGAATTTAAAATTATATTATAGAACGAACGTTAATGTAAACGAACCAAATGACAATTATTATGTATAAAGTTTTAATTAATCACTTCATTTCCATAGCGACAGCACCACACTGACATTGACATAAATCCAATTATAACCTGCAAACGAAATATATTTAATATTAATTTTTGTACCATTCTTAGCCTTTTATATAAAATGCTACACTAAAATTAAATTATTTGGTTGGAATATTAACGCAATTTTAATGCATTATGAGTTTATGCCTAGAAAAATCGTAAATTTTACAAGTTGATATTGATATTGACATTGTCATAATTTTCGCCACTAGAGACGAAAGTAAAACTTTCATATAGAGTAGGCAGTCAGAAAATGACAACTTTCCTATATATGGGCAGAAAAAAGCTTTTTTGTGCGATCGTACTAAAAACAGCTGTTTGACGGACGCGTTAGCAACCATAAAGTACTGCATTACCGGCGTTAGCAACGGCCGTAAAAGTTACCTGAAAAGTAACTTTTACGGCCGTTGCTAAGGAGAGGGCCGGTAATGCAGTACGTACTAGGGATTCTGTCTCGGGACTGTCCCGGGACGAAAGTCCCGGGAATTCCCGGGACTTTCTTAGTCTCGAGTCCCGGGACATTTAGTTCGAGACTCGAGACGAGACTTAATGTTGCAGAACACTGAAATTAAATGTGTCTACTTCTAATTTTTTTAAAATTTAATGCCACGAGTTTAGCAAAAATATTTTTAGATATATTTTTATGTTTTAAAGTTTAAGGAAAATTGCTAAGTTTATTAGTAAAAATATATTTTACTTATGCCTGTTATGTTTTAAAGTGCATGGAAAGTTGTTAAGTTTTTTTAAATAGGTATTTATTTGGAAATTATGTATATATTTTATTTACTATAGAATAAAGACTAAATTAAAAATAATAATACTACTACTATTAATACTATACTTTATTCATGAAAAAATGCTTTAAAAAAAATATCCGTGAATATGGTATGAATTTTTAAAAAATTATCATTTTTTGTTGTTTATGGATGTGTGACGTATAAGTTCTGTCAACTGTCACCACCGATTCACAATCACGATACGTTCAAAGAAGCAATTTTAAGTATGTACGGGTGCTTTCCGAAACTATGTCACTGTCAAGAAATAATTTATTTTTTACTGTGAAAATCGCCGTTAAATTTTCAGTATATGAATATTGCATCATATTTCTTGTAATTTATAAAATCTTCCGTCATTTTTGACAGGTTGTACCACCATTTTCCAGTACGTATATAACATTCGTAAAAGTCTCGAAGTCCCGGGAATTCCCGGGACTTTGATAAAAAAAAGTCTCGAGTCCCGGGACTTCGAAAATTGTCGAGACTCAGAATCCCTAGTACGTACGCCGTCATCTGTCAGTGACAGAATGTCACGTAGTTTCTAACCTATAATTTTGAAAACTACTGAAAATTTAAATTGTTTTTAATTCGATCGCACAAAAAATGTAATATGCACCTCGGCCAAAACGTACTTTTTCGGCCTTGCCTGTTTGCTGGCCTCGACTACGTCTCGGCCAGCAAACCAGACGCGGCCGAAAAAGTTACACTTTTTGGCCTTGATACATTAATAACTATTTCGTGAGGTCATAACAATCTATTCTTTCCATTTAAAAAAATGCTAGTACGCAATTTACCTAAGAATTTAAAAAATATTGAAAGGAATGAATGTTTCTATTATAAAGTGCATTAAAAAAAAATCCACAACTTTTCCTCAAAAATATTTTCTTACCATCAAGTATAACCGAGCTATTAACTATTTAAAGAAAATGCTCATTTTAATTTTTGTTTATTATCTAGCGTGCCATGGAACTTTTTTAAAACCTTATAGTATCACTGAATAGGTCTCAGAAAGAGGAACCATTTTGTGTAATTTAAACTTTTTTCGAGAGAAATTTATTGCCGTAAACAGGTTTTTGATATCTCTTTTAATTTTCGATATATGTATAGCCAAAAACCGATTTTTGGCACTTTTCAAAAATGTTAAATATCTCGCTTAAACGAGAAGATAAAGAAAAACTTTAGACATTTTTTGCATCGTTTTTTTGTCCTTAATAAGATAGCTTTATTGATTTTTTTTATACTCATACGAATATTGATATATTACACCTAACGTTCTTATTTTAAATAGCAACCATAGGCAAATTATATATTTTTGAAAAATGCAAAAAATAAGCTTTCGATTGATGTCAAAACCGACTATGGTTGCCATTTAAAATAAGAAAGTTAGGTGTAATATATCAATATTTGTATGGGTTAAAAAAATTGAACATTGCTATTTTATTAACGATAATAAACTATGCAAAAAATATCTTTTAAGTTTTTCTCTATCTTTTTGTTTAAGCGAGATATTTAACATTTATGAATTATCTTTTTTCATACTCGAAATATATCTAACACCATTTTTGGTGTTTTCAGAAATGTTAAATATCTCGCTTAAACGACAAGATCGAGAAAAACTTTAAGGACATTTTTGGCATGGTTTTTTGTCCTTAATAAGATAGCGATGTTAATTTTTTTTGTTCATACAAATATTGATATATTACGCCTTTCTTATATTAAATGGCAACCATAGTTGGCTTTGACATCAATTGAAAGTTTATTATTTGCGCTTTTCAAAAATATATAATTTGCTTATGGTTGCTATTTAAAATAAGAAAGTTGGGTGTAATATATCGGTATTTATATGATTAAAAACAAATTAAATATAGCCATCTTATTAAGAACAAAAAACCATGCCAAAAATGTCTTTAAAGTTTTTCTCTATCTTTTCGTTTAAGCAAGATATTTAACATTTTTGAAAATTGCCAAAAATCGGTTTTTGGCTATATTTCGAAAATTAAAAAAGATATCAAAAACCTGTTTACGGTAATGAATTTCTCTCAAAAAAGAAATCGAGACTACGTACTTAGTTTTTTTTCTATCTTGGATAATAACCGAGATACTCTGTATGGGCATCGAAAATAGGCCACCCTGTACATATTGAAATTTGTATCCAAACAAATGTATTTAATAATTAATTATAAATAAGTAGAAGATTAAAAATAGCCAAGTAAATATATGTATATTCACAGTCATTTAGTTAATTAAGTACATATTAATAATACAAATTTTGGATAATATAATAATAATGCAGTTTATACTGCATGCGTATAATGTCCAAAATATATTCAAACACAATAATCTTTAAAAAATTTATTGATACGTGTCCAGTCTAACTTCAGCTTATATTACTTATAATTTAATAACGAAACTTACTTGGTTAATTAATCATTATTCTGTCTTTAATTTTCACACTGAACAAAAAATAAAGAAACTTGTATTGGTACTATTGGTAGCCTGTAGCCTCCCCAAATGCTGACAACAGTCTCAGCAGACATCGACCGTACACCTTAGGGTTTTTTATTTATGCGCTGACGTAAACAGTCACTAAAAAAAACACTAACACCCGGCATTTTTTTATTAAGTTGGTAAAATAAAGCTGATTATATTAGTAGTAGAAAAATTCATTTAGATTTGGAAATGATTTGGTGTTAACGCCACCGACATCGGCCCTTGAACCCAGCGGCCCACCGGGCATTCGCCCGGTTGCCCGGCGGGCCTGTCCGCCCCTGTGTGGAACACCCTTTGTATTGTATCATTCTAATAATATGCGATTCAATTAGGAAAAAATACATTTTTTACGTATTAGGATTGATTACAATGAAACTAAAATAATTCAAGGCCAGCTATTATATCACTCTGTATTCGCAAACAGACACAACGTTTCTAAAACGCACCTTAAAACATCTGAAGGAGTTGAATGGGTCCAGACTATGAACACATTGTGGTTTTAACCCTCAATGGTGAAACGAACAATCGACGGTTCACTAAACGTCGGTCTCTGACCTAATAACCGGCTCGAGACACAGAGATCAAGCCTAAAAATTAGAAAATAACCAATTACCTGCATTCGATCTACAAAACCCCAATTTGCATATATTTTTGCCTGTTCGTGGGAAAAGTGCACCACAAATATAATGTATCACGCATCGTTCGTCTGTTATAGACTTATAGGTGAGTCAAAAAGACGACGACGACCTCGAGTTAAATGGTTATAGATTTAATTATGTTAAGAGTTCGATTTTTTTGTGATAAAACTCGTTGTTAGGCCGATACTTACATACGCGTCGTTTTATGCAGTGGTGCATTATGGAATTTAGGAGCCTAAGGGCGCTGTGCAAGTCGGCGAACTCTTAAAAAGCATTATAAGTGTGGAGTTCATTTTCTTTTTATTAGAAACCATGCACACAAACTTTTTTAGTGCACATTTCTTCAAAAAATGGTGGTGCCTAAAGTCTATACAGAGTGTCCCAAATTCGTGTAAATGCATGGGGATCTAGCTTATCTTAAGAGCTACGAGGTCGGTTAAATTAGGGCAAAGTTGCGAAATGAGATGCTCATCAAATATCTGCAAAGAAAATTTTCATAGCTGTCTTGGTTCAAAAGTTATTCAAGAAAAATTTAAAAAAATTATTATCGTTTTTTGGCCCTATTCCGACACTTTTTAAGATATCGACAATCTGGAAGCACTTCTCCATGGCAACTTCTTACGCTTTGTATTTTGAGATAACATAGAATTTCCAACAACGTTTCGTCTCTTCAGAACCATCATCAACTTCATTTTTTTAAATACAGCGAATTTTTTTTTATCTCATAGTCGGATAGCATTTTTGGGTCTGATTTCAATGATATACGACACTAAATCTACAATGATATTTTACTACAAAAATTTGAGAAAAACTCATTTTGTCCGATTTTTGAATCAAATGATCTTGTACACAAAAAAAAGCAAAATAAAAAATAAAACAATTTTTTTGTTTTGTTGTTTTATTAAAACTGTCTTTTTGACATTAATTTGATCGTGATTAATTGTATAATTTTCAACCAGCTAGAAATTTTTTGAATTTGTGCTTTTTTTTATTGAATATGACAATCAACACTTTTTAAGGAATTCGAGAAATGTCATAATATACACAAAATTTTGTTTTCTCATGGCATGATTTTTAATTTTCAAGAGTTTATTCAATACTTCATTAAAATCCATTACAATAATATATTTGTATCACACTTTATTTTCTATAATTGACGAAAATTAATTTAACAATACTCCGCAATATACGAAGGGATAGCGAATAAATAAATAAATAAAAAATGTACTACCAGAACGGAGTGAAAATAAAAATTGCGAACAAAGCACAAATGTCAAAGAATTTCTAGCTGGTTGCAAATTATACAATTAATCACGATCATATTAATGTCAAAGCGACAGTTTTAACAGAACAACAAAACAAAAAAATTATTTTGTTTTATATTTTGCTTTTTTTTTTGTACAAGATCATTTGATTCAAAAATTGGACAAAATGAGTTTTTCTCCAATTTTTGTGGTAAAATATCATTTTAAATATTAAGTGTCATAATATCATTGAAATCAGAAGACAAAATGCAATCCGACAATGAGATTAAATTTTTTTCGCCGTATTTAAAAAAATTAAGTTGATGATGGTTCTGATGAGACGAAACGTTGTTGGAAATTCTATGTTATCTCAAAATATTAAGCGTAAGAAGTTGCCATGGAGAAATGCTTCCAGATTGTCGATATCTTAAAAAGTGTCGGAAATAGGGCCAAAAACGAAAATCAATATTTTTAATTTTTCTTGAATAACTTTTGAACTAAGACCTATAAACATTTTCTTTGCAGATATTTGATAAGCATCTAATTTCGCAACTTTGCCCTAATTTAACCGACCTCGTAGCTCTTAAGATAAGCGAGATCTCCATGCATTTACTCGAATTTGGGACACCCTGTATGGTGCATACTCATTTTTCTAACCTGTTTTACCTATGGGTAATTCCGTTAATATTAAAGATACAAAAACGTTTAATTTAGCAAATTTGTGCAGAATTTAAAGGGAAATTTGATACCATTTTCAAATTTGACCTACGTTATCAATTTTTTGAAATATTTTGAAGAAACTGAAAAAGGTCAATTTTTTCAAACTTGAATAATTCCGTAACCATATGGGCTAGAATAATAATAGGAATTGGCTTTTATAGATATTTTTAAGTAAATTTTAAATATGTCAACGAAATTTTTATAGCACTTGCATTTTTTTAAAGAGAAGTCATAGTTGGCTGTGGCCTTATTAAAAAGGTTATTTTTTCTCGTTTCAATGATATAAGGTTTGTTATGCTTTTTTCTTTTAGTTTTTCTTTAAATAATCAAAAACCATTTTTCGTTCTGAAATTGCTATGTTGTGAAATCTCAATATTTTCTTAGTGTCCTGTTTCTGTCAAAATTTTCATAAAAACTTAAATAACTCAAAAACAATTAATTATAGACACATAAAACCCGATACATTTTGAAAGACAATAATTTAATTCCGCATCTAAAAAGTGCAAAATATACAGAGTGTTGTATTTAAGAAAATAAAGTGACGTATCGGTACGCAAAAACTGTGTATAGTTAAAATAATTTTAAGTTATGTAGTAAATTACCACAAACAACTTGTATTCAAAACATTTTTTTGTAAAGTTGCCACAAGACGAGATATTGATCCGTTACATTACTTTTTGTACACTCTGTGTAACATTTTGGGATCCTTGGTTTAAAAAAATTAATGTAATAATTGACCGGTAATGATCCCTGATACACTCGTAATATTGAGTGATGTGTGACAAAACACTTTGAAGTTATTTCGTATAAGCTGACGAAGCAATTTTACCTGATGTTATAAGTCAAGTAAATATTTTGTGTTTATGGACTTCCCCTAATATTAGTCAAATAAATTTTACCTGCTTAATCTGGGGTGCAATAATCATCTTGTTCTCGGACAACTTATTCATAAAGATCTTTTCGGTATCTCTGATGTGATTGGTTGTCGTAAACAAACAAAGGACGTGTATGTAAATATGTATTTTGAAACATTCCTAAAATATTTGGATTTTAAGTAGAAAACGACAAAAGAAATTGACGGAAATTTCAATTAATTTATGTTACATAATACAGTTGTATCTAAAAAGGTATAACGATAAGTGTTTTTAAATAAATACAGTAGTTATAACTATGCAACTGCCAACCTGGATGTATTAAGGATTAACAGAATAGTAGGCTGTAAAAATGAAAATCTGTATACCCCTGCTGGTTGGTGTTTAACCTGGTACCTATTTAAGGTTCAATTGTCGAAGTCAAGTTGCCTAAAACCTAATTTATTAAAATCTTACCGCAGTGGAAGTATTGAAAAGATGGAGTGGAACAGAGAACATTTTTGATGTATGATTTATTGCGATTTTAAAGAGGGTTTAAGGAAGGGCTTATAAGTGCAAGGAAAGTTTAGATACAGCTTTACATTGAGTACAACGGTATAAGGAAGAAAAGTTATGTGCAGCATCAAAAAGGGGCAACCTATGATTGTTAACGAAAAAAATATGCTGCTGATAAAAATATACTTAGCCCTGTGTTACTACTCAAAATAAATTTTACATTGAGACTATTCAAGGGTCAATCTGACCCTTTCATAAATTATTAATAAATAAATAATTTAATAAAATAATAAATTAAAACACACTACAGATGAAAAAGGATATATTTAGGAATAAAATTATACATTTACTTATTTTCTGAACAGTTAGGACATACGACATACAATTATTGAGCAAGTATTGCAAATCGGGATTTTACAAGAAGAACAAACACTGTTCGTTTTGCGATCTTTTATATAGGGTTTATAGGGCCGATAGACTGCGAATCCTTCACACTGGCATATTACGTGAAGAACAATTATTTAAGTAAGGAGCTTCTTATTAAATTTTAAAATAAAATATTATCTGCAAATACTTAAAGCGAATAATAAATAATCGGTTTTCATTACAACTGAAACTAAACTACCTCCTTGCTTTTTTGTAAACTTTTTTTTTATCCTTCGCGTATCGAGCATTTACAGTTACAAGTTGCACGTTTAATAATTTTTTAAGAAGTGATTACAAGTCGTTTTATTTGACCATTTTTTTAATCACGCTGCCCTCAAAAGTAAAATTATTTTTGACGTTTGGTGAGATTTCTCAATGCGAAAAGTACCAACGAACTTGCCAGGTGTTCCGATAACCTTAGCTGTGCCATTAAAACAGCACCGAAAACATATTGACTCAAATAAAATTGCTTAAAATCGGACAGACCGTAGCTTTTAAAAACACTTATAACTTCGTATGATCCCAAAGAATTTATGGCAAAATTATTAGGTGACCGCACAGGCAAGCAGTTTCTCCTAGATTTTGTATAACTCCCGACTTGGTACACGTTTTCAGTTAGTTCCATTTCATCCAACTACGGTTATAGCAATTTAATAGCAATTTTATGGCTAACTGTCATATTTACTGTAAATTAGTGTTTTTTTTTAGTGTTAGGTGTGTTTCCTAATTTACTTAATACATTTAACCGCTCGAATGTTCATTTCGTTAATAAATTATTTGCCAGTAAAATCAATTGAAAGCCAACCGAAAAGATTCCATATACTTTGTACCAGGGTTAAACAGATTTAAATCAATTGATTTAAATCACGATTTAAATCACGATTTAAATCATGATTTAAATTAAGTGATTTCTTTTTTTTAATATTAATTTAAATCACAGATTATATGAGTACAATATAATATTTATAATAAAACAAAATTATTGTATTACTAATAGTAATTAAATACACGAAATGGTGAATAAACCATATCAATTTGCTCTTGTAAAGTAATATTCATTGTGGAAATGCAATAATTCAAAAAATAAATGGCAAGTTTTTGACGTTAGCAAAGTGAACAGTCAGTTTTTTCTATTTCCACGGCACTATTGCTTCAATAACGATTTGAAGAAAAATGTCGAATATCTCGAAAAGTACGAGTTTTGGGTATAGGACATACTTAACAAAATATGAAGCTCCTTTAAAGACGAATTCGATGACATAAAAAAATACAGGGGTTCGCATTTGAAAAAATCGAGTTACGAGCTTTTGAAAATCATGGAAGTTGCCACCTATTTATAAACACCCTGTATGTGTGATTCAATTTTTTTCATATCGAGCGAACAGAGAATTTTTTTCTGCATGTCCATACCAAATTACAACTCTGTACTTCAAAATAACTTCAGGAGAATTTTTAAAGACTTAAAAGAGTTAAAACCTTGAATAATGTAGAATTTTTTTTTTTTTTACGACGCCGTTTAAAAACGTATTATATATTGATGCAGAGCTAAAATTAAGGCGGTCAAAAATATTAAATAAAACATTGGGTGTTGTATTTGAAATATAAAAGTTGCTATTAGTTCCAGAAAGGTGATTCACCCTGTATATTTGAAAATATTTTTATTGTGTTGTTTAGAAAAAACTGTACAAAATAGCATTTGAATCAATTTCATTATCTCAAGCCGTTTAGCCACAATCAACCGATCCCGCACTAATGACTCACCCTGTATATAATTAATTAAACATCACCATTTAGCACTGATTTTTTCAAAATTCTTAATCATTATATTTCATTTCATTTTGACAAAAATTCACCAATGAATTAAATATATTGGTTATTAAATAATATTAGCACAAAACAGAAATAGCATGTGAATATGTCACTAAATTCGATTACATGGTACATTTGATTTAAATCAAAAAAATCTGATTTAAATCAAATAAATCGATTTTTTTGATTTTTTTAAAAAAATCATGATTTTTATCCACCCTGCTTTGTACCCATACAAAGTGTCAATAAAGTTACGCTTATATTATTCAAAATATTGATTATTTAAAATTTATAATGTTTCGCTATTTTACATCCTTACTCCGCATTATTTCCTTGTCAACTTCTTTCAACAATATGGGGCGCCTCCTTATTACGGATCAAATGTTAGGAAATACTCAAATCAACAAATTGAATGCAGGTTGATAGACAGATATGATTCCATTAAAAGGCCACCAAAATCCCCTGACCTAACATCTCTAGATAACTAATGAGATGGGGTCGGTTAAACCCAATGAAAATTAAGAATGGCTTCTCTAGAAAGGCAGATAGGGATGGATGCAATATCTTTCATCTATCTTTTCCCACTACATTTCTGAGGTGTAAACTCTTTGTAAGAAGTAAACGTCCTCGAGTTATTTTGATTATTTTTAATTTGGAGACTGGTATGGTCATGTAATACGAATGAATCCAGACAGATTTACAAGAAAAATAATAGAATTAGGAAAACCAGCCAAAAATCAAAGAGGGCGACCAAGAAGAAAATGGATGGATCAAATAAGGGACTGGGGGTCGGAAAGAGGAAAAACACCAGAGGAAATGAAAACACTCGCAAAAGACAGAAAGGCATGGCGAAAATGGACTCGGGACGCGAGACCAACCTCCGACGCCTGAAAAGGCATAAGGAGATAAACAATATTTCTAGGTACTCTGAGTACAACATTTTTTTAATTATTTGGTAAACTCTAATACAATTTATAACAGTGCAATCTGGTCTTTGAGACCAATAAGCAGTTTGGTTTTATCCTTATTTAATAATATTCAAACTTGGTCCAAGGTTTACCCAATAGTAGTCCTTACTCCTTAGTTTGTTAACATTTAAGTATGTACATTGTACACTAATTATTACCATGCATACTACCGCACAGTCTCTGCTTTTAAACTATCTCAAAAGGTAGTCTTCTTACTAATAGTGTCCAGGAACTGGATCGCCTCGACGTTTACATGTTGATTGAGTCTTTCTTCGTAGCTCTTGGCAAACTTCTTAATGGTGTTGGTTACAGTGTCCATGTTGAGGTCCCGATGTAAGTCACTATTTCTGCAATACCAAGTTCCTTAGTGTTTTGTTCAGGAATCTGTGGATGATCTGAATATCATTCTGTTTGGTGCAATTCCATAAGTGTATCCCATATGTCTATACAGGTTTTAGAATTTGCTTATAGGGACAGATAGGAATTCCTCCCGATCAGCCAGTTATTTTTTTATGTCTTGTACCTATTTATTCCCTTTTTTTTGACATGAGCCTTCCAGCGTAGCTTAGCGTCCAATGTAATACAGTGCAATAAATTTAGTTTATTTTTAACAATTTTATTCATGATAGATTGTAATGGCTTGCACTGATGTGAAAGAGTTCTTATTGCTATTATGTGTACTATTTCTAATTATAGCTCATTATCAAGTTTGTTCCAACAAGTGATTTAAAACCAATCCATGTGCGAGTACATGCTCTGGTTTATTCGAATGCGTGAACTATGTACTAATAAATGTATTGGCCAGTATTAGCCGTTGTTGAAAAACTGTAAATGACATTCGCGTCTATTGAGTTCATAGAAATGTGGGCATCGCAAGGGTAAACACCTTAAGAATCCAGTACTAAATGGGATTGGGAGAGCGATGCGTAGCTACCAGAGCTCACGTTAGTTACAAACATCGCATGCATGTAAAAATCCCAGCAACGGTTCGTCCCTTCGTTCAGGAACTGTTTTGATCGTCCGCAAATTAGTAAATGAATTGATCTGAGAGTTGGTGGAACCAATGACTGACCGTCCGGTGAACCGTCAGAGACTGTGATGGAACGCCATATTGATACTGGGCACGCTCGTGACAGTACGTCGCATGGTCCGTGGACTTGTTAGAACAAAGCTATCGTCTTTATAAAGTGGTCTAGAGCAATTATTACACGGTAAGAAACAGAAAAAAAAACACAAAGATTTTAACAACAAACTCCTTTGTTTTTCTACTGACTCCACATTTCTCGGTGTTTAGTCCTTAACTGCCAAAGTGCTGGTCCATATGGCTCTATTTAGTTATTGTACGTGTATCCTTGTCACATATTGTGCGAGTTCTGTGTAATAATTTTGATGTACAAATCTATCAACAGATCGTTGTTTGTAGATAGACGAAACCTAAACACTGAAGTAGGTACACCAAAAACGATGATCATTATATTTTAACGTTATATTGTTTTATAAAAGTTGAAATTCATAAAAATTCATCTTTTGGAGTGTTACAAGTTTAGTAAACGATGCGTCAGTGTTTGTCCGATGTGAATTCATTTCAGATTAAATTAAAAAAAAAAAAATTAATAACACCAAAGTAAAATTAAAGTAATTGATAGAAGGGCACACACAAAAATAGTATTAAATAAGCAGTTATTTGTTATTTTCTTTATTCATAAAAGAAATTATAATTTTTTATAAATTTAATTTAATCACATGTAGTTTTAACTTTAACACAAATTTTTATTACCTACTAGTGTACCAATATACACATTTTAAATTGGGGTTCATCCTACCCCATCTTACCAGCTTTGTGACATCAAATCATCTCACAAGTTGCGAATTATGGACAAAGTGTACACAAATTTAGTATACGAATTTAATACTTACTTTATTAACACCCTGTATGTTAATCACTTGCACTTGTAGGCAAAATTTTTATTGTGTAATATTCTCAGCAGATGGGCATTTCCACTTTGTACAACATCACACAATTCAAAGAATACTTATAGTACAACAAAAGTTGCAATACAGAAATAAAAACAAATGGCATAGCCAGCTATGACTTGCACGATGCGGCGATAAAATATTACCGTATGTTTTTATAAAAATGAACTACTAAAATAACAACTGTTTTATTGCTTCTGTGATGCCAACTCGAAGGCATTAAATATACATAAACTTCATCGAACACAGTAACCTAATCCTTTCTATATTCGTTTTTATCTTGCGCGATACGAGGGTCGAGCTGAATAACTTGAGTATAGAAAATACGGTTAATATTTCCTAAGGATTTATTTAAAATATGTACAAACTATACTAAGTAACGTTTTCCAGCAATATTGCACTTTGCCACCCTTACTTTTTCACTTCTTTTCTTTTGATATACTCGCTAAATATTCGTGAACAACAGTATCAATTTCTTTCCCAGACAAGAAGTTTCAACGGTGCACATATTTTTAAAGTTAAGAAATAACCAAAAATTGCTCATAGCCAAGTCAGGTGAGTACGGTGATTGCTTACAGTTAGTTTTTGCAGTCAAAAACTGGAGAATTAAAGCTGTCCTGTGAGAATATGCGCATCGTAATAGTTCGTGCAAACTCCTTTTTTTGTACTATTTCACTATATTCTGGATTTTAGAAATAAATATAATTTTAGTTTTTTTTTTAGGTATCTACATTTTAAGTCCGCATTGTTTGTCCGTCTTATAACCCTTTCGCGCCTAATGGGTTATATGTGTCCCATGATATTTTCAAATATTACTGAAACGTTGTAAACACATAATAAAAGTATTACTAAATGTCCCACTCGTATTCTAGTCGTTTCAGAGCATGATGACGCATGGGACATATGTGTCCCTCTAGGCATTTTTGGTAGGATATATGTATCCCTTTAGTAATGAATAATTTGCAATTCAATAGGAAGAGAAAACTAACTGAGGCGGAATTGAGGGAGGCAGTTAAGCAAATATGTCCTAGGACCGGGCTAACTGCTAGTTACATAATAATTATAAAAATAAATAAATTATGCGTATAGTTGTAATTGTAATAAAATATTTGAAGCAGTTACGTGCCTAGTGGGACTCATTTATCCCATGGGCCTTAATTTAAAAACCGAAAACAAAAAAAATGTAAAATTTTGAAAACTTACAATATTCATGTTTATAAACATAATAATTTAAAAAATGTTAAATTCTCCCGAGAAAAAAGTAGGCGCGAAAGGAATAAACTCTTGAAATTTTAACAGATCATAATCTACAGATCTTAACCTACCTACCTCAGCTTATACAAAAATTACCTATTTGTGGCTGTTTTCCACCTATCATAGTGTTTAGTGTTAACAAAAAATTGTGTCTAAAAATTTAGTTTTCCAGTTTTTCCAATTTTGCATGACCAAATGGTAATAATAGAGGCTACTTATATATTGACTTGTTCTTTGAGATTCCACAAAGTATTTTACAAATCAATAATAGAGAGTATAACCTTATGCGAGGCTGAACTATGGGTAACTAATAAAAGAGAAGAAAGTGAAATTTCAGCTCTGGAAATGGAGTAGGTACTGGAGAAAGTGCTGCGGTCTTACTAGACTTGTCAGAGTACGTAACACGGATATCCGGAAAAGACTGGACGTAGGTACTACTAAAATTGATACAATCACATCAAAGATGGCCATCTAAGACGGATGCCAGAAGATCGATTACCAGCACAAGTATGGAAGTGGCAACCACGTGTAAAGCTGGATCCACACCAATAAAAATTTGCGTTGCGTTGTATTTGACACAAATTTGCTCGTGTGCGTCGAAATTTTTGTTGGTGTGGACGCACAGTCCGCATAGAAATGCACGCAAATAATTTCGTGACGAACAACGCATGCTATCCATCGTGCTGTCGGTTTTTAGCCAACTTCAAAGAGATTTGCGCCGCACAGTCTTGTCAATGTGGACTTGATTTTGAGTGCATTGTTCTGCATAAACAAACGTGCAGAAGTGGATTCGGCCGTTCAACGCACAAGATAACTATTTACGTGGTAAAATACTTAACCAGATTTAAATTTGCGCCGCAAATGTTTGTGTTGAATTTGAAATACAAAATACAACATAAATTTTTAATGATGTGGATCCAGCTTAAGACGAAAAAAGGGCCGGCCAAGAAAATTCTGGGAAAAAGTATTCACAGAGGCCATGTACGACAGAGGACTCCAAGAACAAGAATGGCTTGACCGAAGAAGATGGAGATAAGGGTGCGAGAAACGGTTTTGAATTGTAAATAAATCGCAAATATAAAATATAAATACTCTGTATACTTTATTAATAACTAATTCAGCATTATTTCATGTATCATTACTTCCTGATACAATACACACTCACGCAAATGCATTCCTGATATTACGCCAGATCAACAAAAGCATAAATTGACGAATGGAATGCTTACTCGCCGTACTTTTTTGCCCTTGCATGTTGATTATTTATTTCTAATCCGGCGTTCATTCTGATAGGGAAACCAAAATCAAATGTTAAATACGCGTTCAATGACTATTAATTCACGCATAACTGTGTTAATAAGACTGATTTATTAGTGACCCGTTGATATTTATCCGTATTAATGGTAGTTACGGACTTTTGCATTTTCTTAGCGTTTCACAATCATAAAATACTATTAGTTTGAATAATGGAAATGTTAAATAGCTGCTGCGAGTTATCGTTTTTTGTAATAAATTTAAATAAATCATTTTTTATTAATTCCCAACGTGAAAAGGAGGATAAATGGCGCAAGAAGTGTTGCACAAACTCTCTCAAATATGTATGGAGCTTAAATCTTGCTTCTATATTAGATTAACAAAGGACGAACACTGCGTGATTTCAAATGTTTTTCAAATGCTTGTTGGACGTGAAGAGATGACGGGACGGTCACTGGCCTATAAGTCTGCCTTAATAAAAAAGTTGAATACAAGAATCATCGATGTAAGAGATTGCATTAAAAAAACTGTTTATCAGTAAATTGCAAAAAAAATTACTCCTACAAACTTACCAGAGCGACTGTGTGTATGTGGTAAGCAAGTGTGATTACTGATTAGATTCCAGTAACTACATTACTGCAGATTCCGACTTTATCGTTGTTTCCTTATTTTTATATATTTATAATGTTTATCACAACAACAAATTACAAAACCTCCGTAACTTGTACCAAATGAGTTTTAAAAGGTTTTACACCTTGTTTTGTTTTTGTTTTCACCAGGGCTGTGGAGTCGGAGTCGGAATTTAGGAGAAATTTCTAGTTATTGGGTCGGAGTCGGTACGTTTTTTCCGACTCCAACTCCGACTCCGAGTACAACAAAAAATGGCTAGGCGGTCCTTTGCCGCAAAATTAAAACTAAAATTTTAAATATTTTTTTTACTTATTTATTTTTTCTTATATTACACACACCATAAAATGTCTTAGTATTTAATTTTGCCGGAGTCGGAGTTGGAGTAGAACTACTAAACTTATCAGGAGTCGGAGTCGACTTTTTTTTTCACAGCCTACTATGATTTTGATTTAAAAAAAAAAACTAAAAAACCTTCGTAAATTGCGTATTGTTAAAAATAAATAGGTACATCAACCCTTATTTATTTGAAATGACAAAAAAATAAGGAATTTAAATAAGTCATAGCCAACTAGGTGTGGGTTCGATTTAAAAAAATACAACTTTACGTCACAACTCGAATTTCGGATTTTTTTTTGAAAAATTGTCTACGCCACTGCATTCTTATTAAAAAAATGCCTGCTGAGCGTGAAAATTATTTTTGTTTATATCATAAACAAGCGATGTACAGGGTGGTCCAAATTCGATGGGATTGCATGGGTATCTCGGTTAATATTTAAGATAGAGAAACGGTTAAATTAGAAAAACTGTGCAGTTTTTTGAGACAAACTCAGAACCGTTTTCAAAAATATTCTATCATTTCCGGTTTTCGAGTTATCGAATTAAAAGTGTTTTTTTTTGTCATATTAATAATGTGTCATATCTCCGTTATTGTTGTAAATATCAAAAATATTTATTAAGATTATTTTTGGATATTTTTATGTTTAATTTGATTATACTAAAAAAAATAATTTTAAGCTCACCGTTAAAAAGTTATGACACAAACTTACCTTTTTTTAAATAGAAACGATAGTTGGCTATGACCTATTTAAATTCCTCATTTTTTTCTCATTCCAAATATATAAGAGTCGATGTATTTATTTTTAATAATACGCAAGTTATGAAGGTTTTTTAGGTTTTTTTTTCTAAGAAAATCATAGTAGGCTATGAAAACAAAAACCAAACAAGGTGTAAAACCTTACAAAACTCATGTGGTACAAGTTACCAAGGTTTTTTAATTTGTTGTGGGGATAAACATTGTAAATATTTGAAAATAAGAAAACAACGATATAGTCGGTATCAGCAGTAATGTAGGATATTGTTGTTTATCTTATGTTCAAAAAATTTTGTATTTATCTCAATAACAATTTAAAAAACCTTGGTAACTTGTACCATATGAGTTTTATTAGGTTTTACACCTTGTTTATTTTTTGTTTTCACAGCCGACTATGATTTTATTTAAAAAAAAAACTAAAAAACCTTCATAACTTGCGTATTGTTGAAAATAAATACATCAACCCTTATATATTTGAAATGAGAAAAAAATAAGGAATTTAAATAGGTCATAGCCAATTATCCTTTCTATTTAAAAAAAGGTAAGTTTGTGTCATAACTTTATAACGGCGAGCGTAAAAATTTTTTTTTTAGTATAATCAAATTAAACATAAAAATATCCAAAAATAATCTTAATAAATATTTTTGATATTTACAACAATAACGGAGATACGACACATTATTATTATGACAAAAAAACACTTTTTATTCGATAACTCGAAAACCGGAAATGATAGAATATTTTTGAAAACTGTTCTGAGTTTGTCTCAAAAAACTGCACATTTTTGGTAATTTAACCGTTTCTCTATCTTAAATATTAACCGAGATACCCATGCAATCCCATCGAATTTGGACCACCCTGTATAGCCATAAAACGAAAAGTCGAAAAATTGAGTTATCGGCGATAACTCAAACACAAAAGAGGATAACCAATTTTAGTTTTTACCATTAACTTTTTCTCGAAAAAAGAGATCCAGGATGCGCGGGCCGTTTTTTGATATCTCTTATAGTTACCGAGATTCCCTAATACAACATCGAAATTGCCCACCCTGTACAGATTGCTTATACAGGGTGGTCCACTTTTTTGTAGCAGGACATGCAGTCGATAGAAAAACTTATTTTAAGGTGAATATTCCATATCAACATTGGTCCAAACACGCTTCATTTTAAAGATACAGGGTGTTGAAATTTTCGAAAAAATATCGATAATGTTTAGCCGTTTCTCAACCAGTAGATACGTATATTTAAACCAAATTTGGTATACAGCACCACATTACAGGTTACCACAATCGGTGAAAATTTCAAGTCCCACAAGCAACCAGTGGCAAAGTTGTGGGGGTTCTGTTTTAATAAATTTTATAAAAAAACTAGTACGGCCCTGTTCAAAATCAAACTTGAACTTGTTTTTGGGTAGAGCATTTTATTCTAAACCAAAAATGTCTTTTAACTTTTTTTGGTATGTGCTACCGTTTGGCGCGGAATTTGATTTATTTTACCATTTTCGCGAAAAATTTGCTCATAAATTCAATCCAAAAATATAGCTAATATTCGTAATAAAGAAGTAGTTACCGATTTTTGCAGTTTATAATAACAGAACATAGTTATAATGCGGGAAGAAGTTCCGCTAAATTAACGATTAATGAGCATTTACCTATTCTGCAAGTTGCAATTTTCTGCTTTTCGCGATATTTTTAGATCAAACCTAGGAGCAAATTTTTCGCGGAAATAGTAAAATAAATCAAATTCCGCGCCAAACGGTGGCTGATACCAAGAAAAGTCAAGAGACACTTTTTGTTTAGAATTAAATACTCTACCCAAAAACAAGTTTGAGTTTGATGTTGAACTTGGGCGGACTAGTTTTTTAAAAAAATTTCTTGAAACAGACCCCTCACAACTGGTTGCTTGTGGGATTTGAATTTCTTATTGATTGTAAGGTGGTGCTGTACCTACACCAAATTTGGTTTAAATATATCTACTGGTTGAGAAACGGTTAAAAATTATCGTTATTTTTTCGAAAATTTCAACACCCTGTATCTATAAAATGAAGCGTTTTTGGACCCGCATGTTGATATGGAATATTCGCTTAGAATAAGTTTTTGTATCGACTGTTAAAGTTCTGATTCTAAAAAGTGGACCACCCTGTATATGCTGCCATTTTAGTGGTAGATCGCTTTCTTGTCGAAATTTACTAAGTACATACAGGGTGCAAACTTTAACCGGAATAAATTTTGTAACTTGGGAATCCAATATATCGGCAAAAGCTGCGAAAACACGTCGATTTTAGTTTTTCACCGGATACATTTCAGCAGTATTGCTTTTGGGATATCTTCATCCAGAGGGGTGCCACAACCCCTAATAATTTTTTTTTTAAATGTAAGGATATGTCGAGTGGCATAACGTCGGAAAGCTCATTGAGAGATAAATACAATGCATGTTTTATTTTCGAAAAATTCCAAGAGGTTAGGTGTTAACAAAATAAAGACTGAGGTTTAAAGTTTAACGCTTTTTAATGTAAAGGTTGTTTACAATGTGCACAATTTCAATCTGTAAGCGTTCATCTGTGCATTTCTTATCACAGTTAAACAACTTTTTGTCGTAACTTCTTGTTGCGATCTTTTAGCAGTTAAAAATCTTGCCTCTCTTCTGTCTCAGTAACTGCCAAATTTGTTAGTCTTCGTAAATCTCTTGCGTTTACGAGTTTTGTAAAATTTTGGAATTCCTCTGAAATTTAATCCAACTATTATGAATGTCTGACGGAAGCGATTCATCCCAAGAAATATGTTTCATCCAAAGACGTTGTAATATGATTTTAGCTGTTATGGTACAAGCTCCCAATAACCCAAGAGGATCGAAGATTTGAGCAATACAAGAAAGAATCGATCTTTTTGTAATTTGTTTTGGTAAACTATTATTATTGATTTTATAAGTTAAAGTATCATCTGTTGAAACCCAAAGAAGACCAAGTGTTTTACAGTTTTCAACAGGACTAATAATTAACCTTTCAATTGAGTTTTGTGTGTTCGAAATATTGTTAACGATGTTATTGCAATTCGACGTCCATTTTCTTAGTTCAAAACAACCTTGCTTAAGAATTGTATCAATTTGACGACAAACATTAATTGCATTTTCAATGCTGTCGAATCCAGTTAGCAGATCATCAACATAAAAATCATTTTGAATTATGGTAGAAGCTTCAGGAAAACTTGTAAGGTTTTCCGAGGCTAGCTGTTTAAGGCAACGAATGGCTAAAAATGGGGCAGATGTTGTGCCATAGGTGACAGTATTGAGTTCATACACAGACGGATCTTTTTCGTCCGTTTTTTGCCACAGGATACATTGAGTTAATCTGTCAGATGGTTGTACTAAAATTTGACGATACATCTTTGCAATGTCTGCAGAAACAACGAATTTGTGCTGACGAAATCGAATCAAGATCGAAAAGAGATCATTTTGCAATGGAGGTCCAGGCATTTGAAGATCATTCAACGAAACACCTGTCGAAGTTGGACTTGAGCCATCGAAAACTACTCGCAACTTAGTAGTCTGGCTGCTTTGTTTATATACACCATGGTGTGGTAATATACAAATGGGATTTTGCGAAGTTGAAACAAGTTTAGTCATGTGACCAAGCGACTCATACTCACCCATAAATTGTGAATACATGTTATATAACGAAGGGTTTGCAATTAATTTGGTCGTAAGGGATCGAAAACGTTTTAAAGCTGCTTGATATGAATCTCCTAAATGATTTATTGACTGTTTGAAAGGAATGGCTACTATGAAACGACCAGTGTCATCTCTTGTTGTGTGTGATTTAAAATGAGCTTCACATGCTTGTTCTTCGTCAGAAAGAACACGAGAATTTTCACATTCTTCGATTTCCCAAAACCGTTTTAAAGTATCTTGAACTTTATCGACATGATTTAAATTACAAAATGTGTTTTTTGATGTATTTGAAACAATGCTACCTGATACAATCCACCCAAATCTAGTTTTTTGTAAGATAGGCTTATTGCTTCCCAAACTTACCTGTCCAACACAAATAAGTTGCCAAAACAATTGAGCTCCGATGAGCATATCGATACGAGAAGGTTTATTAAAATTGGGATCTGCCAATTTTAAATTTGTGGGTATTTCAAACGATGCAAAATTGATTGTAGAACTTGGAATACTTTTGCAAATTTCAGGTATAACGAAGCAAGAGATCGATGTGTTGTAAGTGTTGATGCGAGATTGTAAACGAATATGACACTTACGATTTAATGTTGAAGAAATTTGATTGATACCGGTCACCGAAAGCTCGACTTGTTCAGTGGGTAAACCTAATTTCTTACATAATTCTGAAGTAATAAAGTTTGATTGCGATCCTGAATCGAGCAAAATTCTACAGTCGTGAACAGCTCCTTGCTTATCAAAAATATGAATGATTGCTGTCGAAAGCAAAACATCACGATTTCCATGATCGATACTATTTGTCATTGCTATTTGGTTTGGAGTAGTTTCTACTACAGGTGTGTTTTGTACGACGGGTTTAGTTCGTTCAAAATGTAGTAACGTGTTGTGTTTAGAATTGCATTTTCTACAACTTGATGACTTACAATTTTTCGCAATATGACCACTATTTAAACAATTGATGCAAAGATTTAATGACTTAACCTTTTCGAAACGAGCTTGTGAATTCAATTTTTTAAATTGATCACAATTATAGAGTTTATGCGAATCATTACAAACAATACAGACGTCACCATAAGTAACAAAGCTTTTGACATTTGACGTGCTATATTTATACTTTGTTGATGTGGGTTTTTCGATGTTTTTATTCGATTCCAAATTTCTGAGCAATGCGACTCTAAGTTCAATGAATGATTTCAAATCTTGAAGAGTTGGAAGTTCAATGCTTACCGAATATTCCTCCCATTTTGCAACTGTTTCCGAATCTAGTTTTTGGCAAATCAAATACACTATTAAAAGATCCCATTGATCTGTGGCAACTTTCAAATTATTTAACGCTCGTAAGTTTATAGAAAATTCATCTAATAAATCACGCAATGCTGACGAAGTAGGTTTTGCTATGTTAGGTATATGCCAAAACAATTTGATATGATGAAAGATTAACATTTTACGATTGTTGTACCTTTCGCAAAGCAAATCCCATGCAATACAATAATTTGATTCACATAATGGTAGTGATTTGATTATTTGGGCTGCAGACCCTACAAGCGACGCTCTTAGATAATGGTATTTTTGTATAGCACTGATTGAACTATTTGAATGAATCATTGATTCAAATGTATCTCGAAATTCAAGCCAATTTTCAAAACTACCTTCAAACTTTGGAAGAGATATGGTTGGTAATTTAACAGTATTTAAATTTAAATGTTCGATATTCGAGTTAATTTGACTTGTGGTTGATACATCAGAATTTGGTGTTACTATTGAATCATATTCCGCGATTAAAGTTTCAAGATCTCCTATAATTTCACAATGTTGTGATTGAAATGTCATTATTTCTGCAATAATTTCATCTGAATTTTCCTCTGAACATTCAATTTGAGTTTGATCTTTAAATTCTTCTAAAAACTTGTCTAATTCCTTTACTCTTATCTTGCATTTGGACAAATACGATTTATTTGCTAAATAATTTGGATCACCCTTGACATCTTTATAAAAGTTTTGACATTGTATCAAATATGATTTCAAAATATTACGTTTGTAATGCAACGGTTTGACAATTGGTTGTGGTTTAGGCATTTTAATTCGATATAATAATGTAACTAAACAATACGAAACAAATACGAAGCAATTTTAAATGGATTTAAAAAGGCTAAGGAGTAAGAGAGATGAAAGTTGACTCACTTGTTTGTAAATGCGTGCGCCGAACAAAGATGCTAGGTGCGGCCGTTGTCAAAGGACTGGTTGCCGCGCCAGTGGTGTAGAACTGAACACGTGCTCGGGCGGTGCTGCTTGCTAACGAACGAATATGCGATGGTAATACTTGCCAATTTTGCGAAAGTATTTAACGAATGGATTGCCGTCAATGTAATTGCGATGATGCTGCTTATTTTACGACGATATGCTTGTATACTTGCAGATTCGCAAAGTATATGTACGAATTCCAATTTGCTTCTGACTTCAGTACGACGAATAACAATATGTATATCCAAATCAAAGGATCAATTTTATCAGGCGTAGAAGGACCAATGTTTAACACTAACATATATATTAATGTTCTCTTCTTCCATTCAATGGAACTGTGACTAATTAACGACAACCATAACAAAAATTATATATTTTCATATATACAATAGAGCACGTTTACATGTCGGTGTTCGAACGACTGCTCTTTCTCTCTGTCTCTGTAATACTAACTAGCCTAACGCTAACATAAAATCACATGGTATCAATGCATGCATAATAGTTCCGCTCAGCACTGGCAGAGGCCGCTACACCTCTCTAAATGAGCTTTCCGACGATATGCCACTCGACATATCCTTACATTTAAAAAAAAATTATTACGGGTTGTTGCACCCCTCTGGATGAAGATATCCCTAAAGCAATACTGCTGAAATGTATCCGGCGAAAAACTAAAATCGACGTGTTTTCGCAGGTTTTACCAATACACTGTATTCCCAAGTTATAGAATTTATTCCAGTTAAAGTTTGCACCATGTATACAGGGTGTCCCAGATTACATTTCCAGCATGGGGATCTCGCTTATTAAAAGAGATACAGGTTTGTTTAAATTAGATGAATTATTCCTTAGTATTAGAGGAGCTACAAACAATTTTTAAAAGTACAAAATTTCTCGTGCTTCAGATGTTATAGTAAAAAATATGAAAATGTCCAATTTCTTTTTTCTCTCATAACTTTTTTGTCTTAATCATTAGTACAATTTTATTTGTACTTTCTTAAGGCACTTTTTAATGGAGAATGTAACTGTTATTTTAGATTATTTTTAACACCTACCATTTTTGAGATATTACCCCTAACTTCATTTTTTCTTATAGCCCGTGAAGTTGGCTATGGAATAGTTGAATGTGCTTTTTTTTCCTCTTTACAATGAGATATTACTTGCTACATTTATTTTTATAAATAAGTCACAAAATCAAGAAAAATCGTATTTTACCTATCACTTATCAAGTTATCTATGAAAATAAAAACAAAAAACAACTAATTAAGTGTCAAATAACAGTTACTATTTGTCTGCGGTATCATTTATGAGAATTTAATAGTATTGTTGTGTAATTTGAGAGTCTTTGTAGTAATTGTTATAATGATAGCAACATTTAAAAATAGCGATTAATTTGACATGTTGAGATGCTACATTCTTTGCCATAAAAACTGTGAAGAAGCTGAGCGAATGTAATTAGAGCTATATCCCGAGAAAAGGCAACGAAGGATGCGTAATTACAAAAATTTGGAAATAAATTTAAAAGTATATGGTTTTTTCGACAAACCAACCAAAAATCCAAAACAAATCAATAATTAATTAAAATTATTTATTTTACACAGTTTCTATTGTAAATAATGTGGCATTTCAACATATACAATTTTTAATTAGTTGTAAATGTGCTCATAATTATATGATAACAAATTTGCTACAAAGACTATCGAATTATACAACAATACTATAAAATTCTAATAAATGATACCGCAGACAAATGGTAACTGTCATTTGACACATAATTAGTTGTTTTTTGTTTTTATTATTATAGATAGCTTGATAAGTGATGGGTAAAATACGATTTTTCTTGATTTTGTGACTTATTTATAAAAATAAATGTAGCAAGTAATATCTCATTGTAAAGAGGGAAAAAAAGCACATTCAACTATTCCATAGCCAACTTCGCGGGCTATAAGAAAAAATGAAGTTAGGGGTAATATCTCGAAAATGGTAGGTGTTAAAAATAATCTAAAATAACAGTTACATTCTCCATTAAAAAGTGCCTTAAGAAAGTACAAATAAAATTGTTCTAATGATTATGACAAAAAAGTTATGAGAGAAAAAAGAAATTGGACATTTTCATATTTTTTGCTATAACATCTGAAGCACGAGAAATTTTGTACTTTTAAAAATTGTTTGTAGCTCCTCTAATACTAAGGAATAATTCATCTAATTTAAACAAACCTGTATCTCTTATAATAAGCGAGATCCCCATGCTGGAAATGTAATCTGGGACACCCTGTATAATAAATGTTCAAAGTCTGGGGTCCATGTTTTATTCACTCCATCGGTACTCCTCCTGGCTTAGCTCTCCGGCCAATTATTATTATTTTGTAAGGCCATTTTCAACTCTATAAAAAAATCATTTTGATTCGTTGCAAAAAAAAAAATTATTAACGAAGTAGGTACTTATTTCAAACATTTTTTATTAAAAAAAGCGAGTTAACGTCATTATGACCAAGAAGTGTTCATTTTCAACAATAAATATGACTCAAACACTCAAACTCCGGGTATTATTAAAATAGAAAATCGACGTCAATTAAATCATCATCGTTGCGTTAGCAACGAAATGGTATTTTTATGGAAATGTAGTTTTAAAAATGCAAAGTAAACGCGTCGGACCAACTCGACAAGTCGTCCTAAAATACAACCTGAGTCGATTTTAAATTTGCTAAATTTTGTCAATAATTACAGCCAAATATATATTTTACGCAAATATTCTAGGTAACTAACGTCAATTTAAATATTTACGTTGTGTATATCCTCCATTATTTTTATTAACGTTCGCGCATTATTCTGTTCTTTTTTTGTATTTAACTTTATTTTGCATAATTTTTTTCACATTTGCACGTTATTTAATTCACTATTAATATTATTTACTGCGCGGATAATCAATAAACCTCGTGGCGAGAGCAAACGCGAATAGGAAATAATAAACGCATTTCAGTAACTGTTCATGTTTTGGTAATTAAAGGAAAATGCTAATTAGCTATCGCATGACCAGGTTACATAATTCAAAGGTTGTTCTGATATATTTTCTGAACCTCTATCAATATTATTCAGTGCATGCTTGAGAGAAAAAATATTTCCAAATAAATGGAAAATATCTAGGATTTGTCCTGTTTTTAAATCTGGTAAAAAGGATAATATCATAAACTATAGGCCAATTGCAATTTTATCAGCGCCAGCTAAAATATTTGAATTAATTATACATAAACGAATATTTTATCAAGTAAAAAACGCAATTTCAATTCATCAGCATGGTTTCATGCCTAAGCGGTCTACAACAACAAATTTAATTAACTTTACGCAATATATTTTATCTCTGAAGCCGTTGAAAACAGAACTCAAGTAGATGTCTTGTATACAGATTTTTCAAAGGCTTTTGACTGTATTGATCATAAATTGTTAATCATTAAATTAAAAACATTAGGCTTTCATGAATCGTTAATTAAATTTATTAGTAGCTACCTTGAAAATAGAACTATGTTTGTATCTTGTAATAACTTTATTTCTCCTGTCTTTAAAGCCTCGTCTGGTGTTCCTTAAGGGAGCAATAATTATTTAGGTCCCTTACTTTTTTTATTGTTTGTTAATGTCATATGTAATAGAATAAAACACTGCAAAATTTTACTATGTGCCGATGACCTAAAGTTATACCAGGTAAATGAGAATAGATCTGATTGCTTACTTCTACAAGCAGATATTGATGGTATTGTAGACTGGTCTCTAGCAAATAAATTAAATTTTAATATTAACAAGTGTAAAATTATGACTTACAATAAGACAAAGCATCCAATTGCCTTTGATTATGTTATGCATAAAACCACTCTTGATAAAATTACTTTTACAAAAGATTTACGAATTCAATTCGATACACATTTAACATTTAACAAACATTATAAGTAAAATAGTAAGCGACTCGTTAAAAGTTCTAGGATTTATGTGTCGAAATGTAAAATACTTTAGTACTACCAAGCCCCTAGACACTCTTTATTATGCATATGTTGTATCGAAACTAGATTACTGCTCGGTAGTGTGGTCCCCATTTTATTTAAAATATCCATTGACAATTGAGCGAGTACAATTTAAATATCTCAAATTAAAATACTTTATGGAACAAAAAGTTTTCCCTACATATATATCGTACATAGATTTATAAAATATGTATAATGTTTACCCGCTTAAGAAGAGAAGAGATTTAATTGGACAAATGCATCTTCATAAACTTTTGCATAATTCAATTGATGATCCTCAATTCTTAAGTAGTGTAAAAATTAGGGTTCCAGATTCTAGTATACGAGTACGTCAAAATTTTACATTTTTCATCAAAATTCCCAGAACTAACTTATATAAAATGTCACCCCTGTATAATATATGTAGTATTCATAATTCTCTATGTTCTAATGTGGACATCTTTGGTCTTGATCAGAAATATTTTAAATCCCCCATGTGGCAAAGTTTATTGGAAAACAAATAATCTGTGATATCTTTCAACATTATTTTACTTATTTGTACTAGTTATATATACATTACTTATTTTGTCTTGTTTAGTATTGAATGATATTATATGTCTTTTATATTATGTATACATGTATCGTTTACTCTCCAAGGATCTCATCTGTTGAGTAATAAAGTATTATTATTATTATTATTATTATTATTATTATTTTAAGTTAAATGACTGTTTTTACTTATTGTGTTGTCCAAAAATGTACATACATTTTGAGGAAGCTTTGCCCTTTTCGATTTTTTAATTTCTTTTTGTTATTTTACCCTTTCCGCTAAGCTGGATGCCAGAGCTGCATGCCCAGCTCTGCCGCGGAACACGCTGTGAATTGTCACGTTCAGCGAACTCAGCATAAAACAGTTCTAATTATTTGTAAGTTAGCGCAAGTTTATGTTAAACGATTCCAAAACAGCAATATTTGAAATTTAAAGTTACCCTCATCAACTTATTTATGGTATAGGCCTATCAGAATCTTCATCGCTTCCTGAGTCTTCCCGTGTTTCGTCTCCCCTTTGGTCTATAATTCTATAGACAATATTTTCAGTCTAAAGTCTAAAGCAAGTTATTGAAAACAGATTAGCGTATAATTTAAAAATAATGTGGTTTTTGTGGATTTGCAGAGCGCCTATGATACGGTCCCTGGTTGGGCTATTGGAAGTTATGAAAAATAAAGGAATTAGTTAGGTATACACTGGTACAGGCAAAAAATAAATTGTGCAGTGATAGCTACGTGAAGGTGGGAAATATAATATCGAATAACATAAAAGATATAAGTAACGAACGGTCTCCGTTAAGGTTGCTGCATAGCACCCACTTTATTTAAGATATACAGGGTCCCAAATTAGAGTAAATGCATGTGGATCTCGCTTATCTTAAGAGCTACGAGGTCGGTTAAATTGGGGCAAAGTTGCGAAATTAGATACTCAACAAATATCTGCAAAGAAAATTTTCATAGCTGTATTAGATCAAAAGTTATTCAAGAAAAATTGAAAAAACTGATTTTGGCCTATACCCTACATTTTTTAAGATATCGACAATCTGGAAGCACTTCTCCATGACAACTTCTTACGCTTTATATTTTGAGATAACATAGAATTTCCAACAACGTTTCGTCTCTTCAGAACCATCATCAACTTCATTTTTTTAAATACATCGAAATTTTTTTTTACTCATATTCGGATAGTATTTTGTCTTCTGATTTCAATGATATATGACACTTTATATCTAAAATGATATTTTACCATAAAAATTTGAGAAAAACTCATTTTGTTCGATTTTTGATTCAAATGATCTTGTACAAAAAAAAAGCAAAATAAAAAACAAAACAATTTTTGTGCTTTTTTGTTGTTCTGTTAAAACTGTCACTTTGACATTAATATGATCGTGATTGTTTGTATAATTTGCAACCAGCTAGAAATTCTTATTAGATATTTGTGCTTTTGTTCGCAATTTTTATTTTCACTATGTTCTGGTAGTACATTTTGAATTTATTTATTTATTCGCTATGCCTTCGTGTATTGCGGATTGTTCAAATAATTTTCGTCAATTATGGAAAATAAAAGGTGTTACAAATATGATATTGTAATTGATTTTAATGAAGTATTGAATAACCTGTTGAAAATTAAAAAGCATTGCCATGAGAAAACAAAATTTTGTGTATGTTATGACATTTCTCGAATTCTTTAAAAAGTGTTGATTGTCATATTTAATTTAAGAAAAACAAAAATTCGAAGAATTTGTAGCTGGTTGCAAATCATTTAATTAAACACGATCATAATACTGTCAAAGTAACAGTTTTAACAGACAACAAAAAAATGGTTTTGTTATTTATTTTGCTTTTTTTTTGTACAAGATCATCTGATTCAAAAATCGAACAAAATGAGTGTTTCTCAAATTTTTGTGGTAAAATATCATTTAAGATATTAAGTGTCATATATCATTGAAATCAGAAGACAAAATGCTATCCGACTGGGAGAAAAAAAAATTCGCCGTATTTAAAAAAATTAAGGTGATGATGGTTTTGAAGAGAAGAAACGTTGTTGCAAATTCTTTGTTATCTTAAAATATAAATTGTAAGAAGTTGCCATGGAGAAGTGCTTCCAGATTGTCGATATCTTAAAAAATGTAGGATATAGGACAAAAAAACGAAAATAAATTTTTTCAGTTTTTCTTGAATAACTTTTGAACCAAGACAGCTATGAAAATTTTCTTTGCATATATTTAATAAGCATCTAATTTCGCAACTTTGCTCTAATCTAACCGACCTCGTAGCTCATAAGATAAGCGAGATCCCCATGCATTTACTCGAATTTGGGACACCCTGTATAAGCAGAGCTTTAGAGAACTCTAACAAAAACTTCAGGAAATTAGCCATCGACCAAGAACATAACAAAATGTACACATTATTTTTTGCTTATGATCAACTAGTAAGTAAAGTCAAATTACAGCTCTGGAAATGGAGTACTGGAAAAAGTGCCGCGGTCTCACTAGACTTGACTCCCAGAATACTACAAGCTGCCTAAATGGACATTCAGTAATTTATATGAAAAACTTGATACACTAACATGTGGGAGGTTGCCATTGGCGCACTCCTCTCAGTTTCTCTGCTAGATAATGACTAGCCACTGGAGTTACATTTAATACTAATATTAAAAACTTTTTTTCTAAATAAATATTAGCAACAAATTTTGTTGTTGTTCAATTTATAAATACAAAGCAAAAGGACGGTAATCTAAATAGAAAGATCTGTAAAAAACAAGGGAGTACAAAAAATGTATTTGCTTTATTTATTTTTAAAGGTTAATCGCCGCTTAGCGGCGAGTGCGCATTTCCACGAGTGCGTAATTGTTTTACAACTCGTGTTTTGTACTATACTTTTTCTACGGTCACACAATACACACATTTTATTTATTTTTTTAACAGTAAACACACTTTTACCTAAGCTGGTAACTGACATTTCTAGAAAAGTGTGCTTTTTGCTCACCGTGCGTGCGTGCGTGCATGCAAGCTGTACATTAAGAGTAGGGATTGCAATCCCGATCAAACTTTACGATCCCGGGATTTCGGGATTGAAGATGTTTTAATCCCGGGATCCCGGGATCCCGGGATTATATATAATGTGAAGTATTTGCTTAAAAACAGAAACTAATGCAGTGTATGTATATTTTTTGATTACAAATGATTTACATAATTATTGAATAATTTAATACCTAATTACCAATTATTTTTATTAACTTTTTATTTAATTGGTTTCCTCTATAATTTCTGTTAATTTGTTTTAATTATATCATAGGTGCAAAGATGTTAATAATAATTGAAAAATATATATATATATATTCCTACCGCACCTATTATGTTTTATTATTATAGAAATAATCGAATTATTAGATGTAACAATTAAATAAATGAAATTAAACTTATTATACATTAGAATACTTAATAACATAAACATAAATTTGCTGAAACTGTTAAAAACTCAAACAAAGCACAACTTTAATTCACTAAAAATTTAAAAAATAGACTGTTTTATAAGTAACAAACATAAAAGAAATTAGGATGATTATTATCTTAGTACAAGAATTTTTTAAAATTTTGTTATCATACATAAGACGGCGAGCGGCGACGTAAACAAGCTTAAACTTGCAAAATTGCATCGTTCAACTTATTCACGTTGAGTAAATACCAACTATGAGCAATTTTTTTTACAAAATAATGTACAGTGTGGTCTATTTTCGATGCCCATACAGGGTATCTCGGTTATTATCAGAGATAGAAAAAAACTAAATACATAAACTCGATTTATTTTTTCGAGAGAAATTTATTGCCGTAAACAGATTTTTGATATCTTTTTTAATTTTCGAAATATAGCCAAAAACCGATTTTTGGCACTTTTCAAAAATGTTAAATATCTCGACATTTTTCGCATGATTTTTTGTGCTTAATAAGATAGCGATGTTCAATTGTTTTTTACTTATATCAATGCCGATATATTGCACCTAACTTTCTTATTTTAAATGGCAACCATAGGGAAATTATATATTTTTGAAAAACGCAAAAAATAAGCTTTCGATTCATGTCAAAGCCAACTATGGTTGTCATTTAAAATAAGAAAGTTAGGTGTAATATATCAATATTTGTATGAGTAGAAAAAAAATTGAACATCGCCATCTTATTAAGGACAAAAAACCATGCAAAAAATGTCGTTATAGTTTTTCTCTATCTTTTCGTTTAAGCGAGATATTTAACATTTTTATGTCTTTTTTGATACTCGAAATTAAGCCAACACCATTTTTGGCTCTTTTCAAAAATGTTAAATATCTCGTTTAAACGAGAAGATAGAAAAAAACTTTAAAGACATTTTTCGCATGGTTTTTTGTCCTTAATAAGATGGCGATGTTCAATTTTTTTTTACTCATACAAATATTGATATATTACACCTAACTTTCTTATTTTAAATGACAACCATAGTTGGCTTTGACATGAATCGAAAGCTTATTTTTTGCGTTTTTCAAAAATATATAATTTCCCTATGGTTGCCATTTAAAATAAGAAAGTTAGGTGCAATATATCGGCATTGATATAAGTAAAAAACAATTGAACATCGCTATCTTATTAAGCACAAAAAATCATGCGAAAAATGTCTTTAAAGTTTTTTTTCTATCTTCTCGTTTAAACGAGATATTTAACATTTTTGAAAAGTGCCAAAAATCGGTTTTTGCTATATTTCGAAAATTAAAAAAGATATTAAAAATCTGTTTACGGCAATAAATTTCTCTCGAAAAAATAAATCGAGTTTATGTATTTAGTTTTTTTCCATCTCTGATAATAACCGAGATACCCTGTATGGGCATCGAAAATAGACCACACTGTACTTGTAGTTAAATTTTTTAAATCCCGAAAATCCCGGGATTCTACATTTAAAATCCCGGGATTTTCGAGACCAAAAAGCGACCGGGATCCCGGGATCCCGAATCCCGTGTTTGCAATCCCTAGGTAAGAGTCATTTACAATAGTGGTCGTGGAAAAAAAAATTAAATAATACTGAAAATCATTCGAAAAGAGCTTAACAAAAAACAAGGAAATTTATTTATGTTTTATGGACTTGGAAAAAGCATTCGATAAAATCAAAATAAAGGACGTATGAGGGGCGGGGGGCTAAGAAGAAAAGGAATGGAAATAGAAACGATCGACACATATCAGGGACATCTTATGTATTTATCACAACAAAAATGGTAACTATTTAAACCTGCGCGTGTTTTTTTTTTGTAAAATGCGTCAGACCTATGATAAGAAACTTTGTTTTTTTAGTCAACTAATGCTCAATTAATTAACATTATATAAATATTTGTTTTAATCGAGTGCGTACGATCTGTCAGTATTGGGTTTCAACGAGATTTTCCATGTTTGTATTCGAAATTTATTTTGAATACCTGTTAACCTCCTCGCGTAGCGGTTCCACAATATTTTACACACGAATTTACATCGGCAAAATGATAATTATCCGAAATCCTAATAAATAACGCGGATACCGGTAATAACGATATTCCACCCACCAACTGTGGAATGGAATTCCATTGGAAGCGAATTGCTTTCCATTCCCGTTGCGTATATAGTTTTGCTTAATACTAACACGCACAGAGGCGGACTGGCCATAAGTGAAACCTATTGGGCTGCTTTTGCGTGTTGATTGGAAAACTTATCAACGTTTCGGTAATGTACAGATAATATCGTCTTTTAAAGTAACGTTGTCAGTAATCCAACTCCTTAATTTCAGTGTTTTTCTCATAAATTTCATGAATGTATATGTTACGGTCAATGTAAGTATTTGGGCATTATTTATGATGCCCGAGCAATTTAAAAAGTGCCCATTGGGATGTGACAAAATAATAAATTATATAGAAAATATTACATTGCCCGGGTATTATGAATAATGCTGGAAATCGAGTGGGCAATTTAAGAAAATTTTTATTCATATTTCTCTACATACAAAAATAAGAAGATATTATATTAAAACAAATTTTTAAATAACTAACAAACAAATAAAGAAACAAACTGGTGGTGATAAAATAAGTATAAAATATACGTATGCCTAACATATTAGGTATGTACTTGCAAATACATATGTCGTAGGCATAATGTGAATACCGGCATTTTATAAAACGCCTAGGCAGTTTATAAAAATCCTGCAAAACGAGCATCTCGTGTTTTGACTAGGCAAATAATAAAATGCCGGCCTAATTGTTTTTAAGAAAAACAAACCTATTAGCTTCATTTTTATTATTTATTTAAAAAACATCTTTAACCAACCTTTAATCTAACCCTCTACTACTGACCAAATGATTGAGGGTCAGGTTAAAGGTTGGTTAAAGGTTTTTTTTTGTATGAACACAAATGTATGGGTTTAAGAAAAGTCATAATTTGCTCCTTTTGCCGGCTTTTTATAAAATGCCTAGGCGTTTTGTAAAAAGCCGGATTTCACATTATGCCTACGACACAATATACACACAAAAAAATGAAATCCTAGAGTTTCTATTTATTTTTTAATTAAAGTGACCAGAGAAATAATAGCAGTATTTATAATGACCGGGCAATGTAATAAATTATCCTAGATTGTCGTAGGCAAATACAAAATTATTAAATTGCCTGATTTTATCGGTCATTATTTATTATGACCAAGCATTATGGTAACTGCCCTGAATAATCGAATTGACCGTAACATATACACTATACAGCAGCGGTTGCCAAAGTGGTGGTCCGCGGACCACTAGTGGTCCGCGAGAAAATTTCGCTGGTCCGCAGAAAAATGTGGAATATACTTACTCATCATGTTAAGTTATGTTTTAAGATGCATTAAAACATGATTCAATTCATAACAATACGTGACAAGTTATAAAAACTTCTGTCGTATACTGTACACACTGGCCATTGGACGAGCGGTCTTCCATCTCTGTCGCGCAGAATCGTACTCTTTCTGCGCGTAGAATAACGCCGCGGGAAATAAGTCGTACTGCTGCTGAATGTTTCAAGTTTTTTAATGTGAGTTATTGGAGTCAGTTTTAATATTAATATACTGCTGAGTATCTAAATTAAACAATAGAACACACCGTAAGTACCAAACTTTTCATTTTAATAATTGCACGGTTACGTCAATACATAACCTCAATTTTCACACTTCATAATATTTATTTTTAATAACTAATAGCGTTCCGTGCTGAACCCTTTCGTTACGGACTTTTATATATTGACACATAGATTTAAAACAGGTATGATCTTAAATCTTAACCATGTACATATTTTCTTTTATTTGATATTTATTGGGATAAAATGAGTTTGACTTTTCTAAATTTCTTTTTATTTTATTTTAGATTCAAATAAATTAAACCCATAATGAGTGAAAAAAAGCAAAAGAATATTTTGCATTTCTTTAGTAATGCAAAAGGTAATGAGAACGATAATAATAACATTAATAATACTTCACCTAACCGTACAATTTTTGTTTATTTTGTTTATTTTATTATGGTTTATTAATAAAGCTTTCATAACTTGGTTACTATTAATAGTTTCATTTTATTAACTAGGTACATTTTATGTGTTCTTTGATCACAATTTTTTTTTATAAATATATTTAACACTTAAAAAATCCTATTAGTGGTCCGCGGGATTTAAATTATGAATTAACTGGTCCGTGAGGTCAAAAAGTTTGGCGACCGCTGCTATACAGGGTGTCCCAAATTCGAGTAAATGCATAGGGATCTCGCTTATCTTAATAGCTACGAGGTCGGTTAAATTGGGGGAAAGTTGCGATATTAGATGCTCAACAAATATCTGCAAAGAAAATTTTCATTGCTGTCTTAAATCAAAAGTTATTCAAGAAAAACTGAAAAAATTGATTTTCGTTTTTTTGCCCTATTTCCTACATTTTTTAAGATATCGACAATCTGGAAGCACTTCTCCATGGCAACTTCTTACGCTTTACATTTTGAGATAACAAAGGCTTTCCAACAACGTTTTGTCTCTTCAGAACCATCATCAACATTATATTTTTAAATACGGCGAAAAGTTTTTAGTCTCATAGTCGGATAGCGTTTTGTCTTCTGATTTCAATGATATCTGACACTTAATATCTAAAATGCTGTCATTTGACTCTCGTTCTGTTCAAGGGAGCTACAAGGTCACGTGGTTGTTCCGCTCGCGCGGAGCTGCTATAGGCGGGTTGGCTCCCTCTTCAGTCGTAAGAGGTACAAGGATAATGGGTAGGGATGTGGATAGTCAAGGATGGGTAAGGATAGGTGGAAGTACTGCCACAGCATTTGCCTTCACCTTAGAGGAAACCACCTGAAACCTCTACAATGACAGTCGGCCCTGGAAATCGAACCCAGGACCTCCCGATTACAAGTTAGGTTGTTGTACCAATCATTATAAACGATTTAACAAAACGCTTTCGTATGAGCTGTTCGAAGTATCTGATATTCATTTTTGACCGATTCGTCCAACTTCCAAAAGCAAACCATGATGATTTTCGCTATAAACGCAGTCATGGATTTTGCAGTTCTCTGGTCGTCTTTCGCGCCTTTTCTACCTCGGTTGTATGCCACAAACTTTTTTTTTATTGGAGAATAGGAAAGACATTGATCTGCTCATGTTGTCAATATGTCATCATTAATTTCCTTACCGGATAATCCCTTCCAAATAGATACTTGGTCACTAAACAATACTCGATTTGGTCAAAATTCAGATTTTCACCCGACATGACTTTTGCGAAATACTAAATTCGAAAACAACAGAACCTTTTGCTTTTAAACTTTTCATTTGTTTTGATCAAAGTTTGTAATTGCTTCCATGGTTTTGTTTATTAGAAATGACCAAGGCCAACTATTTATCAGTACCTCCCCGTAATAAACCCGGTTTATTACCCTGCAATTAAAACTTTTAAGCATTATGGACTTACCGAGATACGAGACCAATTCGCTCAGAATTCAGTACAGAAAAAGTTCAATCCGGCCCTGGTCGAATGTATAATTTTGCCTTTATACAAACCCGGATGAAATATGTTATTGCAGCTCGTTCTATTCCACAAATATTATTTACAATTATTGTCTTATACGACCATAAAAATATATTAAAAACAATATTTGTCTTTCTCGTACATTACTTTATAATTTTATTCCCATTACATTTTAAATTATTATAATGACTGTGTTTATATAACCATCCTCTTCTAATATGACCTTTAATGAATTCTGTGGAGTAACGATCAGAACCGTATTGGACGAACATCATCAAGTCTGTTGGGTTGATATTAATTTAAGTTATAATAATTCCTGGACGACTTTATTAACTGTCCAAGATACTGTAACGGTAGTTTAGTGTATATAATGTGCTTTTGTGGTAAAAAATTGAATTATTTTAAATTTAACTTATTTATATTACAGCTAACAGTAGAAGCACTCATGAGTAAATGATAAAATATTAGAAAAAGTTTTATATAGTTTATGGGTATAATGAAAAACATCTTTGTGTGCTATAAAAAATACTAATACCATCAGCTTAACAAGTACATTTATCTCAACACACAATACGAGGATTTTTCCGAAAATACTTTAAGTTAGATCCACATCAATAAAAATGTATGTTGTATTTTGTATTTCAAATTCAACACAAACATTTGCGGCGCAAATTTAAATCTGGTTAAGTATTTTACCAGGTAAATAGTTATCTTGTGCGTTGAACGGCCCAATCCGCTTGTGCACGTTTGTTTATGCAGAACAATTCACTCAAAATCAAGTCCACATTGACAAGACTGTGCGGCGCAAATCTCTTTGAAGTTGGCTTAAAACCGACAGCACGATGGATAGCGTGCGTTGTTCGTCACGAAATTATTTGCGTGCATTTCTATGCGGCGCACAGTCCACACCAACAATGTTTAAAGTTGTACAAGTTTAAACAAGCGTAAAAAACGCCCTGTATAATATTTTTTAAATGTACGTTGTGCAAAGTGTTAGTAAGCTTATTGTCAACATAAACTTAAAAAAAAAATTACTTGCAATTTCAAAGTTCTTAAATGTTGAAAATTTTTAACAATGCTGTATAGCTCAAAATTTTCACAAAAATGTGATTTTAACGAAAACGGTCAACTTAAGCCCCATACAACCTCAAACATTTTTTGAAGTAAATTTAAAGAGAAATCCAAAAATATAAAAATATACAGGGTGTTCAATTTAAAATTTCAAAGTTTGAGTCCGTTTCCGGTTGAACCGGAAGTGGTATCACAACCTCAATATTTTTATCGAATCCGGAATATACGATAACGGTCAAATACCAAATTTCATTGAAATATTTTTAATAGTGTTCTAGATATTTGTTTGTTTCCATACTTTTGCGCATCCCTGTATGTCTCATTTCTGATTCTTTTTTTTTTTAGTTTTTTCTTGGATTTTTTTCAGAAATCTCATTTCTGTTGCATTCACACGGCTACTATTTTTGTAAATTTTACTTAATAAACTGGAGCAGTGGAGCAATCAAAATTATTTACTTTGGGCAAAAACCCATTGCTCCACTGCTCCGTGCTACAGCTCCGAGCTCCGCTCCAAACCCCTGCTTTAAAGTATTGTCCCTATCTTTTCATAATTTTTTCATCATCCGTAATTATGTTTCCATTTTTATCTTCTATGTTAATATAAAAAATAAGGAAGTTATTACTTGTTTGGTTATTGTCCATCAACTTTTTGCTACATTATCCTTTCATCACCATAGTCGAGCAATCACCTGAATGTTCAAAGTGATTCATTTCACGTAATCTCCTAGACCGTATAATGAGTCGAAGTTGCATTTATCAGGTAATCGTGTAAATGCTAATTTAATATCTTAATGAGATGCAATGATAAATACTTAAAACCGATGTTAAGTATTATTTTCATATCGAGTTTATGTATGGGAAATCGTTTAATTTGTAAATGAACGTGAGAAATTGCATATATTAATGTGGTTTGCATAGCATATAGATAAATATTGCTTACGTCTGTAGTTTTATTTCGAGATGGATTATACGAAATCTTTGTTTTTTTGAAACAACTTCATTTCAGACGCTCTGAAAAAGATCGTGTGGAGTTTTTTACGTGTTATGAACTTGAATTCGATTACGTTTGAGTGTGTTTGAATAGTTTTATACAAATACGGGCTGGGCTTCGTTAGCCTTAAGCATTGTGGGGCTAGTTTGAGTACTCTTTATTGAAAATCATTCATTCGCGATCACTTTTGGGTTCAACGGTTCTAGACATTTTGTAAGTTGTTTTTGAGTCAACTGACCAGGAACGATAGGGTAAGAAATACTGAAATTAGAGAAAAAATGGTAATTAATGTTGATATAATATAGACAACTGAAGCCAAAAGGAACGGACATGTCCAGAAAATGGTTGAAACACGGTGGCCAAGTAACATATTAAAGCGGCATCCAATTCGCAGAAAAAAAAGAAAACCAAGAAGAATATGGAAAAACGAGATGAAAGAAGCAATGGAAAGTAAACACCTAACAAAGGATGACTGGATGGACCGCAAGAATTGTAAGCTTCAAAAAATGGCGATTGCTGTAAAACAATCGCATCTGTATAAATATTTTTTTTGTATAAAAAAAAGAAAGGAAAATTGGAATAATAATAATACCAATATTTAAGAAAGGAGACAACCGAAACTGTACAAACTATAGAAAGTATACTATTAAGCATTATATCCAAAACCTATGAGTTCATAGTTTATAGAGAACAAAAGCCCCAGAAGTACATACCCGGAAGGATTACAGCCTGGAAATAATAGCCATAAACTATTAAGGAGTATACAAAACCTATATCTACGTCCCACTTCTTACGAGGAAATTTATAAAACTATAATGTCACTTAAAAACACAAAATCAACAGGAGAGGATGAAATACCAACAAACCTCTTAAAACATACTGCCGACCTAATATCTGGACCTTTGAATCACATCATAAACCTTTCTTTAAAAAATGGCATATTTCCAAACAAACTAAAATGTGCAAAAATCAAACCTATCTACAAAAAAGGGGATGTAAGTGACATAGGAAACTATAGGCCCATAGCCATACTCACAAACATCAGTAAGATATTTGAAAAAATAATCTACAACAGAATTGAAAATTACTTAGACCACTATGGCATAATAAACAACGCTCAAAATGGTTTCAGAAAAGGCAAGACAACTACCCGTGCTATTTACATGGCAATCCGAAATGTACTTCAATCCCTCAACAAAGACAAACACACCATGGTCATGTGTGTTGATCTCTCAAAAGCTTTTGATAGTGTTGACCACGAGATACTGCTAACGAAATTAGAACACTATGGTATACGAGGGACCGCCCATAATCTTATAACATCTTATCTTTCGGAAAGAAACCAATACGTTGCCGGAAAAGACACGTCAGGTAGATTTCTAAAATCCAACAAAAATAAAATCAAAAAAGGAGTCCCGCAAGGATTAATCTTGGGCCCCCTCTTATACATACTGTACACAAATGATCTTCCAGATTTTGTCAAAACTTCCCTTATACAATTTGCCGATGACACATCTGCCATTATTAGTGATTCAGATTCCAAAAACTCTTTGACTGTTTAGGCCAACTCCAACATTGGTTTACGTTAAATAATTTAACCTTAAACGTCAATAAAACGCAAGTTATAAAATTTTCACAAAGTAAAATAACCTCCGACTTAAAATTTCAAAATAATTCCACAAGTATAAATGTTGTTAATAAAATATCTTTTCTTGGTTTATGTATTGACTCTAGACTGGACTGGTCATACCATATCGAACGCCTGTCACAAAGCCTGTCACGGTACCCTTTTGCACTAAAAAACCTAAAAAAATTGGTCAATGCAAACGCGGCCAAAACTGCATATCATGCATATGTCGAATCTAGGTTACGCTATGCTGTAATCTTTTGGGGTAACGCTAGTGACTCAGAACGCCTCTTCATTATACAAAAGCGATGTATAAGAAATATATTTGGCCTGAACTACCGAGATCACTGCAAAGAAACTTTTCGTGACAACGAAATATTAACCTTTTACGGTCTATTTATCCTCGAAGCCATCATGTTCGTAAAAAATAATGTAGATCTGTTCGAAGAGAATATAAGAAATCATGCAGCCAATACGCGACATAAAAAAAACCTAAAACCCGATTGTTTCAAATATGCCTATCTTCAAAAAAATGTAGCCTCCACAATTATTGCTATATATAATAAATTTAACAGATCACCTGAGAGTATAATAAATCTTCCCACCCGCGAATTGAAGAAGAAATTAAGAAAAGTTCTGATTTCTAAAGCTTACTATGGAGTAAGCGAATATTTAAATGATGCTGACTTTGTAAAATGTTATATTTAAATATCATTTTTCTGTGTTTTTTCTTTTTTATTAACTATGTATATTATTAGTAATGTACGTAAATTATTATTGTGACAAGTTCTACACCTTTTTTGGGATATTCAGAACAAATAAAGATTATTATTATTATTATTATTATTATTATTATTATACATTAATAACAAAAATTGTGTGAAAGAAGAGAATCTGCAATCAAAGACTATTGACATAAACGATGGGTTAAGGCAAGGAGGTGTGCTGAGCCCAACAATCTTCATATTAGTCATGGATGACAAAACTAGACAACACTAGATAGGTACATACAAGTATAGGTTTCAATAAGCTAATGCAAGTGTACTTGTTAGAACGTGCCTTTGCTGATGATAATATGATGATTTGTGTCCCAATGGAGAAGACCTTACAAGAAAACTTATTGCTCCGGGAAAAAAGAATTAAAGAAAAGGAAATTAAAGTTTAACACAAACAAAACAAATTTGATGATAGGTAAAGAACAAAAGCAACTTAACATGAAACTGAACCAGGAACAGGTGAAAGAGTATAAATATCTGGGAATTTGGATACAAAGAGATAAGAGAAGGTAACAGAAAATGAGATAAATAACGCATAATTAGTGCAGCAAAAGTATGTATATCATAGTATAAATAGATCGGTAATAAGAAAAAGAGATATAAGGAGAAAAACCAAAATACAGTTTACAAGACAGTATTTATACAGGGTGGGGCACGGGAACCGACTGTTTTTAAATTGATTAGTACTCGGCCATTAAGAAAGGTAGTGTCCCAAAGCTTTCAAAAGACATCAGTACCCAATTAAACAATATAACTCAAACAAAACTGCAAATGTTTATGATTTGTCTAAAAAAATATGTCTGCGGAAAATGTGCTGGAAGTGTACAAACAACTGTAACTTGTTTAAATTGTGCTAATTAATATTTATGCTGAAATATTTTTTGTTAAAATATTTATTTTTAAGTACTTACACTTAGCCTAATATTATTATATTATCTAATTATGCTTTATTTGTGTTATTAAACGTTATAAAATTTTACAAACAGTAAGAAGGCTTAATTTAAACACAGCGGTCAAAATGACCGGTAACGGCGGTTGAAGGTAGTAACATTTTCTGGCGGTTCTAGTGTTAAAAGAATTAACAACCATTGTGAATGCCAATAATTGGTACATGCAGGGCCAATAACCACGAAAGACATGCCAATAACTACAAACTGCGAAGTCTTTACAAAATAACTTATTTTTACCAATAAATACTTATGATTAATCAAATTCGAATTTTAAATATGAAAATAGGCTTATTGGTCTACACAATATTTCAATTTTTATATTTTAATAACAAATAATCTATGAATTATCTCACTTGAAATGTGAAATTTTGCCGAAGGGTCCAATAACTATAGCAGTTACGTTACCCTAGTCTTTTTTCTTTCTAAGAATGGTTTTATTGTTAGCAATGAAGAAAATCAAACTACGTTTCTAAATGTATGGTTTTGTTTTACTCAACTAACATCATACATTATTACAACAAAAGGTTTGTTCCAACAAATCTATGGACCATGCGACGTACTGTCAGGATTCTGCGCAGAATCAATACCGCGTTCCATCACAGTGTCTGACAGTTCACCGGACGGTCAGTCGTTCGTTCCAACAACTCTTAAATCAATTCATGTGCAGGTTTGCGGACGATTAAAACAGTCCATGAACGAACTGTTGCTGGGATTTTTACAAGCATGAGCTGTCCACAACTAATGTGAGCTCTGGTAGCTATGCATCGCCCTCCCAATCCCATTTGGTACTGGATTCTTAAGGTGCTTACTGTTTACCCTTGCGATGAGCCATTTCTATGCACCCACTAGACACAAATGTACGAAGGCTTAGAAGGGCCACCGAAAGTAATATTAAAAAGGTGAAATTTCACCTTTTATCTTGAAATTTCAACTTTGTAAAAAGGTGAAATTTCACCTTTTATCTTGAAATTTCAACTTTGTGAAAAGGTGAAATTTCACCTTTTATCTTGAAATTTCAACTTTGTGAAAAGGTGAAATTTCACCTTTTATCTTGAAATTTCAACTTTGTAAAAAGGTGAAATATCACCTTTTATCTTGAAATTTCAACTTTGTGAAAAGGTGAAATTTCACCTTTTATCTTGAAATTTCAACTTTGTAAAAAGGTGAAATTTCACCTTTTTTCTTGAAATTTCAACTTTTCAAAAAGGTGAAATTTCA